>CM043320.1:39490782-40090782 GCA_023736055.1 Quercus glauca | reverse complement strand
AGAATCTTGTAACTCAACTTATATCTCTTGATATTTTCAACAGAAATGTACAAGATTCAAATCCACCATTCTCCCATTGTATCTATCCAATTTATTAAAAATAAATTGAAAAGATCAAATTTTTGTTTAAAATAGTTACAATTCCATTATTTATTTATTTTTGTGGTCAGATGCAATCATAATAATTGGCCTCCTAAAATTGTGCTATGGTTATAAGCCACCAGCCCTAGAAGAGCCCATACTGAGCCCACTTCAAATGTACCGGATAAAATTAGAAACTTGAACCTAAGATTGCAATTCTAGCCTAAGAACAGCATGATACTGCCTTTTTTTTTTCTTTCTTTTTTTTTTTTTATGAACAAAAAGAGTAGGAGGGGTTGCCTAGAATAGCTTCCTTACCTGGGTGTTACCATAGTAACATCATAACCGCTAGATCCAAGCTTGCAAGCAAGGAAACCAATGAGCTATTATTGTTATTCTAGCCCCATTAGAGTACTAGTGGGTATTAAACCGAGGGCAGAGAGTTTTTTCCAAGTGCCTCCTTTTGCGAGATTCGAACTTGAACATAACATAATACCGCCTTATTCTGACCTATGTCATGAAAATTCATGAACTTGACAAGGATTTGACCAGGGATTAACGAACGTACCTTGATTGATTTCCCCGCCAAGAAAAATGGAGTAGCTGATGAGGGATAACCTGATGATTTTTTTTATTTTTTTTATTTTAATTTGCCATTCTATGAGCTTTTCGGCCCAATATAGTCAATCACACAATGTGATAGAGCTAGCCAAGTGAGCGCTAGCTCTAAGCCCAAACTCACATCCTAAAGGCATCGGTTAGTTACTCATTTCAAGCCCACAACACATCGTGCGTTTCAATTTTCAATCTACTTCTAGAGAGCGCAACTCCTGCACAACTCTAGGCACACGGTTTTACGTGGCCCCTAGTTTTCAATTTCCTTCCACTTTATATAGTTCCCAACAGACTCTCTCCATCAAAAGAGTCTGAGAGTTGTTTCTCCAAAAAAAAAAAAAAAAAAGTGTGAGAAGAGTACCATCATAGAATAGAATAAGACCAGACAAAGGTAAAACTCACAATGGTGGGGCAGTATACGGTGACTAAACCAAGTCGCAGCGACGAGGTTTTGGATGTAGATCAACAATTGAGAATTGCCAATGAGATCAAAGCTCAGTTCGAGTCCATCGCCCCCAAGCGTCCTGTTAAGCCCAACAGAAGTGAACCTGACTCGTCAACACCAACCCCAGAGGGGTCCACAGCCGTAGACCAAAACATTCCTGAGCTTAACAAGTTCCAGGCCCTTCAATCGCAATCTCATGTCTGTCACATGATCCGCTTAGATTTAACTCTTTTTTTGTTGTGTTTTTTGGTTGTTTCTTGGATTTGTGGTTCTTGTAATTGCTCTCTCTGACTGTTGTAAGAATGGCAGGTTATGCTTTCGGCAGAGGGAGTTACCGAGGTACAAGAAGAGTTCGTGGAGACCCAGTACTACAACGAGTTGCACGCCATCGACAAACAGCATCACACGGTTACACATCGATCTATTTAATCATATAGATATATGTTTCGGTTTTGAGAGTTTGAATTTTTGTTTTAAATTTGGCTTTTTTCTTCTTTTTTTGAACAGACTGGGAATGGGTTTATAAGGGTGGTGGGAGAAGAAGGTGAAGGTGGATATGATATTCAGTTGCAAGAAGGAACAGGTGGGATGGCGTGCACGGGCTTTAGAAGCAATCCTGCGACAAACGATTGGGTACCAAACATTGATGAAGATCAGGTACTTGGTGTTCCACAATTAGAATTTGGGTTTAGCTTTTGATGTTTGTTGGTATGGATTTATAACATAATTAGAATCTCATGGAGAAAGAGAAAGGATTTATAACATAATAATCAAGAATTAACTGGTACATTCTTCTGGTCTTGAGTTTTCCGTCTTCGTATCTTCTTTCATTTAGTAACTATTTTGTTTTGTTCGTTTGATGATCACAGGGCTTTGTCTCCTCAAAACCAAATCGGAGCGAGAGTTCTTAGATCTGCTGGGGAAAAGGCTTTGAGAAAGCGACTTGTACCTAATTTCCATGGACTCTGATCTGTAAAATTGGATAAAGATCGGATAAGGATGTGTTAGGTAGAAGATTAAAAATTTCCATTAATGGTTTTTGAATCATTGCAAGCAACGACTTCTACATTGTTCTTATCCTTCCCTCCAAAAAAAACGTTGTTCTTATCCAACTGCACTGTACCAATGTGAAATCTAATAGTAATTAATTCAATGATTCAAGGCTTTCGTCATCGTTAAAGACCAATAGCTGTTTGCTAAATATTCAGCAAATTTTTTTATTTTTTTAATGTGGTTGTCAGAGAACAAACAACAATAGAGAGAGAGAGAGAGAGACATTTCTCAAATCAGGTTGATTGTATGGTGCAGCAGCCATAGAAATTTTATGATGAGACAACCTATTTAAAGTTCCAGTGATCCCAGCTGGAATGGTCATTAGACTCACTACTTATTGTGGGCGAGAATTGTCAATACTAGCAAAGAAGCAAACATCATGCCTGCAATCCCATTGGTAATCAGACTCTTTATTCGTTTTTACGATAGTGGCGAAAATCAAGAACCACTGACAAAGGTGTTAAATCCCTAAATTTGCAAGACATGAGAGGAATTGAGAGGTCGAGCTGTGCAGCCAGCCAACCTTATTTGGAGATTGTAGAAATTGCGATCTTCCGACGATATATTCAATTGTACTGAGTTGTACAACAGTACAAGTTCAATCTGGCAAGCTTTCAGGTGTTCATTTTCACAAGGGATAAAAACACACCATTCCTAACAAAACTAGAGGTTCTGCAGGGACCACCCTTATGTACATATTAGGTAAAGGTGATTAGGATCCTTTTTATTTATTTTCTTACCGGAAGTAAAGCAGGGATTGTTTTCCTTGTGGAAGAGACAGGACAATACTACATAACTTTGAGTTCCTCAAGGTTCAAAGGTTGAACTAATACTAAACAGCTGGGATAAGACCATATTGCTTGATCAAAAATGTATTCCAAATTGACAATTTTTGTTGTGCGACTCCAGCCACATATGGGTTAGCATAATGATCCATTTTTGTTACTCTAAAAGATGGTTTTGCTTCACCAAAAGTCTTTTGGCTCAACTAACATTTTCTAGTGTTTTCAAGGAAGACATCCCGGACTTAAAATATCCGTACCACCAAGAATTATCAAAAAATGAAAAATGTAGCTTTGCTTATGTACCATAGTAACTGCTACCCTTTAGCACAAATTTATATGTTTGGCTCCAACAACCTTCATTACAAGTTCGGTTTATCACTCTTCCCACAAGAAATAAAGCAATCTACCTACATGAAATAAAAGCCCAAGTGTATCCAAGAGTATCCAAAAATGCTTCAGTATGCTCTTATTTTTAATTATTATATAAAATAAAATAAGAAAAATTTCTTTTTTGGTAATTAAAAAAAAGGAATTCTTTAAAAGTAATAAATTAGGAAAACGATTGAATAATGAATAACTTGATGTATTCTAGTTATTAGAGCTAAACGACAACTTCTCTGGTTTTTTGATATGTTCTCCATTCATCAATGCATTCAATTTGTTTAGGCCATTTTTTTTCATGTCTTGTTGTTGTTGTGTATAGGCCAGGTGCTTCTGTCTTGATTCCGATTGCTCCTCTTACTATCCTTTGGAAATATAAGCATTATGTTCAGTATGGAGCCCAGATTGTGGCTGTAGGATGTACTACCTACTACCTTTCCAATCGCTTGGGACTATCCAAATGTTGGGATCTTTCAATAGGTTGAATAGTTTAGAGAAGAAGCTGGAAGAAATTAGTGCTGATTTGAAGGTGGTCAAAGAGAAGATCATCAGTTTGAGTGATGATGTGAGAGAGATTAAGGGAAGGATGGACGCTGCCACCGTGACCAGGGCAATTGTAGCAACACATCCATGGCCGATCGAACTAGGGCAATCGTTAGGTACATATGCTGGATCATTTGCAATAAGCAAATAGCGTGATGCATAAATTCCAAAAATAGCACTCTTGCCTTTACAGTAGAATATGTGAGGTGGTTTGAAAATCCCCTTGTGAATCTGCATAAAAATTCAAACAATCAAAACTTGAAATAGAACACTACATTGTAAACTACATCAATATAACCATAGGATAGGCCTACCCTCCAACTTGATCATCTACCAGCATTAACGCCACTCATCAACAATGGACAAATTTAGAGACTTGATCCACAATTGGGTTCCTATGTATGGAATGACCAAACCCCAACAAAACTATTGCACATTAAATCAAAGTTTAAGTGGGATTAACAGGTTATAGTATGAGCAATATACCCTATTACACTCATACCCATTAAAGCCCTAACCTTATTCCTAAATTTTTTTAAAGGGAATTACACTAGAAAATTTTCCAAGGCAATCCCATAAAGGTGAAAGTATTCATGAAAATAAGTTATATTTGGAATTTATGTATGACGCTATTTGCTTATTGCAAATGATCCAGCATATGTACTTGACGGTTGCCCTGGTTCGATCAGCCATGGATATGCTGCTACAGTTGCCCTGGTCACGGTGGTAGCGTCCACCCTTCCCTTAATCTCTTCCACATCATCACTTATACTGATGATCTTCTCTTTGACCACATTCAAATCAGCACTAATTTCTTCCATCTTCTTCTCCAAACTATTCAACCTATTGAAAGGTCCCAACCATTTGGATAGTCTCAAGCAATTGGAAATGTAGTAGGTAGTACATTCTACAGCCACAATCTGGGCTCCATATTCAACCTATTGAAAGGTCCCAACCGTTTGGATAGTCCCAAGCGACTGGAAATGTAGTAGGTAGTACATTCTACAGCCACAATCTGGGCTCCATACTGAACATAATGCTTGTATTTCCAAAGGAGTGCAAGAGGAGCAATCAGAATCAAGACAGAAGCACCTAGCCTATACACAACAACAACAAGACATGAAAAAAAAGGCATAAACAAATTGAATGCATTAATGAATGGAGAACATATCAGAAAAACAGAGAAGTTGTCTTTTAGCTCTAAAAAGAGCATCTACAGCAGTGAAGTTATTTTTTTAGCTATTTTGCACCACAAAAAGCTATTTTATTTATTTTACCTACTCATTTTACAAAACATTGTAAAATCCAGCAACGGTAGATCTATTTTAGCTTTCAACACAATAAAATAATATAAACATCACAATAAAATAATATATCTACTACAATAAAATAATACATCTCACTACCAAAAAAACACCACAAACCGATGAATGGCACAATCCACAACCACTGCCAACCAAGAACAACCACCCACAACCACCCAACAACAACTAGCTCTGATATACGCACATAGAGATAGAAATATAAGATCTAAAAATCTAATCAAACTCATATTAGAAACTCAGCCAAATTGAATTGGTTTTTGCTCTCCTTATGGTGCTTGAGTGATGAAGTTGCTAATAACAAAAAAAAAAATTGATTTCGTTTGGCGACAAGGGAGAGAGAAAAAAAAAATGAGAAGGAAAAAGGAAGAAAGAAGAGAATGAGATGAGAGCTGATCTGAGGAGAGAGGGTGTGAGCATCTCCAGTATTTTTATACTGTTTGGACAGTGACCAAGCACATTTATATTTTGCCTACCTACTTTTTTACCTACTTTTTAAAATATGTCTTTCAACAAATTCTCAACTGAAATATGTACAGGAGGCCTGATGGCAAGCAACCATGTATGGCAAGCAACCATGTATGGCAGGCAACCATGTTGAAAGGGCAAACATGTATGGCAGGCCCAAATATGTACAGGAGGCCTGATGCCCAAATATTATATATTATATATTTTATGTAAAATATATTATAATATGTTCGGTTCGGTTTCGGTCGGTTCGGTGTATTCAAACTTGAAACCAAAACTAAACCGAAATTTTCGGTTTTTAAAAATTAATAACCGAAACTGAACCGAACCAAAACCGAACTAAAATTTTTGCAACAGTTCAGTCGGTTTCGGCCGGTTTTTCCGATACGTTGGTTTTATGCACACCCTGCCACTCCTTTCTTCGCTAATTTTTTATTTAGTTTTATTCTTTTGCTAATGTACATTTGATGAGCTATTGTTCATAAGCAAAAAAAAAATCATGATTTAGAGAATCTATTGGAGACCATTTTTTGGGTCTCATTCTCTATTATAAAGATTATTTTGCTTTTACCTAAGCTATTGGAGATGCTCTGAGAATGAGAGGAACAGACAAAATGAGCAAAAAGAAAAAGAATAAAAGAGTAAAAAAGTATTATTTTAATAGAAATAGGAATTAAAATAATATTTCCAACTTTTAGCTTCACCTTCCGTACGAACCAAAGGAAGTCTGAAGCTAAAAAATTTTAGCTTTACATACACTTGTGAGAGCATTTTTTGCGTTTTGGTGAAACCAAAATAGCTATATAACTATTTAACTTCACTGTTGTGAGTGCTCTAACTAGAATACATCAAGTTATTCATTATTCAATCATTTTCCTAATTTATTATTGTTAATTTATTACTGTTAAAGAATTCCTTTTTTTTTTTAATTACCCAAAAAGAAAGCTTTTTTTTATATAATAATTAAAAATAAGAGCATACCAAAGCATTTTTTTACTGTTAAAGAATTTTAGTAATGTTGTTTGTATTTTTTGGAAATACGTATGAGTAAAAAAGTGTATAGAAATACGTATAATGTTGTTTAAAAACTAAAAACATGTATTTAAACACATGTACCAAACGAGCCCTATATTATGGAACAAAAAGTTGAGCAATTGTTGCTAATACACTCTAGTTTAGATGACTCCTCTTTCCATTGTAGGAACAACCGAACAAGATAGAAGATGTGGTCGTGGGTTCAATACTCTGCGTGTGTGCATAATTACTAATTAAAAAAAATTAAAAAATTAAAAAAAAAATTACGCGCAAGTTGAACCATTGTATTAAGCCAAAGGCAATCCTCATTTCTATTTTTCTTCTAGTTTTAATAGGTAAATTTTGGCCTAAGGGGGAGGGAGAAGGGGGAATTCCAACTAGCGATCTTTGCTTCATGAGGCATAAAGCCATAAAGAAAACAAAGCAACATCAATCTTCGTTTCAATTAATGTTATACACTCCTTGTTTCTTCACAAAATCAATTTAGACACTTAGCATGTGCTAACAATTTGCCATACTGAAGTATGAACTTCCCCCTGGAGTTCCCTTCAAATCAAAACTCATTCAAAGCAAAGAAAGCATCTCCCCCCAACCCCCCTTTTATCCCATCTGCAATTAGTCACTTATTCCATACTAACAACACAGTACCCTTAGTTTCTTTCTTTTTGCTTTTTGCTATAAAAGGAAATTACATTGAACCAAACTGGATGACACGAGCTCTGTGGAGGGCAGAGGGACATGGGGTAGGCTCTTTTTTACCTCAGAGGAAGAACTTCAAAGAGAATAAAACAAACAAAACATACAGTGCAGGAAAAGCTCAGGATTGAATGTCCCAGAAACACTTCAACAAAACTCCACTTTGCCAAAAGATGAGCTACATTATTATTCTTCCAACGGACCTGGGATAGGCCTAGCAACCCATAAATGCATCTCTCACAGACCATTTTCCTAGCTCTAAGTGCTGCTTAATTGGCACATCTATTGACCCTCTTCATAGAACATTACACAATGTCATTATATATCTTTACATCATCAACAATCAACGCAAAATTCCAATCGGAAACAATGTCTTGCTTCATGATGGGATATATAGACATTGTTGCATCTCCATCCATTATGATTCTATTCCAGTCACTTATCACACTACATCTATGTTTGTTCCAGAACACAATAGTTCATTGATCTTCCAGATATATTTAAAAGGTTAAAAAATGTACAGATACTAAATGCTTGCTATCCCTTCATTTTCAAACACAAAACTTCAAATTTACAATAAAAATAACCATGCAATACAAATCGATAGTTAAACAACCCGTATAGCATTCTCTTATAAAGCAAAATTATCTACAAGGCCCATCTTCAATTCCGCAAACACATAGCATACAAGCATTGCAATCAAAAACCAAGAAGAAATTCAAATCAGATTAAGAAGATTCGGGTTTAATTAACAGAAGGGAGTTCCTCAGCAGTGACCTGAGCAGCCCTAGCTTTGAGCATTTCCAAAGCTCGCTTGCTGATCTCCTTCGCGTACACACTAAGGGTCTCGATTTTTCCGTCCACGTCACCATCGCCGACAGAGGAAACGTCGGCGGCGGAGAATGCCTGGTCTTCGATGACGCGGGCGGCGGAGGAGGCCTCGTCGGCGGGGACGGGTTGGTAGAGGTTGGAGTTGGAGAGGATGGAGTCGGAGGATGATAAGGTTTCGGAGAGGCGGACGATCACGGCGTCGCGGATCCGCTGTGAGGGGGGCCAAATGCTGAAGGAGAATTTTGAGTTATCGGGTTTGGGGGCTGCAGCGTCTGCCATTTCCTTGGTAGTCAAGCATGTTTGATTTTAGGAAGTATTTTAAAATGTTTATTATCATTATTTTTTTTTAATAAAATCAAAATATAATTCATTAAAATACAAATTATACCTTGTTTGGTAACTTTGGTTAATGCATGCATTTATTAAATATTCATTTTTAAAAAAAAATTATAAATAAATTGCTTAATATTTGTATCAAATTAGTGTTTTTGTCCATTTATGTTTATACAGTAATACCTCTTTGGTCTTTGCTGGAGTGAACTTCTAGAATTTAGAAAGAAAATTTTCCTTCAATTCAATTGTAAAACTCGCTTGTGTGATCATTTCACAAGCAATTGAATTTCGCTTAAGCGAAAATTTACAAAATAGGTATTTTTCAACTTATATTATCTTTCATTCTTCCACTTACTTTAAGGAGGTTCCTTGAATTGCAATGCTTTCATGCGAAAGAGGAGTTTGTGGAAGCTAGAAGAGGAGTTTATAGATGCAAATTGGATTTGGAAGCTAGATACGCTCCCTAAAATCAAGACTTTCCTTTGGAGATGTGTTCATAATAGCATAGGAGTAAAATCTTGCCTTGCTAGAAGGGGAATTGGGGATGATGAAGGGTGCCCCTTTTGCCTAAGAGAGCCGAAAACCATATTGCATGCCCTTAGAGATTGTCCAAGGGTAAAGCAAATTTGGTATCAGCTGGGATTGAAAGGAAATAATGGTGAGTTTTGGAGAAGCAATCTAAACAAGTGGATGCAAAATCATGGGAAAGTGAGATGTAGTCTTATCCAAGGGAAGCCTCCTTGGAGAATCATGTTTAACTTTGCTGTGTGGTGCATTTGGAAGAGCATAAATTCTTTTGTTTTCAATAGGAAGAGCCCAAATCTGAACTTGAATAGGGAGATTTCTAATCAAGCGGCTGAGTTTATGTTTTGTGTCTCATCTCCTCGCAACCCAGTCCGAAGAACTAGCAAGAGAATTAGGTGGGAGAAGCCGCCCTTGGGGTGGAAAAAATTGAACACTGATGGCTCGGTTATTGGGGGTATGGAGCAGGCCGGATGTGGAGGGGTAGTGAGGGATGAGCATGGGAGTTGGGTGGCCGGATTTACTAGGCATGTAGGAGCAACTAATAGTTTTGCTGTTAAACTGTAGGGGTTGAGGGATGGTCTTTTGTTGTGTAGTAGTTTGAATATCTCTTGCCTTATTGTTGAGATAGATGCCAAAGTGATTGTGGATGTCATGAAGAATTCTGCTTATGTAAATCAGATTATATCTCCCATTTTGGATGATTGTAGGCAGCTAATGACTAGTGTAGGGGCCTTTTTTGTTGTGTTTGGGCTGGGCTGCCCTCTGCAAGTGATGGGCCCTGATGTGTTTCTGAGTAGGGAAGTTGAGACCAGCCCAACTGCAACTCACTTTGGGCTGGCTTGGCACAAACTTAACCTAGTCTGCCAGGAACACCCTTTACGGCAAGCGGAGCTATTATAACGAAATTACAGCAGGCAGATACAATGATAACCAAATGAACAAACAGAATGTTATAGCTTTCAATAATAATGGTGGCAGAATGTCACAGTAGTAATAATAATAATAATAATGGCTTTAAAAAGAAAAGAAAACAACATGATTTAATCAAAGATAAAAATCAAGCCAATAATCAAGTCCGTAATGGTGACCGTCCAAAAAGGAAGAACGCTTCCTCTCAATGAAATCAACCTCCCAGGTAAGTATCCTGCCGTGGGGATTAATAACTTTGAGGGAATCGGACCTAGATGGTTGAGGTGTGAAGGAACTTATTGTTATTTTTACCGCTTCATTATCCCTTAGAGAGTGTGATTTTGAAGGGGAGAGGAAAGAAAAGATCTATTGGTGCATGCCTATTATCCTCACAAATGATTTTCTCATCTTTTTCCTTTCTTTTCCTTTTCCTTTAGTTTTTCTTTCTATGTATTTTTCTTCCTCTGTTTTTCGGTCCTTCTTACAGGGCACGGCGAGGCTCCTTTTATAGGGCCTGCCGCAAGCATTCTTTTACCATTTTACCCTCTAACGGCCTTTGTCTGGTCTGGGCATGCTTGCCGACCACCCTCTGCGCACAGCTTGCCCTCGCCAGACAAAGACAGGTTCGTTCTGTTTCTGTCCGCAGTGGCACTGCTCTGCCGCGGCCTTAAATGCTATCTCTCTCTTCCTATGGCATGCACTCAGCGTTCCCTCTCCAATCTTACCCCTTTTGGACGGTCTGTCATCCCAGCAGGACGTACCTCCAAAAAGGGTTTGGACAGGGAACGCAAAATAAATCCTTTCCCCCCTCCCCGCCACCAAACCACACCCCCCTTTCCCTCTTACCACGGACCCAAGGCTCCACCATGATCCATATTGGCTGGGTACAGGCTGGTGGCACCTGGGCTTTGCGCATGCTTCCTGTTATGTGTGTTTCGAAGCCGGCCTGCGGCTCATAGGGCCTTTGTTGGTATTCGTCTGCCGCTCCTTTTGATTCTTTTACGCAGATCTTTTGTACCTTCACTACCCCCTTTGGATTGGGCTTTCCTTAGTATATCTCCCTTGGCCCATTTCTCGTTTTTATGCTTTATGTCTTGTTTTTCATTGCTTGGCCTTTCCTACCATGGCAACATGTTCCTGCTAGGCCCATTCCAGACCTGCCGTTTCACTTCTTCCCCCAGTGACTTTATGGAAGTCTGCTGGTGTTTTCACTTTATGGGCTCCATTGTCCCTTTCTTTCTTCTTTGGGCCTGCGGCCCTTGAGCTTCCTCGGCCCATTTACTGACTTTGTATTCCCATGGGCTTTTATTTACTAACTTGATTGGGCTTCCTCGACCCAATCTCCTCATTCTCATCCTTGGGGTTCATGGGCTTGCCATTAACCCTTACTTTCTTTACATCGCTTTGGACCTGCCGCGGCCCATTCTCACTTTTTCATACCATACATTGCCCATGGGTGCCATTTCTCTCTTTCCGGGCCCTTTAGGCCCATTTGCTTCCTCAAGACCCATTTGCTCGTGTTATGGGCCTGTGTTTTGCTATTCCTGCCGCTTGGGCCTAATAGTTTTATTCCGTTCCTGCCACTATTATTATCTGTTATGTTGGGTTGGGCTGACTTTACGAAAATGACCCTCAACAACTAGATTTCAGCAAGTTCAGCTGAAGCATTGCTACCGTGAGGCTAATCGATGCGCGGATCTGATGGCTAGAATAGGGGCTGACCAAGTTCTAGATTATATGTTGTTCTCTAGTCCGCCTGTGGACTTAGCTAAGGTTTTGGAAGATGATTGTATTGGTGTGTTCTTTAACAGAGTCTGCTCTGTTCTAGATGTTTTGCTTTGAGTTTTTATAAAATCGTCGTTTAACCAAAAAAAAAAAGAGGAGTTTGTGGAAGAAGTTCACTAAAAATAATTCCAAAAGTTATGGGGTTGGAACTTGGAAGGCAAGTGGGTCATTTGCAGCAATTATAATAGAAAGTTTAATTGTACAAGAGTTTAATTTTTTACAACACTGGTTCTCCAAAGTGATTTTTCTATTGAAGATAATTTATTTTATTGGTTTTCCCTTTTGATAACAATTTTTTGTGGGTGCCTCACTTTATTATTATTGCTTTAAATTTGGTATTTGATGTATATGGCCCAAGTGTAGAATTCAAAATGACCTTGTTCAATTGAATTTTTTATATTGTTGCATAATTTTCTTGAGCTCTAAATAAGACTTTCAACTAGTATAAGAACACTTCCCAAACAAAAAAAAAAAAGTATAAGAGCAATTAGAATACATAAAAGGTCTAAAACAAATTTTTTCAAGCATAATGAATCATGACTTGAAAAAAATGTTGGTTTTCAAACGTGTATAACAAAATAAGAAGAAGCCAACAAAAAGTTAAAGGTTCTCATTATATTTAAATATAAATATAAACTATTTTTTCTTTTAAGAGAAAATATAACTATAAATAGATTATATATATATATATATATATATTTACTATATCTGTAATCACACCTGTTTATCTAAATCTAAATCTAAATAATATCTAAAAGTCAAAACATAGCATTTAATGTTATTACGTTCTTGTTGAGCCACACCATTGGCCATGTCACCATTTTTAAAATTGATTTTGATCTAATTTGATTCATTTGGTTCACTTTGGTCTCATTCAGTCTAATTCACTTCATTTCGGTCAATTTTGGTCCATTCTAATTCAGTACACTTACTTAATAATGAGAAAATACAGGTTTGGGTTAAGACTTAAAAGTACCTATTTTATATCTAAAATTATTAATATGTGTGTGTGTGTGAGACAAAACTATTATTTTTATTTTTATTAGTCTAATTTAATGATTTGTGGTATAAGCTTTCTTTATGTTTTTCCGCCCTTTGTCTGATATTAGTATTTTAGTAGATTATACAATTTTAGTGTTTTGATATGATATAATTTGAAATTGAATAACAATTGAGGTTTTTTTTTTAATAAAGGGATAAAAAATTGAAAATTTATGATATTAAATTCAATATCAATTCTTTGATGAGTTGGATATTGACGTGAAGTTGCACCAAATTGTAGCCTTTAAATTGTCGAAAATCCTTGTTGAATGAAAATGTAATATTCAAGCCTATAAGATATGGGAAGCATGATATCAAAATGTATTGAGCAATTTTTTGACCCATTGGACCAAATTTAGATGTTGGTATAAAATAAATTGTTGACATAATTAATGAGTTTGCAATACAAATGATAAACTAGAAAAAAAAATTGATTAATTTTTAATGTTTGTTTTAATTAGTACATATATTTGTTTCTCCATATTGGAGTTGCATTATGCAGTTTTATTTTGAGTTTTGAAAGTTCTCTTTTAAATATTTTCGTCGTGTTATGCTCTTCCATTTAGCTTTTTTCAATGTTATTGTATTATATATTGTTTGTGTTTGTTCTACTTAGTTTCCAATGTAGTTTAAGAGCTATCATAATCCACTTACTAAACATATATAGATGTGAAACTATAATTTTGTAGCAAGTTTTGAAGGTATTTTGTAGTAGCACAAAAAATTAATTCCTTATATGTATGATTCAAAAAATTAAAATTTCATTTCATATGGAGATTTTAGATTAAAATGTTAACTAATATCCATTCGTTAGCATTTTTTTTACTACAAATAATATATGATCATTTTATTCAAATGTCAAAACACACATATGCCTGTGATACTAGAAGACCCCACAACAAGGTCAAGTGATAGACTCTTATGGTTTGTTATTAAACACAACTCATAACAAGACATGATCTTTTATAGGCAAAAATTTGTTGGATAATACTCAAAATAACACTAATGATCATGTTCGAATTGCACACCATTTATGATCATATCATAAAAGCTCAACATAACATGCATTTCATCTAAATATATTTACTCGTCTTCTATTCTATGTAACAATTAGAAATGCAAAAGCGACACATAATCATAAAATATAATGTAGAATATGATTGTGAACTAATTTTTTTATGATTTTACTTTTAGTTGGTTTTCTATAACCTTATAACCGTATGCAGGTTTTTTATTTATTTATTATTTAATTTACTTATAGAATTCATCATACTACATGCTCAATGGTTAATATATTCACACTTGAGCAACTTACTTTATATGATGGACAAAAATGTTTTAAAATCTCGATCTTGATGAAATTTGGTAGCGGCTAATAATATTTGTATTACTTTAATTTAATTTTAATAAGATATAGATAAACATAACCAATCAAATGAAATTCTCTAAGATTTTCAAACAATAATGTCAGCATCTGCCCACCAATTAATTGATGAAGATGGACATTTATGTAACGGAGATTCCAACCATAACCAAAAAAAAAAAAAAAAAAAAAAAAAAACCTAATTAAAGAAACAACTAACCACTCGATGTTTTACATTGCCTAGTAAATAGTAAGTAGACACAAAAGCTTACTAATATCTTTTATATTATTTTAACATGTGACAATAATAAGCTTTAAAATCATACTACTAAATTCACATGGCAACTTATTTGCATATAAGACAATGAAATAATAGTCCCTCCAAAAAAAAAAAAAAAAGACAATTAGATAATAGATATGAGGGGCAAATTTATGAAATGATTTACATATTTAAACATGGCCAATCAAATGAAACTCTTTAAGATTATCAAACGATAATGTCAGCAACCGCAATCCGCATGCTAATTAATAGATGAAGATGGATATTTATGTGATGGAGATTTCAATCATAACAAAAAAAATTAAATTAAATTCAAAGAAACAACTGACCACTCAATATTTTACATTGCTCAGTAAATAGTAAGTAAGCAAAAAAGTTTAATAATATCTTTTATATTATTTCAACAAGAGATGATGATAGGCTTTAAAAGCATACTACTAAATTTATATGGCAGCTTATTTGCATGTAACACACACACATATATATATATATATTTACTCAAAAAAAAAATATATATATATATTTACTCAAAAAAAAAAAATATATATATATATATATATAGAAAATGTAACTTTTTCATATAATTGCAAAGACAACAAAATAATAGACATGAGAGAAAAATTTATAAGATGATTTACATATTTGAATGCATGAATTTCTCAAATTTTTGAAGTTCCTAATTTTATTTAACTACATATCATTTTATTTCCATGTCTTTCATAATTTCAACCAAAAATTCACTAATTGGCTTCTTAGAATAGGTAAATCCGTTTAAGTGAAATAGAAATTAGGAGATTGCTATAACTATTGTTCTCTTAAACTTTTAAATGATTCATCTAGGCACATAAAAACTTTTTATTATTGACATGTGAATCACATATTGCAATGTATAAATTATTTACAAAATTAAAAAAAAAAATTTACAGCTCTCTCCACTTTTTGACAAAAATAAATATATATTTTTTCATAAAATAAGGCGGCTAGAAACAAAATCTATAGTTATGTGCATGAAAGAAGCACCAATTTTTTTTTACATATATTGACAAAAAAATTTTTAATTGTCCTACGCATGAAATTACTCTTATTATTTTTTGTTCTTTTGAGAAACAATGTGAACAATTATTTTTGTTGTTTTTTGGGCCCCTCTCCCTTATTCGGTCAGAGTGGGGCCTCCTCACACAACTCACCAAGTGAGGCCCGTCAATCCACCAGAACATTGAATAGCTACGGCATTTCAGCCAACACGATGCCAAATTGCCAAGCCAATTGCCGAAAAGGCCAAAAAAAAAAAAAAAAAAAAAAAAAAAAATGTCATAACCCGTGAGTCGCTGTGGCCAAGCAGTAACCGTTTGTCACGGGAAAGGTATTGCTAACGTTACGGTGCTTGTTTTTACGCATTATCGACAATCAAATCAATACACTACCTCCCACCCCTCCCCCCCTCCCTTCCGTTCACGATTTTTCCAGAACTCCTCCTCCTCTCTCCGCCTCCATCTCACTCCTTCGCAAACCAAAAGCCCCAATCTCTCTCTCTCTCTCTGGTCTTCATGTTTATTTAAGCTTTGTATCCACAGCCACTGAGCTCAGTGACTCCGCGACGAGACGATGAACTCCATCACTTCCGTCGAATTGAATTACCTCGTCTTTCGATACCTTCAAGAATCAGGTAATGTTATAGCTCCTATAAATCTTCTCTTTCTTTTTGGTTTCTTTTTCTGTTCTCTTCTCCCCAAAGTTGATTACTATTCTAGGGTTTGTACAGGAAGCTGTTCCTAGAAGTATAATAGTTGCAATTTCCGAGCAAGATTTGTGTTTGTTGCTAATATAAGCAGTCTAGGGTTTGATTAGAATGAAGAAAGCTTGCGTTTTGGTGATAACTTTTCCTGTTGTCTGGTCGAAGCTTGATCTTTTATGTAGGTTTCAATTTTTATTTTTATTTTTAATAATATAATGTAGCCGTAGGTATTTGCAATAATTGTGTACCAATGGTTGCGTTAGGGTTTTCAAATGCTACGCCTGGCTTTGTGTAGCAGAGTATAATGTGCGTTAATTTAGCATATTAAATATAGTCTTGATGAAAAAAAATATTGTTTTTGTTACTTAGCATCTTCAGAAGGTTCTAGTTTTAGTGATAGGTTATGGCCTTTCTTAGAAGAGAAATAATTGGAAATAGACAAAGAATATGAAGTATTTGAAGCATCCACACATGCTTATAATTTAAATAAAAAACCTGTTTTAATTTAAAAATTAGTTATATTGATTATTAACATGGAGCTGAGCATTATCTCTAAATCAGGCAGGTTTGTGGGACATGCACTTGGTGTTTAAGGTCCCTTGTATTTGTTGGAAACAAAGTTGCGAAAATGGCTTCACTATTTTAAAATAAATAAAAAAACATTTTGTTACCATAATCTTTAATTTTTTCCAGTAGTAAACGAAAAAAAAGTTTCAACTTTTTTCCTTCATTCACATAATGAGAAATTTTTTTTTTTTTTGGATAGGTAAATGAGAAATTTTTAAAAAAATTAATTTTCGTATGATTTATTTAGCAGTTTGATGAGACATTATGGTTGGAGAAACTTCAAAACTTTACATTGCTCTTTTTTTTTTTTGGGGGGGGGGGGGGGGGGGGAGGGTGGAGCTCTTAATTTTTTGAGCATTCTAAATCCAGTGGAAAATGTATATACTAACTGCTCCTTGTCATACTCTTGTAGGATTCACACATGCAGCATTTGCTTTAGGATATGAGGCGGGTATCAACAAGTGCCCTATTGATGGCAATTTGGTTCCACCCGGTTCTCTTATAACATTTGTGCAAAAAGGACTTCAGTACTTGGAGATGGAAGCAAACTTGAGTAATGTTAGCATGCTTAATTCTTTTGCTTTTCATCTGTCTTCCAGCATGAATTTAACTACTTTTGCTATTCTGCTTATCTCATAATTGAACTTGATCAATGTTTGTTTTAAACTTGTCAGAGTGACACAGACTTGGTGGAAGATTTCTCATTCTTACAACCTTTGGATCTTATCACAAAGGATGTCTATGAACTGCGGAAAATCATAAATGAAAAAAGGAAAAATCTACAGAAGGATAGAGATAAAGATAAAGAGCTCGACAGGGAACATGAAGGAGAACGTGCACGGATAAGAGATAAAGAAAGACATGAAAGGGAGAAAGAACGTGAAAAGGATAAAGAGAGGGCAGAAAAGGACAAGGAGAGGGCAGAAAAGGATAAGGAGCGAGAAAAGCAACATGAGGATCACACTGACAGAGAAATGGTTACAGATGTAGAGGATAAAGTTATTGTAAAACCTGAAGATAATGGTGTATCTGCAGGTAAGTTTACATTGGCATTGAAAGTATTTCCTCTGTTTTCTTGACCTCTCTTTGTATTATCCTTTATACCAACCATGAAGTATAAAACTCTCTGGATGTGTTTTATAGGACCAGAACCAATGGATATCTCTACAACCTTGACTTCTCAGGCATGTGAAATTCCCAGTTCTGATGTGACAATTTTGGAAGGACATACTTCAGAGGTTTGAACATGTCTCCAATCTTTCTGCATTTTTTTGTGCCCCCTTCGCCCACCTCATAATGATTTTCCTTTCTTCCTTCAGGTATGTGCTTGTGCATGGAGTCCAACTGGTTCTCTTCTTGCATCAGGGTAAATATTTCTTTGTTGAATGACATACTTCTTGTGTGATGGTTCATCATGTGTATCTATAACTTATTTTAAACATCTTATGTATATTCTGTTACATGCATCTTTCATGTCAACTAATTTGATGTGTTTTCATATTGTGATCCTTTTTTGTTATTGCTGCATTACGGACTTCCTACATCTTAGTTCTCATTATGAAGGGTTACTGAGAATTGCTTTATTTTTTACTGGAGCAAATAGGGTTTTCTAAGGATTTCTTGTGTGATTATAATTTATATCAGCTTCTGCATTAAGTCATATTACTGCAGATCATTATATTATTCAGAAGTAGACTTTAGTATAGAAATGCAGTTGAATGCATTATTAATTTTGAATGAAATGATCATCTGTTTTGATTTGGCAACTAAGAATTATAACATGTTGCATGTGTTAATTTCATTGTAATTCCTGGAATTTCAGATCAGTTTTTGTTATGGTATGGTAACATTATCTAAGGTTGTGAATTTTAATAGTTTTTGGCTGTATGCCTGATAAAACTTCTAGATCCGGAGATTCAACAGCTCGTATATGGACAATAGCAGATGGTAGCTTGAGATCTAATTCTAATGGTCCTTTGAACGTGCTGGTGCTGAAACATGTTAAGGGTAGAACAAATGAGAAGAGTAAAGATGTCACCACACTTGATTGGAATGTGAGTTTTATCTCACTATTCTGACTTAAGTTCATAATAGCTGCTAATTATGCTCTGGCTGAACCCACACTATCGTTTAGTCATGCTATCAAATATATTCTCAAAGTTTGCATGTCATAAGCATGTGCTTTTTTAAAGCTTAGCTTTCAACTTGTTGGCTTTTATTATTCTGTACAATATGGTGCTTTATTTTTAGGTTTGATACTTGGTTTGGATTGGAATTATCTCCTGAGAGCCTTGCTTCTGAAGCTTAGAATGAAATAGTCCAATGCTAGAATAGTGCCTAACTGCCAAGAATTTAGCATGGTCCATGTTGATTTCATGTATATGGAAATGATTTTAATTATAAAAACTTAACATAGTCATTTCATTATCTGATACGTATTATTCATTATGTACTTTTCACTGGAAGTGTTTTGGCTTAACGAAAATAATAGAACCAATGTTATTGTCTCAACATTCTAGATTGTATTATCTGTTTGAAATCATGCTACGACAGTAATTACAAAGATTCAGTGCTAACTGTATCAATCAGGCAGGAAAGGACACCCAAAAAGATAATAGAGGTGGCACCTTTCTTACATACAGCATGAGTTAGTAACATCTTAGGTATTTGGTATTCCACATCAATGTGGAGAGGGAATAGTTCCCTCCTTTGTGTGAATGATAAGAATGTGTATTTCTACATGGTAGTACTTTTGCATTACTAATATATATATATATATATATGTACCTCTTGAAAAGCAAGAAATGCACTTTCGAGATGCTATTTTGATGGTAACAAAGGCTCCTGCTGATGTTGTCACCATTTTGTATGAAAAATTTGTGATACTTTTGCCTGTCCTTATGCAGGCTGATGGAACACTACTTGCAACAGGTTCGTATGATGGGCAAGCAAGAATTTGGAGTACAAATGGTAAGATGTTAAAGCATGATATGTTTTTAAGTATATGCAGACCGTTCAAGTGTGTGTGGTTTTTTTGTTTTTTTTTTTTTTTTGCCCGGGGGGGGTGGGGGATGGATAAGTAGAAGGAGTGTGCATTTCACTTGCCATGTTTAAGGTCTTTTCAACTGATACTCAATTCAATTGAAACCCAAATGACCTTGTCACATGACAATATTGTAGATAAGCATAAGCCATTTAATGACCTATTTAAAGCAAGGATGTTTCTTATGTGAAAAAGAAACACTAGGATATTTCTTATGTGACAGAAACTAGATAAATTCCTTCTGCTTGGTATTCGTCATAAATTGTATTAACCAGTGTAGTCGATGGAGAAAGAGAAAGGTGACCTTAAGGCACCAAGTCCTTGTATTGCCTGAGGGATGAGGTGCCAAATGATGCTCACCCAAGGGAAGCAAGGCACCAAATACTAAATATAGTTCCTTGTATGTATTATGTACATATAATGAACTCAAATAATGTATATCTAATACATTTGGAATATGATAATTAAAAGAAGCAAAGATAAAAATGATCAACTGTGTGCTGCATGAAGAAAAAAGAGAGTAATATAGAATTTTATGAGCATGAAAAGTTCATAATTTGTTGTCTTTAACTATTAGAACTTTCACACACTCTTTAGCTGCTTCAGGGACAAAGTAGGCTAGGCACAATTTTGAAAATTTCAAATTGGTTGGAGGCTCAATTAATTGATCTAAGAATGGGCTTTACAGTAGCTTATATAGAAAAAAGTTTGGTGAGAGAGAGGGAGAGAAGTATAAAATAATGAGAAACAACATGCTTGGTAGCTGATAGTTGAGGTCCCAAGGCCTAACAAAGGCAAGAGGACAATTGTTTGCTTGGTTTTGCTGTGTTGATTGATGAGTCTCATTTTTGTTCTGTTTTGTTAGTCTCTCTCTCTCTCTCTAAATGTCTGGTTTTGTCTTTAAGCTGGTTGTGGCTGCCAGCATAACCCTCACTTATCTACATAAAAGTACAAAACTGCTATATATATATATATATAGGCTTAATTTCATTGAAGATCTCACCTTCAAAGCACGGACACCCCAAATCTCTGGCTTGTCCATGTCGGAGACATGTCGGACACGGACACTCTGGGGACTATTGGAAAAAATAATTTTTTTATTAAAATATTTTCTTTGATTTTATATATGCTTTTGGTTTTGATAGTTGTTAATTATTTTGAAATTTAAAATAAGTGTAAAATATGATTGTATGTATATATATTTTACTTAATTTTTGTATCCCAACTGTGTTGTGTCTTAATTTTTCAAAACTTGCCATGTCTTCATGTCCCATATCATGTCGTGTTTGTGCTTGTTATCTCATCTCAAGCGCCTTGCAATCGTTTGAAGAGAGGAAAGCTTGAGTGTCTGGAGCGTCCAACTTGCCTTTGACTACACTAGCATTTAAAAAGTTTTTGGCGTAGTTCAGTTCCCCCCCCCCCCCCCCCCCCCCCAACAAACTCTACTTGGCAATGTTACTGCCACACAGTAGTTTGTGCATGAGCTGTGCTGTCACTGATGTTTCTTAACTGTTAGAAGTCTATCAGATACTTGTGCTCACAGCCTCACACACATGCATATATATGTTTATGCTAGAAATCTTACCTTTAGACATACCCTGGTCACCAAACTAACTTGCTATTTGCTAAAAGATCAGTATCTCAAAAGGATGTGAGAGAAGAATGTGGATAGAATAAGTGAATTACGAAAGCATCTTGGAGATTTGATTTACACAAAGTTGAGTTCCTTGCACAGCTAGGATATGTGGTTAGCGAATTTTCACTAGTTCTTTTTTCTTTGAGATATTTTTTTTCTCTTTTTTCTTTAAGTTATTTCTTTTTTTTTTCTTTGAGTTATTTCTAGGGTGTGGTTGGAGGAATTTTTTATTTTTATTTTTTTTTATAAATAGGATATATGGTTAAAGAATTTTCAATTGAAGTTCTTTTTTCTTAGATTTCTTTTGATTTGTTAAAGAACATTGGGGATTATACTTTTTCCTTTTTCTTCCAATATAATATTTTTACTTACCACCCCCCTCCGCAAAAAAAAAAAAAAAAAAAAAGAAGATTCAATTTGAGCTTTGGTTATTTTACTCATTCTCGTTGGTTTTTGTGTTTGTTTGAGATGGCATATTTTCTTTGGTTTATTTGGCTTAAAAGATAAGCTAGGCAAAAGTACAATTGTACCCTTTTTTTTTTAGTTGTACATAGTCCAAATAAACTGAATGGCAGATGCATGGGACCTTTATTCCATTTTCAAAGATCCAGTTTTCTCTTTTACAGTAGGGCAGATGTAATGTTATTTTTTCCCGTTTTGTTGTGTTGTTAATATTATGTATAATATCTCAATCTGTTATAATTATATGGATATCTCTTTCCCCAAAATATATGTCCACACATACACACTTACATAACCTAAGCATATAATATCTGCATGTATAGACTGGGCCAAATGTTTAAGCAATTTTTTTCTTGGTTGGTTTGATATCTTTCATGTGGTGTGTGTCATATTTATGTGGGAACTTGGAATTGTAATTTTATGATAGTCTTCATTGCATCGCACAAATTTATTTGGTGTACTGATTTTTGTTGTTATCTTTGTTCAGGTGAATTAAGGAGTACTCTAAGCAAACATAAAGGACCCATATTCTCTCTAAAGTGGAACAAGAAGGGTGATTATCTTCTTACAGGCAGCTGTGATAAAACTGCAATTGTATGGGATGTGAAGGCAGAGGAATGGAAACAACAATTTGAATTTCATTCAGGTATTGCATTTGAATGAATGTTAATACTCATCAGTGTTTGTCTTGTGCAACAATTTCCTTTGTTTGGGTTTAAACTTGAATATTTGTATCATTTAGGTCCAACACTTGATGTCGACTGGCGCAACAATGTTTCATTTGCAACAAGTTCCACAGACAATATGATATATGTTTGCAAGATTGGAGAAAACCGCCCTATCAAAACTTTTGCTGGGCATCAGGTTTGTCCCTGAATTCTACTGCTCATATTGCTCCCTAAGTATTGCTTCTGTACTTTTCTATTCATGGCCAACCTTGGGGCTTAGTGTGGATTTTTGCTGGGAATTGCCAGCTCCACCTTTAGGAATGTTTCAGTTTACTCAAAAATTATACATCGACCCTAAGATTAATCAAGTAGCAAAACATGTATTTACCAGCTTAGCGCCTACATAAGTGGTAGTAGTTACTAGAATTGCCTCATTGTGTCTAAATCTGTTCTTTTTGACTATCAAGTAGCGAAACTTGTTGACTTTGGTTGGCTTCTGAATGTTTGGAAAGCATTAGATCAAACTGTGTGCATTGACTTATGAAAAGATTTCATTGTAAATTTTTTTTTTAAAGCTAATTATGAACTTTGTGCGATTTCAGGGTGAAGTTAACTGTGTCAAATGGGATCCAACAGGTTCTTTGTTGGCCTCTTGCTCTGATGATATCACCGCAAAGGTTGATTATGCTACTCCTTCCTTTTAGGAAATTTGATTTACATCTTATGTTTTATTTTTATTTTTATAAGTAATTACTGCTTCATCAAATAAAAAACAAAAGTACAGAAGGACTTATCAAAAAAAAAAAAAACAAAAGAACAGAAGGGACCTGAGCACACAGGCAGTGTGCTAGGGGCCAACAAAGAAAACAAAATTATAAAGCAAGAAAATTACAGCTATCAAGTAAATCAGCCAAAGAGTTAAAAGTAAAAACACCCGAGGCATTTGTCCACTCAGATAAAGTCTGGAAGAATAGCAGCTTCAAATCATGAATCAACCTCTTTTGCTTCCTTCAAAAGTGTAAGTATTCCTTTCCCACCAAATATTCCTCATGAGACAATGAGGGATCATGGCCCAAATTGCTGCATATCTATATCTGTTAAACTTCCTTGGCCAGCTTGCTAGAGTATCCACAACCCCATTGGCATAACCCACATAACGCCAAATAGAGAAAACACCACAACTCTCTAGCAACAGGGCAGTGCATAAGTAAATGATCAATAGTCTCCTCATCTCTCTTATACATGCAACACCAATTGATCACCATTACTCTACACCTCCTCAAATTATCACTACTTAAATCCTCCCCAATGCTACAATCCAAAGAAAGAAACTAACCTCTGTAGGTACTTTTGGCTTCCATATAGACTTCCAAGGAAGAGAGAGTTGAATAGAAGAATGTAAGGCCCTATAAAAGGATCTAACATCCAAAGTCTGCTTGGAGGAGGGAATTCAGCAAAGCTCATCCACTGCATTCTTTCTCCTCAGGCCAGAATAGATCAAATCTATAAAGGAGACAACCAATTCCAATTCTCAATCTTGTGCTGGTTTAACAAAACTGACATTCCAATGATAACTATCCTCTAAAAGAGATAACAAGTCTGCCACTGAAGCATCCCTGTTACAAGCAAAGCCATAAAGTTCATGGAAGTTGTCTTTCAGAGGAAGCCCCCCACACCAAGGGTCATGCCAGAATTTTATAGAAGAGTCATCTCCCACCTTAAAGTTAACAAAAAGATAAAAAGTGTCGCACCCCTTCCTGATCCTCTTCCAAAGACAAACTCCATCGGGCCCCTGCACAGAATTAGAGCACCAAACCCCCTTGCATCTTATGTGTCATTGACATAGATTTTCACTGTTGGCATTATATATATGTGCATGTGTTTGTCACTGCAATGGTTGTTTATGGTACTAGTAGTACATTGATTTGCATCTTATGTTCCATTGACATAGATGTTATAGACATAGATGTTTGCTCTTAGCATTATCTCTTTGTGTGTGTGTGCGCGCGCCATCTTCAATTTGTATTTCAATCTTCAAATTAATTTAAACTGTTTCATACGGTTTAATCACATTTCTTCTTGGCTTATCTTGGTTCTTGTCACTCCAAAATATATATTGTTCTGTTGGTTTTTTTCTTTTTGGTGTGTTTTTGTTTTCAATTTCAACTAATATATGGCAATGTTGTAGATATGGAGTATGAAGCAGGATAAGTTTGTTCATGACTTAAAGGATCATGCTAAGGTACTGTGGAGATTTTGTTTCTCTTTTTAATCTCAATGTGTTTGCCTCCCAGCATATGCACTTCTGATCTGACTGGATTGTTCTCAGAAACATTGAATAATTGTTTTGCAGGAGATATATACTATCAGATGGAGTCCCACTGGACCTGGTACAAGCAACCCTAATCATCAGTTATTGTTGGCAAGGTATATGCTGTTGATTTAATGAATTTGAATGCCGTTAATTTTCATCTACTTTTATGCATTTGCGCCAGTTATCTAGTTATTCTATTTGGTAGTTCTGGAATTGCTTTTTTAGTTGATCATTTATTTTTTATTCCTTGAAAAGTGAATTTACTATGGATTATGAATTATGGATTTGTTCTAGAAAACCTGTTAATGTTATCAAAATTTTCATAGAGGCACAGAATTATTAAAAGCTTGCAGCCTGTAGTAAAACTCAATTGATTATATGAGGTGCTGTAAAGAAGTTTGTATTTGACATCTTCATATATACAAAACATATTTAACTTTAATTAGTTTCATACAATATTATTAAGAGGTAGAGTGCATCAGGAGTTGTTAGGTGAAGCCACCATTGTGTTGAAAATGTTCCATTGCCATTTGGTCTTCAACGATGGTCAGGTTTATTTTCTCAGACTGTAGACTTCATAATTTTTGACTTGGCCCATCTTCAACTCCTGTCTGTAGTGATGGATAACTTTATTGCATTAATATATCATGCTGGTTTCACTATTATCATTTAACTTTCCTATCAAAAAAAATATATCGTGCTGGTCATTGTATTTCTTCACCCCCACCCCCCCTTTCACATTTAGTCCTGAACCTTCACCCCATGATTTAAAATGCTCCTCCTCAGGCTTTGAAATGTTTCATATTGGTCCTTATAATTTTAAGTTTATGTCTAATTTTCATTGTCGTTAGCTTTTACTTTGATTCTCTCTACTCCAAAACAAAGTATTTGAATAGCCAATCCTTTCCCTTATATGCTGCTATCAAAATCCTTGGGATTTCACTGAACAATCTCTACTCAATCAGCAGGAGTTAACTGCAAGGACTTTTTTGACACAGACTTTTCTTTTTGATAAGTAATTTTTTTGACACAAACTTAAAAATGTAAGGATTAAATGAAGCATTTTAAAGGATAGGAAATTAGAATACCGCAACACCCATGAGGGTTGCCATGCACACTTCACAAATGATTGATAGCTCAAAGGTGGCTTTCCCCCATTATTTTCCAAATATTAGTCATTGGAGTGACTAGCGATTAACAGAGGGAGAGCTTCACTAAAATGAACTAACATAGGCATAAATACTTCAAAAGCTCAAACGCAATTGAAAAATGAAAGTCCAAAGTTTGAACTCACCTTCTGTGTAATATCCGCAGGATTGAAGAGTGTATGACTCACAGGAGAGAAAACCTCAATTACAGCAGTAGATGCATAGTCCTGTTTATATTTTAATGAATTTGAAACATGGGGCAAAGGTTGAGGACTAAATGTGTAACTAAGCCTATATTACTGTGTTAAGATAAACTAAGGTTTTTCTATGACAAGATCTGAATAAAATTCTTTGTGCATCATATTGCATACAAACCTCACACACATGCGCACACAGTTAAAATATTGTGTGTTGCAGGACATATTTAGGTCTTCATTCTTGTTTTACTTATTTCGGTTAAAATATTCAGTTGATTGTGTTTCTATGTAGTGCATCGTTTGACTCAACAGTGAAGCTATGGGACGTGGAACTTGGGAAACTTCTATACAGCTTAAATGGACACAGGTACTGGCCCTTGCTGCTGTCATTGATGTTATTTGAAGGTGATTATAACTGATGAGATGCTTTTGAATTTCACTGATGTCTTATATTGAAACTTCAGGGATCCTGTATATTCTGTTGCATTTAGCCCAAATGGTGAGTATTTGGCCAGTGGTTCTCTTGATAAATCCATGCACATCTGGTCATTGAAGGAAAACAAGATTGTCAAAACTTATACAGGCAATGGGGGCATATTTGAAGTTTGCTGGAACAAGGAAGGTGACAAGATTGCTGCATGTTTTGCCAACAATACAGTTTGTGTTTTGGATTTCAGAATGTAAGGTCTTGGAAAATGCTCTACAATTTCCCTAGTTTTCCAAAGCACCATGACCTCAGGAATGATAATTAACTTCTTAGTTGGTCTTCAAAGTTTAGTTGTGGAGATGTTACTTTTGATGGGGATGGGTAAAAATGTATTTTGGATGGGTAGGTTTTGCGTTTTAACCATAGATCAGGCATTACTCACTTGTATTGATCGCTTTTGTAATTACATTTACTCAATTATCTGTCAGGCTTATGCTTGGTAGGAGTGAATTGTAAGTTTGTAACCCAATTATGTACAGAATTATTTGAATTGGACCATAATTCATGGTTTCTAGTTTACCATTTCTTTTCCCAATGATAGTTATTTGGAACGATGTTTGTTACCCAGTTACATTTCGTTTACTATGTTTATTTCAGTTTTTCTTTGCTGAATGTTTATCTTTTCAGTTGATGTTGAGGAATAAGCCCAACTATCACTGGTCAAACAGATTAGGCAAAGTTGGAATTTAATGGCAATTGGTTTAAAAAAGTTATTCAAATTATACGATCAATGGAATGCTTAGTAATTCTCCCAACCACAAGAACATGATCCGTTAACAATATTGCAATTCACCGTAATCCCCACAAGAACATGAACCGTTCACAAAGTGGTGAAATCGATTACGGTCCCTCATTACGATCTTACGTCTAGTTATCTTTGAAATCAGCTTGGTCACAGCATGGCAGTCCAGACGTACACGGAGGTTCTTCGCAATCTTTATAGTAGTTACGGGTTGAGAGCACTGATGAGCCCAAAAGCCATAGCTAGCTTCTCACTGTGAACTTAAGGGATTGTTCCTTTTGCCTCTCTCTTAAGTCATGTAACACAATTTCTGTCTGTGGAGTGTAGCTGTGTGCCTTAAGCCAACAATTTATCTCCTCTAGCATCATGTAAATTTCTTTGCTGTTTGGGTGTTTCTTATCTCCAGCAAGAAACTCGTGTGCCTTATTGTTCACTTCAATTGAGCTACAGCCAGGTTCCTTCTGCACTCCACTGTCTTTCATCAAGGTCCTCACCCTTGCCACCCCATCCCAGTTGCCAGCAGCTGCATATATGTTTGATAAAAGAATATACGTTCCTGAATTTGCAAGGTTCTTGCCAACCAGAAACTCTGCAATTTCCTCTCCCAAAGCAGTGTTATCATGGAGCCTACAGGCCGCAAGCAAAGTTCCCCATAAGACACGATCTAGCTCTGTGTTCATGTTTTTGACAAGCACATGTGCTTCTTCTAAATGCCCAGCACGGCCAAGAAGATTTACCATACACCCATAATGCTAAATCCTTGTTCAATCCCATGTTGATCTTTCATTGAAAGGAAAAAACTCCATCCCTTACTGACTAAACCAGCATGACCACAAGCACTCAAAATGGCAACGGAGTTTACATGAGTAGGATAGTCAGTAGCGGCTCTAGGAATTTTTTTCAGGATATTCCTTAAGAAAGATAAATTACACAATCTAATAAAAAGAGAAATTATTAATTACTGTTATTTAGTTGTTTCATTAATTTGTTTGTCTTTTATAAATTATAATTTGTTATATTGTTGTTTCATTAATTATAAAATTATTAATTGTTGTTTAGCCTAACATAATTTAATTTGTTTGTCTTTATAATGTATTGGTTAATTAAATTATTAATTATTGGTTAATTAAATTATTGTTTATTAGTTGCACTAGCACACTCCCCATGTGCATTTACTTCCCCCAAATCAAATATCCCACCCCGGCCCCATGCCCCCATCTATCCCCCACTCAACAGACAAGTCCCATGGCCTCCAATCACAAGAGCCAATCAGATAAATTCACAATCACAAATCACAATATACTAAAAGATAATTAATTGTATCTCACCAACACCAACAGTCACCAACGCCAATGGATAAATAAAAACTTCTTAGAAAACTTTATAACAAACACATATGTTAGTAAACCGTTTTAGAAAACTTTATATGGAAAAATAAAAAAATAACTAATTGATTTGACAATTTTTTCAATTTTTTATAATTTTTTTTTTAAAAATAGATGGTTATTGTATTAATGAGACCCCCTTAAAATAAGATAACTTCAAATAAATTTACAGCCCAACTTTATTAATTGTATAATGATTAATGGATATGAAATGTTCGAGGCTCGAAAGGAGTGAGGGATCGAATTCTTTCCCCGGACCACACCTTAAGCAAAAATGTCCCTCCTAAATCCAACAAAGAATTGGGCTGGGCTTCATAACTCTAGGGTTTTAAACTAAAAAGTCTTAAACCCCAACTCAGCTCAGCTGGCTTCAAAATTGGGAATTCCAAGTGAGCGAAGAAGAACTCTTCACTTCAGTAAAATAGAAGAAAATGGCTGGGCGCTGTGGATCGCTGTCGAGGTCTCTGCTCTCCACCGCCAGATCATCAATCCGATCATCTTCTTCCTCCTCAACCTCCCTCCCCCGCCTCCGCCCTTCGCTTCCACAACGCCTCCACTCTCGCCCACCCCTCTTATCCTCCACCAGGTATTCTAATTTCTATCCTCTTTTTTCTTTAATTTTTTTTTTTTAATTTTAAAAACACAATTGAATTCTTAATTTATATATACAAATATTTGGCAAAGGACTATGGGAGAGCTAGGGTGCGTCCAATCGCTGATGCCACTGCACAGCGCAGTCGCCGCGGCTCGACTCACTTCCCACATTTCCATCGAAGCCCGTGCTTTCTGCGAGTTGTCTCAGGGTTCGTAAATTTCCCAGGATCGCTCATTTTCTCTTTGTGAGTCTATATTTTGTCCAGTATTTACATATTTATACTATGATGAGCTCTTTATTCATATCTCCTTTCCATTCTACAAGGAATTAGCCACCGGTTAAATGAATTAGTATTTGAAAGTAGAAGTGTGTGTATATATATATATATATATATTTTGGGGGTATCTGCTTATAAGCTCGCTTTTATGTAAAGCTTTTTAAAACCTTAATTTTTTTTTTAAAAGCAACAAATATACTTTAGCACACTTTCAGCAAAAAGCTAGATAAACTGTCTCTAATCGGAGACTAAGGTTTTGTAGAAAAGTGTGTCTGCGACACTGGTTGTGGCTGAGCTGGGATTAGCCAGGCTGTCTTTAAATTTCTGATTATGATTTAGGTTTATTTACCACATATCTTTGAGTGTGGTGACTCTGGTGATTGAGTGGGTGAGTCTCGAGTTGGTATCATTGGGTAGCATGGAGAACCGTTTAATTGTGTTTGCCGAATATTTAGTTTAGACTTTAGACTAAAACGCAAATTACACTATGATTTGGTAAATTTTTGTTTTGGTCCTAAATTCCTAATGTTTATTTATCACTTTTGATTTTAGTTCCTAAGTTGGACGTTGTTTTTAATGTTGTTCTTCTGTCAATTAAAATTATTGACATGTTAAATGCCAATTTAGTTCAAAACAACGTAGTTTTAATGTGTTAAAACCATTTTGTCATGTTAGAATTTTTTTTTTTTTTCAAACAATATATTTTTCTCAAAAAAAATTTATTTCTTCTTTCCCTATACTGATCCCCTTTCCAACCACCTTTGCCAATCTCGTCTCTAAACTAAAGTGGTGGAGATCGATTTTTTTTTTTTTTTTTTTTGGGGGTGGGGGGGTGGCGGGGGAATTAGTAAAATTTTTTATTCACATATTTTTATTTTTAATGAAAATTATAAGAGGGAGGATGGAAATTTTTAAAAGGCCCCTCTTTGCCAGTGCCTGCACCCACCTTGAACCACAACATACTCATCACCTGGGGCTGAGATCCATGTTAGAACTGTGCTTGATTTTAGTGTTTTATTTTACCATATCATATTTTTCCATCCATTAGTTGACAACAAGGACCTTTTTGACACACATTTAAACAGTTAAGGATTAAACTAAAACATTTGAATGGTTAAGGACCATTTTGAAACATAGGGAAAAGGTTGAGGACCAAATGTTTAATTTGACCTTATTTTAATTAGTTTTAATTAAATTTGTAGTCAATTAAATTTTTTGTTTTTAGGTCTTACTAGTTAATTAGGTTAGTAGTATTTTAGTTCTTAGAGTCAAGATTTTTATGTAATTCAATAATTGGGATTTCCCAAGTCATTAAGAATTGGGTTTCCTTAGTCAATTATAATAGAAATTAGGGGTTGCTTATGTAAGTTAGAATTAGGGTTTAGTAGTCTATAAAAGCATATTATTGTCCACTTATGGGGACAGATTATTTTGATGATGAATAAAATTTCTCTTGAAATTCTCCCAATTTTTTGGTGTTGACTCCAGCTAACCATAGTTACCAACTCCTAGAGGTTCTCTCTTCTTTTGTGCTGACTCCTAGTTACTTTTATTTTCTCTTCTTTGATTTTTGTGTTGCATCATTTGGTTTCTCAGTGTTTGCCTGTTTGGGTTGGGTAGGGAGTAAAAAGGTTGGGAATGAGTGTTAGGGAAAAAGATTGTAATGGAGTTGACAGTGGATCATAATTGTGCTTCGCCATTTGCCATGATTGATCATATTAAATTTCCTAAGCATCTTAGAAGTCATCCTTCTCAAATTTCTTGTTTACGTTTGAATATTTGGCTTAAATAAGAACCATAAATGCGTAAAACTATTTTCTTTGAGAAGTTCATAATTTACTTATAATGGAGCAATGTTTTTTGTGTCATGGGAATTATATGGAACTCCTCTGCTGATGAATTTTCTGGTCTTTTACTGTCCTGTAGGTACTTAAATACAGTGTAGCTCTGCACACCAGGTGCTATGTCATATGGGATTAGAAGTACATCCTGTTGGAACTCCATGATTCTTATCTTGATGGAGGGTGTAGGGAGTACATTTTGAATGTTGCTCGATTCAATAGGTATTATTTCAAGAATTTGTCCTGTTTTTTGTTGTTGCATAAACTCACAAAGAGTTCCTGCTTTTCATTTATGAACTCATATGAGTTCTTGTTTGATTTTTCAAGATTTTGTATTGCAATTTTTATCATTAGAGACTACTTGTTTGACTTTATGGAGCCCCATAATTTTGACGTTGGATTTTTATCAACAACAAACAAGTCTTAGTTCCAAAATTAACATCAAGTGAAGTTTCTAGAATTAATTTTTGGGCATTACTGAGACCCAAGAATTTAATGGAATGTGGCTGAATTGGTACAAACAAACACATGCTTCAGTCAAGTGCAGGCAATCTGATACTTTGTTATGTCTTTAGGGGAATAAGAAATGCTAGGTAGCTGGCTTTTTTGGTTGCTTGTTGGTCATCTATGTTGATTACCCTCACTTGAACAGCACTGCCAAGTCATCGGTTTTATTGATGAATGATGAGTTACCATCTTTTTTTTTTTTTTTTTCCTTGTTAAATATTTATGTTGATGCATAACCATTGCCAAACCCTAAACTATGCATGAAGGAGAATGATTCATGAATCATGAAATACATTGGTTGGCAATGAAGGAAAAAACAAAAAAAGACACATGCAGGTTATTCATAATGCCATTCCAAAGAGAGTTTCTCTCCTACTATCTCGTACATGCCAATTATCACGGGCAGAATTGCCTTAACCTTGCGTGCCTGTACTCTCTCAATTGCATTATGTGGTTAACTATTTCTTCTGGATGAAGAGGAATTAAGATTGAGTTGTTGGACTAGAAATTCTGTTGAGAAGTACCTGTCATAACAGAACAGGGCTTGATACAGGTTGAAAGTTGATGCTCTGCTAATGTATTAAGGTGCAATTTTGTTGGGCACATGCAGGTGTTAGAACCGTGCCTGGCACTCTGTCCCGCACCACTGTACCTCTAGTGTCCTGTCTGCTTTTATCTTGGATGATGCTACAGAATATGTTTATCTTTCAATCTGAATCTTTAAGTCGGGAGTCAGGAGGCAGAGTAGTTCCTAGTTGGGACAAACTTTACTATTGGTGTGTAATGTATTATTGTTTAAACAAGTCACACAATTCATTAAAAAGGTCATGTGACGAAAATTACATGTGGATGGTCTTTTCAAACATTACATAATGAGTTGGAGAAAGATTCTGCCTAACTTCCAAATACCCTTTCTCGTTTGCCATCGGTTTTTTTTTTTTTTTTTTTTTCCTTGCCATTTATTTTTGTACATTTTTAAAGCTTCATTTTGTTCGTTTTTTTTTTCAAGGTACAACCAATATTTAACCAACTTTCAACAATCAGCAAATTGAAATAGTTACCTCCAAAGGCATTCCTAAGTGTTTCGGATAAATGCATATGCAGTTATCCACATTAAGGCTATAGGAAGTTAATGTGGACATCTACAAACATTCGTGACTTCATGTGTGTCATTGTACATCATCCACCAACTTTCTGTTTACTTAATTTGAGAAATTATTCAAGTTCAGAACCCAGGAAGTCATGAATTGTATCATTCAACCCCTGGTTGGTTTTCTTGTTTTCGATTAAAAAATGGTTCTAAATGTGAAAAATCTAAGCTGGCCGAAAACTGTAATCTGCTCAAGGACGGTGAAATTGGATGAGAATGTACAATATTCTCCCAAGTTGCAAGTTCTTGCTCATAATTCTTCATTATTGAAAGCTGAAAAACCATTCTGCTAGTTTTGAAAGCCTTTTGGAATACCAAAAAGAGGAGAAATTTTTAGAGGACTTGATAGTGTCGGTTTCTGCGGGAACCAGATCCAAATGATCAACAAAGATGCCAAGGGCTGTGTTGGGTCGCTTTCTTGAAATGAGTCATGAACAAAGTTCCTCATATTCTCACGTCATCACATTCCACCAAAAGATTTACCTCAAGAATAGATCAGAATATGCCAACAAAAAGTTTTAGTTCTGGATTCTTGGGTTGTAACTTATAAGAACTGTCTCACCACATGGAACTACCTTGAGACCAATCTTCGCGAAAAAAAATAAAAAATAAAATAAAATAAAGTATTAGTAATGATCGGTTTGCATCACTACATTATTGACTTATCATATTAAAAATGCCAATCTGAGAGGCATATTTCCTTCCTCCTCGAATCAGCACTTCCATGGCATATGATATTTAATTGTTGCTTGCTAGGATCTTTGTCAACAGATGCTTTAACTTGATACTGGTAAGACTGTGACTTGATATGCATACATTAGACGGTGGAAGTGCAAACATGCATTGCCTTTGTCTAACATGCTAGATAGCCATATTCCTTATCTTTCTGTTTACACACGCACACAAATAAATTTAAAGCAAAAAAGAAAAACGTATTAATTATATACACACAAAGTGTGTGAATAACATTGCTTAATATTTGTATATATTAAAAGGATTCAGAAAGTTAGTTATTACTTTTTTTTCTGTCAAAAATACCCCTAAATTAATTAACTAACAACTTAAAAATAGGATTAAAATAGTAAATTGGCAAAAGAAAATTAGTTATTACTTTTTTTACTTTCAAAAATACCCATACCTAAAACTTAAAAATGGAGTTAAAAAAGTAAATTGACAAAAATAATAAATTTCTATTTCTACGTTGTAATGTCTTCCTACTTCTAATAAACTCATACTTTTACGATAATTTAAATTCCTATTTCTACTCTCTAACTCCCTACAAAATAGGATCACTCTTTTGTTAGTTTTAAAACTCCTCAAATCTACAAAACTTACCCCATGTATTCTAATAAACTCATACTTTTACATTAATTTAAATTCCTACTTCTACTCTCTAACTCCCTACAAAATAGGATCACTATTTTGTTAGTTTTAAAACTCCTCAAATCTACAAAACTCACCCCATGTATTCTTTTTTTTTTTTTTATTGAAAAAAGTGGAAGTACCTAATTATAATAAATGCAAATTATTAATGTTTACCTAAAAAATAGAAGAGCCTCTGAACACGCGCGTGAGTGCGTGCTCAAAGGCTAATATATATTATTTTCATATGTATATATATATATATATATTCACGCGCGTGCTCAGATGCTAGATATATTATTTTCATATATATATATATATATATATAACTATTTACATCAAGTTAGTCTTTGGACATAGTTTGACTACAAATTTGATTGTTGTCCTAGACTCTAACTTCCTTTAATAAACTAATATGTGTGTAATGCATGTGACAAGTGTTGGTTGGGTTAAGCGTGATTAAGCAAATCATGTGTAAATGAAGATACACGTAAACTTCTTAAAAAAAGTTGAAGCCAAATGCTACAATTAAGTTTGTAGCCAAACTCTATTCTTAGTTTTTACCTTAGTCAAAACACATTTTTCCACATCTAGTCAGTTTATAAGCTGTGAACTATTTTTTACTTCTCATTGTTCAAAATTAATATTCTTTTACATTTTAAATCATTTTTCTTTTTTGCCAAATAACTTAGAGATTACACATTTAGAGTATAATCATAGTTTTAAAAATTGTGGAACATATAAAAGTTTAATCATTTTATAATAATTTAAATAATAAACATCACTTTAGATGCCTAAAAATATGCAATTCAATAAAAGAAAAATATAATAATAATAATAATAATAATAATAATAATAATAATAATAATAATAATAATATAAACTAAAGGGAAGCCTTATTTCTTGATAGGGAGCTTTTCAACTGATTAAGATCCATCGTGCAATTCACCCTTACCCACTCACAATATGTTTTCACTCTTTTATTTTTACTTTTACTCATTTTTTATATTTAATGGTTGAGATTTAAAGTTTGAAACTTTAAATTTTAGCCATTTATACAAATTGCACCTGATCTCAATCCCTTTTCAACATACACCGTCCGATTAGCATCCAATGAGCAAAGGCTTACTTGTCCGACATGAGACACTTGGTTGACGTGTCCTCCTTGTCAGTTATGAATACCAATAGAGTGATCATACCGACAATACCTTCAACCACATGAGTTGTTTGATACCTGATAGTTGTCCAATATACATGCCAAGTAAGCCAACTAAGGGTGTGTTTGGTTGTGGTGAAAATAGGGAGGATGGAAAATAGTGAGAGGAAAATAGGATAAAAAATGCTGTTTTTCACTGTTTGGTTGAGGAAAGAAAATAGGAGAGACAGATAACAGGGAAGAAAGTTTTTCCTCTTGGGCCCACTTTTTTATCCTCCCAAATTTGGAGGAAAATGGGGAGGGAAAAGTGATGTGAAATACTTTTTACACAAATACCCTCTCACTTACCCCTCACTTTATTCATGACTTGATGACTTTTGCCTCTTCTCATTCTTATCACTTTACCTTCTCACAGCAGAGCAACGTCCAGGTTCTCTTCTCTCCTTTCTTTTTTTTTTTCTTTTTTTTTTTTGCCCACAAAAGTTTGCTGAATTCCTCTTTGCTGACCACGTTTTTGTGGGCTGAATGTGGTGTAAATTTGCTGGCCACATTTTTGCTGGTTACAAAATCTTTTGCCCAATTAAATTTATATGTACACTATTGTAATTTTCACATCATAATAATAAAAATAATAATATAAATTTATATAAATGATGTGGTAAATTTTATATTATTTAATGAGTACAAATAAATCTATTTCTTACATATTAATATATTATGTAACAATGGTATAATAGTCAATTTATATAAATTACATTTTTCATATTCTTCCATTTTTCTCTCCAACCAAACAAAAGAGTTTTCCATCCCCTCCAACCAAACACACAAGAGGGAAAACCAAATATTTTCTATCCTTCCACTTTTCCATCTTCCCACAATTTTCCATCCTCCCACTTTTCCACTCCTCCAATCAAATGGACCCTAAAACTCAAGCTGTAGTTTTGTCGCTTGGTTAATATTGTTATCCATCACCTATCATGTTGGACGAGTGAAAACACTTAGCTCCTTGAAGATAGATAAATAACATACTTGACATCTACTCACATGCAGAAAACGCTACACCAAAGGGTCCTACCGCACATCCACTAAGTATAGGGACATTGAACCTAATGATCTCAATGCTACTAACCCACGATCTCCATTACGTTGATGCCTACGTTCTAGCAAGCGAACGTGGTCATTCTAGACCCCTATATAAACACCAAGATATCACAATTTCTATGTACACGAGAACACTATTTCCTAAGTCTTATGCTTTTATTAGAGTTTTTGGAGATCATTGTGAGTTTCTAACTTAACATTCGGAGGGACTTTGGTTGATACCACACTAATGCTCTTTGTAGGTATTTCACTCTTCAAGTTTTCAGATGCTGCGAGTTTGGATGATTGATTTATTGACAATTTTGTGCATTATCATTTTTCATGGATGACTCATATAATAAGAATATCTAACTTCTAACTGCAAATCTGCAATTTTCTTTTCTTTTCTATTAACCGTGAAGCTTTTATATTTTTAGGAAACACATATCTTAAATTGGTTTTGGCTTTAGGAGATACATATGTATAAGAGTAATTAGTGGAAAAATAAATAATATAGTACTTATTTACATTAGTTATAAATTTATAATTTTTTTTATATAAATTAGGTGATCCTTAGTTACAATTTGTATACAATTTCATTTTTTTTAAGGAGAAATCGCACTTTATCACCTTAAACTATATCCTATATTACACTTTGCACCATAAACTTTTGGAATGCACATTTTGCACCCTAAATTATGACATTTGTTACACTTTGCATTCTAACGTTAATTAAGTTTGCTATTAGTTTGGAGAAAAAGTTTAGGGTAAAAAGTGTAATAAAGAGTGTAATGTAGGGTGATAAAGTGTAAGTTCTCCTTTTTTTAAGGGGATTAAGAATATGGAAAATTAGATATTTTTACATGATGTCATATTTTTCCATTCAAGTTAATAGGAAACTTGATGTCGGCGTGCAAAGTGCAAAGTATAACAAGGATCATAATTTAGGGTACAAAACATGTATTCAAAAAATTTACGGTGTAAAGTGTAATTGTAGATATAGTTTAGGATGATAAAGTGTATTTTCCATTTCTTAATAGAAAAGTAAAAGGGAGAGAAAAGATTTTAGAAGGTTGGGGGCCATGGCCCCCCTCCCTTCACCAATACAACTATCTATTATTAATTTTTGCTTTCATTCGTTCCTACTATTTTTGGCTTGTTTGAACTTGTTTGAAATACCAATTGATATGACAAGTCGAGAGGATTTTTGATAACCTACCTTTAAAACAATATTCTATTGTCAAAAACAAATAAAAAAAATGGAGCCCACCAAATGTGTTTGGGCTTAATGACTATTTAAAAAAAAAATCAATTTCAGAAAATTGTTTTAAACCATGATTAGTTTTCTGAAAACAACTTTAGGGTGTTTTTTGTTCTTGATTTTATGTTCTTAGTGGCATTTTTGTACTAAAAGCAACTTAAACAACAACAAAAATGAGCGAAGTTCTCTCTCTCCACACCCCAACCCCCCCCACCCCACCCCCCCCCCCCCCCCCCCCCCCTCCAAAAAATGTGGCTAAGGGCACGCTATTCCGAACCACCAATTGGCAGCAGCGGTTTGAGACCAACCACGATTCCAACAATGAACCAATCTCTTTCTCTCTGTGTGTGCGCACACAGGCTATAGGTTTGGATTTTTTGTTTAGTTTTGATAATTGTGTTTTGCAAATGGCGATTTAGGTGTGGTGGACGGATTGGCTAGTGGAGGATGTTGTGCAATTGTGTTTTTTTTTTTTTTTTTTTTTTTAATAATAATAATAATAATAATAATAATAATATTATTATTATTATTATTATTATTATTATTATTTTTCTTTCTGAAAAAAATGACTGAGAATTAAAAAAAATGCAAGAGAAAGCAAATGTCAAACAAGCTTCCAGGGTGGAAAAATTTTGAAAACTGTTTTTGAGAACAATTTCTCAAAACACCGAGAAAACAGTTCATGAAAACACAAAACTGAAAATAGGGATCGAACAGACTCTGACCTAAATCCAACAACACAACCATTTTATTTTTATTCATTAATGAAGCTTCTGCATCACAGTTGACTTCATCAAATCTCTTACATGTGGGGAAAACTTTTTTTTTTTTTTTTTTTTTTTTGAACCCCAATATTCTGATTTCTCAGAATAAGCACAAGTGGTTCTCAATGCGCTTCTAATCCTGTACATATGGATTGCCCACTAGTTGAAGGCACCCACAAAGATCCTCTTGTTAAAGAGAGAGCCAACTAAAAACAATTGACACCCCCATCTTCATTGCATACCTTTTTTCAGCATTATTGTCAATAACTTGGACCCCCGAAGTCCCTCAAAATATAGTATGAATTCCATCAGATTTTATTAACGTTAAATAATAGTATCCCCCTCACTCCACTGTCATATGCTACTTATTGTAAAGAAAGGCTTTTCTTTTGATTACGATATATGCATAATCATTAGTGGCTGCAACTTTGATTTGGCATAAGATATATAGAAGTAACATGAGTGAAGGAGGCAGAGTAAGACGGTGATAAAAGAGAATTTGCCTATCCATTGTAATTATTCTTTTTCCATATGACTATAGGATTTGAACCGCATCATCTGCTAACAATATCCCAACGACCCGTAAGTTATACAAACTGTACTAATAAGCCTTTGGATACTTATTAATATTTTCTCCTTTTTGCTTGGTGGATAGATAAGAATAGAAACAACGTGGACGTTGTGGATTTAAGCAAGTATAGTAATTATTCTCTCACACTTATTGATTTGCACTCTATACTAGGGGTGTCCATGCCCCACCGGACCCGACCCACCTAAGCAATCCTACTAGACTTGATCCGATTTGATTGATATAGTGGTCGAAGGTGGATCTCTGCCTTCAACATCCAATGATGACAGATCGAGTGGCAGGTTACCTCCTCCAAAACCCAACCCACTCAATCCTATTGACAAGGAAATTAAATTCTAGCAAGATCTTCTAGATTCAGCGAGATCTTCAACGAATTTGGCGTGATCTCACTTGATTTTTTTTGTTCTAAGCATTTTATTGTCTTTCTTTGCTGTCGTCCATTGCCAGTGACGTCTGATCCGCCCACTAACTGTGGAGAGCTCAATTCATCCGATCCACTGCACCTTGTCGGTCAACAACGGGTTGCAGTTTTCTCCACCCGATTAATTCAGGTTGGGCACAAATCCTGGACTAACTCGTGGACACTCCTACTTTGTACACATAATGTTCATAATTGCTCGCACAGTATCTACATTTAAAACAAAAAATGGATGATGTGTACAAACGATGTATAATAAAGAGTGTGATAATCAGTACCCAAATAAATTAACCTAACCTTTGCCAAAACTAGCATCATTATCCACAATTGAAACATAAAATAAATGATTTATACGAACACTATCTAATAAAAAGTGTGCTAGAATCAATGCCCAAACAAATAAACCTCAAATAAACCTAACCTTTACCAAAACTAGCATGATGCTCATAGTTAAGAGCATAAGTGATAAGTGTATAACACATCCACTGAGTGGTCCATTATTTTATTGCCGAGCAACTTGGGGGCTATAAAATAGGGTGTATTAGATACAAAGCATATGTTAGTGTGTTTGGACTAGGGTTTTTTATTATTTTATTATATATATTTTTTTATACTTATAGTTTATTTGTTAAAAGTACGTAACTGTAAAAAAAAAAAAAAAAGAAAAAAAAAAAAAAAAAAAAGAAAGAAAGAAAGAAAGAAAGAAGAAGATGAAGAAGAAGTTTTAAATAGTTGTATATGATAAAATAAGCTAATAAAATAACCCAAAAAAAAAAAACTAAATATTATTTCACACTTTTATATCTAGTATTTTATACACATGTCAAATAGTGGATAAGTTTAGGGCCAAATCTTATCCACTATTTTATACACATGTCAAATAGTGGATACACATGTCAAATCTTATCTCCCCCCACCCCCCCGCGCAAAAAAAAAAATCCAAACCCACTACATTATAGTATTATACCCATCCAATCACGCTGTATCATTTCGTATCCTATCCAATTTACAAGACATGCAAATTAAGCGAGTCCATTAGAATTTAGATGGAGACGTATTTGTTAAATTTACATTGTTTGTATTTGCTCCAATCCCCATTAACTACATTAGAACTTCATTAAATTTCTATCGGGAGATGTTTAGGGGCCAAATCTTCATTTTTAACTATTAAATTATATAAGTTTTTTTTTTTTTTTTTTTTTGGTGAGAGGGAGGAGGGTGGTAAGAAACGACAATGATACTAAATTATTTATGAATGTAAATGGCATTGTCAACAGTTAAGCTGCTGTTATATATCAAGTTAAATAGAATCATATAGTTGATGCTACGACAGAGGTGAAGAAAAAGATGAAAGGGAATCCTAAGTTTGATGTGGCCAACACCATTAGATGACACAAGCGTTGGCCCCACAATAATTAAGCATCACCGGCAGGTGCGAGCACCAGAGATAATTGAGATGAAGCTCAATAATCCATTGCCACTCTCTTTTTAGATACCTCTCTTATTTGCCATTAACTTCCACCTTGGAGTATCCCTATTTAAGAGCAAGCACCCCGCTTATTCAAGCCTCTATACCATAAATTTCTCTATTAATCTTCCAATTAGATTGAAGTGTTGCTGCCATGACTTTCCAGAGAGAGGAAGAAGCAGACAAGATACAAAATAATAACCAAGATACTGAGTCCAAAACAAGTGACAACGATGAAGTAACTGCTGGAGATGATAACTTGGGAGAATGGTTGAGTTTAGGCCTCAACAGAAATGAGTCCTTAACAGTTGGACATTCTGATTCCCAATCAAAACCTGCCGGTAACAAGGTTTTCTCATGCAACTTTTGCATGAGGAAGTTTTTCAGTTCACAAGCCCTGGGTGGTCACCAAAACGCACACAAAAGAGAGAGAGGAGCTGCCAAAAGATTTCAGTCTCACAAGACGATGATGACAACAATGGGGTTTCCTTTCAATTCCTTAACGACTCGATCACTCGGTGTGCAGCCTCACTCGCTTGTGCGCAAGCCTAGTGCAGAAGGGTCTTCCACGGTAGCGCGATTTAGTGAAGCTAACGCAGGATTTGGGATGACTTGGACACCCTTCATGCCAGAAGAAGCAATGGATTTGACTTGGCCAGGAAGCTTTCGCATGGACAAGTTGCCAAAGCTATCATCGGAAGTAAATAAGCTTGATTTAAATCTTCGGCTTTGATACATTATCCTTCTGGTTTTATCTCAATATATGTTATCTTTTATTATAAATTTCAACCATGTAATATGTTGTCGCATATGTTAATCCATCAAATAAAGTAAATATATTAACTTTAGGTGTATGGACTAAGGAGCAATAGTCTTGCAACTCAGCATCTCTTGTTCCAAAGTTTAGGGGTGGTTTGGTTTAGCCCATCACTCTAACTCAATTCTCATCACTCTATTCTTATAACTTAAATGTCTAAATTTATCTATAAAAAAAACTCAAATGTTAAACTCGTATCTCATATATCTTCTCTATCTCTACCTTAATTCACTCTACAATTCGTTTGGGTACAAATTTCTTATCACAAAAACTCAACTCTAACTCCAAACATGTGGAGCCCACGGGACAGATTTTTTCAATGGTCTTCTTTCCTTACCCGCGTGACTTTACATGAAGAGGATGAAACCCACACCCAAACCCAGCTCCATCACCAACAACAATCCCAATGGCACACAAAATCCAACCATCAACCACACCACCAACGGCCATACAAGCCCACCTCCATCACAGCCCAAGCCTCAAATACAACCACAGCCAAAAATCCAAACCCACCAACGTACAAATGCATAGAAAACCCAAATCCAAACCCAAACCCAAACTCAGAAATCCTTAGATCGGAAACCCAACATCACGAAATCACAAAATTGAGGAGAGAGATATGATTCGATTTGGCAAAGGGGAAGGGAGAGAGAGAGAGAGAAAGAGAGAGAGAAAACGATCTTGGTGGTAGCTTGAGGTAGTGGTGACTGGCGGCTTGTGGAGGAGCAGTGGAGGTTCAGTGAGGAGAGAGATCTGGGCAGAAGAAAAAAATGAAGAAGGAGAGGAGAGTTGAGCAACTCAAAGGTCGAGACCGAGAAAGAAAAAGATGAACCAGACCTCCTTAAGAGAGGGGCTCACTCTTCAATTCTTGGCATGCAAGAGGGAGGGAGGAAGAGAAGACAGTGAGATAAGAAAGAAACAAAACTAAAAATAAAGAAAAAAGCATTTGGAGAGAGAGCCGTTGGGTGTAGTCAATGTGAGTTGGCAAGGATTAAACAATACACGGACAGTGAGTCCCACAAGTTTGGTGAATTTACAATATTGACACTATAACTCAATTTTCATCACTCGGAAATACCAAAATCTTGTTTTTATTTTCACTCACTCGTCACTCATTTTGTTTAGTTATGGGTGATGAGAATGAAAAGAAAACTTGGCTAAACATGCTTCTTAGGTATAGGACCGACCAAAAGTGAATAATAGGTGATGAAAACAGAGTAAAGGATGATGGAAAATGCCTAAACCAAACAGATTTTAAATCTCTCGTCCTCTAACTATTGGATTACTAAAAGAACAAAAAACAAAAAAGAGAGGAAAATTTCTTTTTATGCCTTTTGAATCATATGAAACTACTAACTGCTTGTTAAAAATTATAATAGAATCATATGTCATTAATAAATTAAACTCAGTTCAATTGTTCGTTATTACACATTTTGTTATATAACTCGCATTTTGTTGATTGACTTATGTAGTGGGCCTTTTTGCAATGTTGGACTGGGCTGCCTCCTACGGTACTAGGCTCTAAGTATTCTGAGTAAGGAAGTTGAGACCGGTCCAACTGCAACTCACTTTGGTCCGGCTTGTGCACAAACTATGCCCCATTTTGCCAGGTTTTGATTACATGCTCATGGCAGGCAAAACTGCTACAGGGAATTTATGGCAGACAGATATAATAAAGATAACACAAGAAAATACTAGACAAAATAAATAAAAAGGAAGCAGTAAGAAACACCCCCATACACAAAAGTAACAGAACAAATGGGGAAATAATGATAATGGGCTTCCCGAATCAAGGAAGGAAACATTGGTCTGCCACGCCAAGTTAGGCTACGGAACTTGAAACCGAGAAAGGAAACCACTTCCTTAATGTAAATAATCTCCTTAGGAAAAGAAATTAGTTGCTTTGACAGAATGGGCCTAAATGATTTATGTTTAATGGGGACCCTGTTTTCTTTGATAGAGAGCAGGGCTTTTGAGGGAGAGAGGAGATCAACCTATTGGTGCATGCCTGACATTCTATGTTCTCTCTTTTTTCTTTTATTTTCTTTTATTTTCTTCCTTCTTTCTTAGTGTTTACTCCTGTCTTATAATTTTCTCCTAGAGGTTACTATTACCGTGATTCTGATCCCCTGTGCACGACAAGGGCCCCTTGTTTTATAGTGCCTGCCATGACCGAATTTTATTATTTTAGCCTTTAACCACCTTTGTCTGGTCTAGGTGTACTTGCTGACCACCACTGGTCCGTCTGTGTTGGCTGTGCCACTCCCCATTACCAGACAAAGAAGACTATTTTGTTTTTTTGTTTGTTTGTCTACCGTGGCACCCTTCCCTGCTACGGTGTGGGTGCTCTCTCTCTCTCTCTCTCTCTCTCTCTCTCTATCCCTCATGACATGCACCTAGTGGTTCCAACTCATCCCTGCTTCTTTTGGGCGGTATGTCATCCTAGTAGGACATTTCCCCCAAAAGAGCTTGAGCAGGAACTTCAGAATAGGTTTTTCCCTCTCCTCACCGCCAGACCATACCCTCTTACGTTTGACCCATGACCTCACCATGTCCTGTATTGGCTGGGTACAAGCTGGTGATGTTTGGGCCTTGTGCGTGCTTCATCTCTATGTATGTCCAAAATTTGCTTGCCGCCCATGCGTTTGCCATGGTCTGGAGGCTCGTCTGCCCAGTCTGCCACCCATCCTTGACATCTTATGGTGTGAGCTGTTTTGCTTGCCCCTGTTAGGGACTGGGCTTCCTGTTGGGGGCTGGGCTTTATTTGAAGGTGTGCTTTTCCTTTTTTCGGCCTTCCTTTTAATTCTTTTTGCTGCCTGTTCCTGCCTGTTCCTGCCGTTCTATTCTGCCATTCTTGCTGTGATGTTAGTTGACTTCAGCTTGCTGGGCCTCTTTGGGCCTGCTGCTTATTCTTCTCTCAATGATTCAATATGGACATTTGGACTTGGCATTACATTGCTCGTGGGCTCTTTTGTCACATTCATTTCTTCCTTGGCATCCTTGGCCCATTTGCTTTTCTCGGGCTTCCTTTTCCCTTTTTCCTAGCTCTGCATTTCCATAGGCTTTTACTAACTCATTTGGGCTTCCTTAGCCTAATTACCTTATCCTTCATCCTTGGGGCTCATGGGCTAATCATTAACCCCTTACTTTCTTTGCTTGCATTACTTCGGGGCTTGCTATGGCCCATTCTCACTTTTCTACATCACATACTGCCTATGAGTTTGCTACTTCTCTCTTTCCGGGCTCCTTTAGGCTCATTTGCTTCCTCAAGACCCATTTGTTTATCTCTTAGGCCTGTGATCCATTATTCCTGCCACTTGAGCTTAATGGTTTTTCTTTCCCCTTACTAATTCTTTTCTACCCATGTAGCTGGGCTTCTTCTTTTTATTGGGCTATTCAAAATGAGCCTCAACAACTTACACTATGATGATAATGCATCAATGATACTGATGAGAATAAAGATTTTAGTTTACTACTCTCATAACTTCTAGAAAATGCACAAAATTTCCAATGATCTACTGAGTGAAGGAATAATATCAACAATATTAATAAAAAAAGAAAAAAAGGAACAAGATAAAGAATAAGTTAAAAAACAAAAATACTGGAATTACTGTATAAAGATCAGATCTTGATGTGATGACAAGTGTCTTTCACCAAAAGCAATAAATTAAAGATTTGAGTTCGAAAATTAGCCTCTCAAAAAGAGGGGAAAAAAAAGAAAAGAAAAAAGAGTAAAGAAGAAATGAAGCCATGTAGAGTTGAAATCTCATATCTTAACTGCCGAATTATTAAAAAAAAGAAAGAGGAACACCTAAGACTTTACATTTGGGTCAAGTGTTTTACAAGGGGCTTCGGTCCGGCCAGGATCCGCAGCCAGTTGAACCTTACCACCAACAACAGAGTTCGGTTCCATGATCCATAAAGAAAAGAAGAAATTAACATACAGTTGGGCCTCAGGAGAATCATAAACCCATATCGTCTAGACATACCCAATTGAGCTATTCACCATGCCTAGAATGGCATCGAATAATCGAATTTATAACCCAAAAAAAGCCCAAATCTAAATCCAATAAAATTTTGCATCCAAACCCACCGATTTATCTTACCATGATTTTGATCAAAATGAGTTGGATCAGATTCGGTCAATATAGAAATGAATTGAAAAATACACCGACTTAATTTTACACTAACAATGTTTATAATAATCTAAATATAATCAAGCTCTATAACTACTCAACTGTCATCTTAACTTATTTTATTCAAATAGTCAACTATTATCCTAACTTATTAACATTTGCTAATGCATTTTCCATGCTGAAGTAATGAAATTATCGTATCTGTCATATCTCTTTTCATTTAAAAAAAAAAAAAAAAAAAAAAACCCAATTCCTTGCCTTCTTGTGTGATCCCCCTCTCTTCTGATCTCTCCCATGATCAATCACTATTGCTTTGTGGTCGTCTCCGTCCATCGTTTTCATGCCTCTGCCATATCAAAACCATTCTTTACAATAAAACCCCACCCTTCTTTCTTTAATGAAGATAACCTCAAATGTTAAGGGGCAAAAGTGTACTTATACCTTAACAATTCTTTAATATACCTAAATAGATATTTTTTAACAAAAATAAATGAAAAGGAGAACTATCCTGCAATGTTTTAAGAAGAGTTTTTAATTATGCAACCAATGCTAGGTGGAGATATCTAATTCTTGAACCCAAAAAAAAAAAAAAAAAAAAAAAAAAATCATAAATTGGCAATATCTTGTAAAAATTTGAAAAGAAGTATTTATCCATGTGGATTTTGTGAGATTATATATAGGAATATATTGAATTTTTTTTTATACAAAATATAATTTTTACTCTAACATAATCTAAGTGTATATGTGTGTGAAGCTCCTTCCTGAAGTTTTGAACCCCGGCTCTTGCCCTCCACACCCCATAAGCATTTATACTTGTGAAGTGACCACCGCATTAAGGATATGCGGTAGTGGAACATATTGAATGTTAATGTAACTAAGTTTGTTACTAAGTTAATGGATAAATAAAATTAGGACAAAGTTTTACTACAAACTTGGTTGTAACCAATGGCTATAGTTCCATTTAATATCTTTTGATTGGATATAAATTTTGATAAATCCACAATTGAAGTACATTTTTTTTTTTTATATCCTTCATACTTGCAAAAATTGCAGAAGATCAAATATTTAAATTTCAAGTTTTTTTAGTCTAAAATAATGCATCAAAATAAGTTTATAGATCAAATAAAAAATAATATTTGATTGATACAAAATTTAATGTATATGTTAAAAACATAAAAAATGTGTAATCCAACAATTATGTTATAAAAAATGTAGTCATGTTAATTTTTTTAGTAGGAGTTGTAGCTACTGTCTATAACTAAATCTGTAGTCAAATTTTGTAAATAAAAATTGTGTTATTTAAATACATTATTAGGGTTTTCCAAAAAAATTGAATAAAGCGCATCTAGAAAATCCTGTTTGTTTCTTACCTTTTTCTCAAAGAAAAAAAAAATCATTGCAACATAAAGACTAATCTTATAGCACCTTTCTTTTCGGCAATATTTATATTCATTATATATATATATATTTTTTTTTTATAGGTTCAGCATTTTGAAAGCCCAATTTACTTCATGTTCATTCTCTTACATTAATGGGCTAACATTCTTACCAATATTTATATTCATTAATTTCATTATTTTATAGGTTTCAGCATTTTGAAAGCTTTAATTTACTTCATGTCCACGTTGCTCTTCTATTATTAGTTAATTAAAATCATTGAAGAATGAAGCAGAAACAAAAGAACACGGGAAAAAGCAAAAGCTGAGCGGCGGAAGCGCTTACCCAACATGTGCAAATTTCGAGCACTAGTAGGGCAGCAGGTAATTAGGTCAAAGATATGGAATCAATTAACCTAGCTATGATGGTATCCTAGCTATAACAGTCATGTGAGGTTAAGAACTTAGATCAAATTGTTAATTATATGCCTTTGACAACAGGTTAGAATCGAATATAAGCCTACAATGATCGCTTACAACAGCCATGTGACATTGGATAGTTAAGAGTTCAGAGGTCTTGACCAACATTCGCTACCAAAACAAAGATGTAATGAGTACCATGGTCGTTTCAACCAGCCTAACGTGGCTATACAGACAGCTATATTGAACCTCATTTGTTTTAATGTTTATGGCAAAGGGCTACACAAAACGTTGAAGAAATGAGATGGTTTTGAAAGCTATAGTAGACTGCCCTGCATACCGAACAAACTTGTCACCTATGATCTGGCCCTTTTACATGGATTTTTCTATGACATGATTTACGTTCCATGTCGGTATACTATGAGGCATAGACTAGCACTTCGTAATATTCAGAATAGTTTCTTGTGCTTCGTCTTGACTTTATGTTTTGTGTGTGTTTTTTTTTTTTTTAATGAATGAATAAGATACCCTTTACTAAAATGAGAAATAGAGATGGGAAGCCACACATGCATGTGGAGGGATCTGAGAGATGGGAAATTTCGCTCCTACAAAATACATGAAAGTATTAAGTATGTTTCTCATTTTACATGGGAATCTGGCCAAAAATCAAATAGAGAGAGAGGGTCTCCTCCTAGTCTTTTATGTTGTGCTTAGCCTCACCAGTTCTTAATTAGAGTCTACATATGGAGTCAAGTCAACTAATTAAAGAAAGGATTTAATAAACTTTTAGTATGATTTAGTAAAGAAAACTGCAAAACATTATATATTTGTACTCCGCAGAATTGTCTAGTTATCAGTGCATTTGACGGAGAACAAACGGACCCACATGTATCAGCACAAGATTCTTTTAGTTTCAAGATATCAATGACAACCATACACATTGAAATTGAAATCCATGATTAATTAGTAGGAGGATCGATTAGCATGAAATTTGCAAGAGCATTGAGCTAGGCATGGTACACGAGGGCTAGGAAATATGAATATTATGAGTAAAGTAGGAAAAACATTGAGTGATCTAAAAAGACTTATCCTCCTACTTCTGCTCCCTTAAATAATTAAATAAAAATTTACAAGTGCTGAAGTGCATGCTTAACTATTAACCAGATTAGGAAGAAGAAGATAATACAGTACTTCAAACTTGTGGTATTTTTCACCAAAAAAAAAAAAGAGTGATAACTTTTCTGGGCAGTGTAGGTAATGATCGTTGCAGTCGTGGACGTGGTCCTCCTTGAATGAGAGAGAGATATTCATAAATGGACAAACGTATGGCTTTTATTTTCCTCTTTTCTAGATGCATGCATCAAACTGGGTTGGGTCTAATATGCTGTGCACTGGAAGCGTTACAAATGTAATTTGTCACATGTTCACATCGCAACCATTCAAGTCACAGGAATACTGAATACAATCCTTATCCATGCATTCACACACATAGGCATGAGCTACATCTTCAATCTAGGCCTCAAATTCTGTCAAAAAGCTTATATTTTACTTTGACTCATAACTCAAAAGTAATTATTAGTAGTACTATTCATGCTTCACGCTTAAATTTTCATGGTCTACATTGTGATTAACTAGAGAATTTTTATGCCAATTTATTGGGCTTGATCCTTTTATGGAGCATGTATGCATAGACTTGCCTTTTCCTTCAAATATGATACAGCAACAGAATGTCAATGTGGTTGAATGGCGGTATTTCGTTTAATCTTTAAGACGTTTATATATTTGGAAATCAATGATCAATCTGCAAATTGAATTTAATTGTTTTATGAAGTAGATAACAAAATGTCTTCTTCTTCTTCTTCTTTATTTTTTTTTTTAATGAACGAGTTTGACACTTCAGGGACAGTATGTCTTGTACTCCTAGTCCTATCTACTCATTTAAAATTATCATCAGCAAATTTTTTTTTTAATTATAATTATATTCATTCAATAATTTCCCGCAACATGTCAACATCTTTCTAAGCAAAGCTGCAGTAGTAAAAATGAGCATCATTCACAGAATCTCTTTATGGAAATTCTTAAAGATATTGTGTTCCCTTATGTTCATCTCCTTATTTTTCATCTTCTTTAACACGTATCCTGTCTATCTCTGCAAACTAGTCGGCAGGTCGCTGTTAAGAGTACATAACATGCATTTTCTCAACTTTTAATGTTAGATACTATGCTTGTCATCTAGAAATTTAACAAGTGTCTAATGATAAATAATCAATTGTTCTAAAAATTTAAATTGTTAAGAGATTGTGAGTTTAATCATTTAGTTATAATTTTAACACTCCCCCTTAACAATAAAGAGCAATTATTATGATGAAGTGAACGATATAAGTTAAATTTTATCTATTTATCTTAAAAAATAAATTCCCAATTTATAAATGGAGTCCAACATGTGAGATTTTTAACATTTTAAATAAGAAGTAAAGTAAAGGTTTTGATTGAACTCAAGATCTTTAGTTCCGATATCATGATAAATTACGAATTGTCTAAAAAACTTAAACTGTTAAAAAATTATAAATTTAATTATAAATTGTATCTGAATGCTTCCAACATCAGACCATTAACAATATGCCAAAAAATGATAAATGGTAAAATCTAAACTTGAAAGTCTAAGTAATATTAAAAGATTGTTAGACATGAGCGTGGATAATGGTAATATCTTGATAAATGTTAAAATGAAGAAAACTCAATAAAGTTGATAATTATAATGTCTTTGGTCTTGTCCTTGTATCGTTTGCATTATGAGCGGTATGGTACATTAATCATGAAGAGAAAGATTACCAGTTAACTAAAGTGTGCGTGTGTGGCAAAGACAGCAAAAGTACACGCTGCAACTAGTGAAAGATGAGTTGCAACATTAGGTACATTACAAATCTAGGTTATGTAGCTTAGGCACAATTGAGAATCTAGTGTTGTAGGTCTGCCTTTTCAATAAACTTGTTCTTCATTGAAAGATGGCAGGACTCTTGGTGTGTGTATAAAGCAACATAAATACAAATAAATAAAATAATTGAAAAATATCTAGTGACGCTTATTCTTACAAAAAAAAAAAAAAAAATTATAACCTTATAATTAATAATTAAGTTGCTAATTCAATTGAAAAGTCATGATCTTTCAAGTTAGTGATTATATTGTAACTTGTGGAAATGAATTTTTGTAACTTAACAACAAACTCTATCGAACTAACTTTAATTTTTACAGTTCATTTTGTGTAGTTACGGCCGGCTTCCAAATGTACCATGTTGATTTTGATTAAAGAACTGCAATTAATGAAGTTTTACTCAACTTTATAAATGTTCGTCAACACGTACAAACTGAAGAAAAACAAATCTTTAGGACAGCCCAACAGCAACGCATGTGGATTGTGGAAGACATTTTGCCCACACAATTTAGGTGGTGAATCTTTTACCAGTCAGAGGCCACAAGACTTTTTAGATTATTAAGAAAAAGAGGACAAATGCGTTTGGGGCACTAACATTAACATAGGACTACATGTTGTACACGGTTGTATTTGTTGAATAAAGTTAGGGCACAACATGTTCGCAACTCAATAAAGTTTAGGTAACAATAAATTATTAATGATGGGTAAAAAGATTAATATTATTAGACCCAAATGAAAATAATTAATAGTTACAATTGCATTTGCATCAGTTAATGTAAAATAAAAAAAGTTCTAGTGCTCAATTTTGCACATCCAAGCCCTAAAATCATCTACACCAGTCAAATTAAAAATTTGTAAATTTGCAAAGTTACTACAGTAACAGTGTAAATTTACACTAGAACTATTCATTTTGCACATAGATTTTTATTCTTTTTTTACGTATTCCGAGGATGAAGGAAGATAGTGAATAATAGTTATGTGTGTGAAGAAAGAGAACAATTAAAAATAATAATAAAATATTAATAATTTAATGAAATAGAATGTAGAATAAATAATTTGATGTGAGTGTTCTTAAAAAATGGTTATGTAAAATAAAAAAGTAAACTCTTATATTAAAATAAACATGAATTTTTGCACAAACTTATATGAATGCTATAAGTTTTGTTTTGTTTTTTTTTTTTTTGAGAAACGAAAAAAGGGACTCGTGTGTGGTAATCATTGTCCCATGCCCCACGGTATATTTAGGTAAGTTCATGGATAACACTAGAGATTTGGCTTCTGTCCAGTGGCCAGTGACCACTAGACGCGTTAGATACGCGACACGTGTCCAAACTAGACACGTGTCGCATATCCAACGTGTCCAGTGGCGCTGGCCATTGGACAGAAACCCTACCCTAAGACTAGCTCGAACCGGAGCTCAAAAAATGTTTTGTTTTAATGTTGTGATCGAAGCACAATTATTTGTTTGGAAACTTTCCGTAATGCTTGTATTTGTTTGGACCACTTGAGTTGAACGAACCACTTCGCGCATGTGTACATTGCACTAGAAATCAATGGGATCTATAGCTGTAAGTGTAGCCCAATCAATGCGTGACGAATGCGGAAACAGGCCAAGATTGCGGTCCTACGAATTGCTTTGCATGTTTACCCTGTTTTCCTCGTTTTTGAAATTAACCATTTCAACGTGAAAAAAAGATAGGGACTCTATGCTATGCTAGCTTCTATTTTTTGAGGGTCTGGTAGCATAATGTATTTTCAAGTATTTTGAAATCTATTATTTTGCATGAAGAATAAAAATTGAAGTTAAAATTAAACCCTTGAAATAAACGAATAGAATCATTGTGTACCATACTCTAGAGGTGCAATGAAAGAACCTAAAAAATCCTGAGCTTTGAGAAGTTGTTGAGAAACTATTTATAAATTTCTCTTTCTTCAGTAAACATTTTCCTTTAGTTTCCACCCAAAAAAAAAAAAAAAACTTCTTATTTGAATTTAAGATTTTAAACAAACTTAAGGGAAAAATAGAAAAAATAGTTTGTTTAACTTCTTGGGCAATCAGAGGAAAATACATTGGAAGAAATGGGAGACCCTATGCTTGCCAAAAAATGAAGGTGGTTTGAACTTCAAAGATCTCAGAAATTTCAATGAAGCTATGCTCGCCAAACAAATATGGAGGTTGATCCATGATAAGGAGTCCCTTTTTTACAAAGTCTTCAAGGCAAAATTCTTTCCAAATGGTGATATCTTTTCCGCACAAGTGAAGTCAAGATCCTATGCTTGGAGCAGCATCCTTAGTTCTCGCGAAGTAATTCTTGCTGGGGCAAAATGGAGAATTGGCAATGGCCTCAATACTCGAATATACCATGACAGTTGGCTGCCAGGTGATGGATCGGGAAGGGTTATCTCCCCTGTTTCAATTCTACCTACGGATGCACTGGTGGCTGATCTCATTGATTGTAATTCAGGTTGGTGGAATGTGCAGCTCATAGATCGTTGCTTTCTGCCTTTTGAAACGCAGAGAATCAAGTCAATCCCAATTTGCTTTACTCCACAGGAAGATGTATTAATTTGGCCAAAAGCAAAGGATGGAAAATACTCAATTAAGTTGGGGTATCAAACTATCTATGACATGGAGCAAATGGACTCTGCGTCAGCTTCAAAACCTGGGGAAAATAAAAAATTTGGGCGGGCTTGTGGAGGATGAAGGTGCCTAACAGAATAAAAACCTTTGCGTGGAGAGCTTGCACGGACTCTCTTCCTACTTTGGAAAATCTTGTGAGGCGCAAGGTGGTGCAGTCATCAATGTGTTCCAGCTGCAACAAGGAGTTAGAAACGGTGGTTCATGCACTGTGGGGTTGTGAAAAAATTGGGTTGGCCTGGGGAACACTCTTTACTAAGTTGCGTGTTGCAACAACCCCTTTCCTAACGTTTGTTGATGTTTTCAGGTTATCACTGCAGAATCCCCGAGGAGCTGAGGCATTTATCACAATCTACTAGTTTATTTGGTGCAGACAAAACAAAATTCGAGCCAAGGAGTCTGTGGCACCACTGGATAAACTCTCTGATTTAGCACAGCAGTATCTCCAGGAGTACCAACGTCTTCATGCCAAGCCCACCATAAAACAACCACCAAAGAACTGGGAGCAGCTGGCATTGGTGTTGTGATCCGAAACTCCCTTGTTCTTGTTTGATCACCTCCTAAATCCATACTAGCCGTTGTTAAGCTTATTAGGGCCTAGTTCTTTGACCCATTCTCTACAAATTTATTGTACTGGGCTCACTGGGCTAACACCCCTTACATTTTAGGCTTGGACCGCAAAACGTGTCCCTACAATTGGCGCCGTTTGTGGGAAGAACTTGTGTGATAGTGAGTGCAACGGCTAACGATGGTAGGTTCAGGTCCACACCAGGCAGAATCCATAGGATCCCAATGTGAAAATCATTTTGTCAACCTCAAACGTAGAAGAGATCAGGAGGGGAGTGTGCATACTGTCCAGTCCGGTAAGAGTCACTCCCGGGGTAAGCGCCATCTCTCTTGTGAGGAAGACACACGAGCCCTGCAGCTGAAGGTTGACCAGCTGAAAAGAAAGCTGCGCTGCGCATAGTGAAAGCGAACCCCCTCCATCTTTGACGCTTCCTCTAATGATAGATAGGATGCCAGCTATAGACGAAGGTCAAAGACCCTACCCAGCGAGTCTTTCTCCTACGAGGAGGAGCATCATCACAAACGTAGGAATAAGAGCCCGCCACGCAGAGGCCTGCGAAATGACGCTATGAGCAAGGCGCTAAACCAGATTTCCAAGTCACCCTTCACGCGCAAAATTGAAGACGTAAAACTGCCTCGGCGATTCAATCAGCCCACGTTCACCATCTATGATGGTTGAATAGATCTTGTGGAGCATGTGAGCCATTTCAACTAGAGAATGGCCGTCCATTCCAAGGACGAAACCTTAATATGTAAGGTATTTCCTTCCAGTCTAGGACCTGTGGCCATGGATGGTTTGATCGCTTAAGGGCAGGTTCCATAAACTCCTTTAGGGGGCTCACCCAAGCATTTGGCTCTGGTTTCATCACTTGTAACAGAGTCCCTCGGCCCTTAGACTCCTTACTGTCCTTGTCCATACGAGATGGGGAGACCCTGAAAACATACTCGGACAGATACTAGGAGATGTACAACGAGATAGATGGAGACTTTGATGACGTTGCCATCAGTACTTTCAAGAGTGGCCTCCCAACCGAGCATGGTTTAAGGAAGTCTTTGACGGGAAAACCTGTCACCAGCGTGCGCCAACTCATGAACCAGATCGACAAGTACAAAAGGGTTGAGGAAGACCAGCAGTAAGGGAAAGGAAAGGATAAGGTTATCCCTCTGGAGAGGAGGGATTTCAGGTCGGAATAATATAATAACAACCGGCCACGGAGAGATTTCGCTGGGCAGTCTGGATTCGCCAGTACATAGGCGGTTAATGCCGTATTCTGAGAATCAGTGCATCAGGTTCTGGAGAAGATTAAGAATGAGTCATTCTTCAAATGTTCCAACAAGATGGCAGGAAACCCTATGAGGCGCAATCAGAACCTCTATTGCCAATATCACCAGGACCAAGGACATACTACTGAAGACTGTAGAAACTTGTGGGACCATTTGGACTAGTTGGTCTGAGAAGGAAAATTAAAGCACCTCTTACATCATTCTAGTGGCCAGGGGAGCCATATTGGCTAGGAACCACGGAGAAATGCTCCTTTGAGACCTCCTTTAGGCACGATAAATGTTATCTTCGCCGCTCTAGGGAGGACCGGGTCCTGCCCATCCAGGATAATGTCTGTTGCTTTGAGCTTTACGGAGGAAGATAAGGTTGGAACCATACAGCCCCACGACGATGCTCTGGTGGTCATACTCAAGATTGGGGGATATGACTTGAAGAGGGTAATGGTGGATCAGGGTAGTGGCGCTGAAATCATGTACCCCGATTTATACAAGGGGCTGAACCTAAGACCCAAGGCCCTAACGGCCTACAGTTCTCCTTTAGTAAGTTTTGATGGGAAGGTTGTCATTCCGAGAGTTCAGATTAGGTTACCCATACAGGTTGGCTCAATAGTAGTGAAGGTGGACTTTATCGTGGTGAAAGCTTATTCTCCCTACACGGCCATTGTGGGCAGGCCCTGACTTCATGCCCTAAGAGCTGTCTCTTCTACCCTGCACCAGAAGGTGAAATATCCATCGGGAGACCAGATTGAAGAAATTGTTGGGAGTAAATCTGTGGCTAAACAATGCCTGGTGGCCGCCATCTGGCGTCAGCCCAAGGCCGAGTCCTCGGCCCATGCTAAAGGGGGTTTATAGCAATTAAGAGCTCTAGCGTTGCCTGTCAATGGGTCAGCCGAGGAGGCCAAATGGAAGATTTGGAAAAAGTTGTTATTGGTGACGATCCAAAAAAGTTCTTCCGGGTTGAGGCTCAGTTGCCTACTCCAAAGAAGGGAGAGCTGATAAAGTTTCTTAGAAGAAACGTTGATGTGTTCGCCTAGAATGCTTACGAGGCCCAGGGGTGGACTCGAGCTTCATCTGTCATCATCTAAATGTTAATCCCTCTGTCACCCCTAAAAAGCAACCATCTCGGCGCGTATCCAAGGATCTTACCAACGCTGTCAGAGACGAGGTGATGAAACTTAAGCAAGCGGGAGCTATCAAAGAGGTAATCTACCCAGAGTGGCTAGCCAATACTGTGATGGTGAAAAAGAAGAGTGGAAAATGGCGAGTGTGCGTGGACTTCACAAATCTAAATAGGGTGTGCCCGAAGGATCATTTTCCCTTGCCTAAAATAGACCAGCTGGTAGACGCCACCCTAGGCCATCCTCGGATGAGCTTCTTAGATGCCTTCCAGGGATACCATCAGATACCACTAGTCTTGGACGACCAGGAAAAGACAGCTTTTATTACTCCCACTAGGAACTACCACTACAAGGTGATGCCCTTTGGCTTGAAAAACGCGGGGTCTACCTATCAAAGAATGATGACTAGAATGTTTGAACGCTAACTGGGCAAGAGCATTGAGGTCTATATAGATGACATGGTGGTGAAGAGTAAGGTAATGTCCGAGTACGTGGGAGATCTCGGAAACATTTTTGACATTCTTAGGAAGCACAAGTTGCACCTTAACACCCCCAAATGCTCTTTTGATTTGGGATCAGACAAATTTGTAGGCTACATGGTTACTCATCGCAAAATCGAAGTTAACCCCGATCAGATTAAGGCAATCAACAACTTACAACCACCTCGGAATCCCAAGGAAATCCAGAAACTAACCGGAATGGACTGCTGCATTGAACCGGTTTATCTCTCGTTCAGCGGGTAGATCCAGGCCCTTCATCCTACTGATGAACAAGTGGAAGGAGATGGAGTGGACCAAGGAGTGTGCCTTAGCCTTCTAGCAGCTTAAGGATTATCTCTCTCGGCCATCTATCATGTCCAATCCTGAGACAGATGAGGTTTTGTTTGCCTATATTGCTGTGGCCCTTCATGCTGTAAGCTTGGTCTTGATATAAGTTGATAGCGACATACAAAGGCCAGTTTATTATATGAGCAAATCACTACATGAGGCTGAGGTTCATTATCTGCCACTGGAAAAAGCCATTCTAGCAGTGGTACTTACTACACATAAACTCCCCCATTACTTCCAAGCACATATGGTGATTGTCCTAACCCAGCTCCCGCTCAGAGCTCTACTCCGAAGTGCTAATTATATGGAAGGGTTGCTAAATGGGGGACAATACTGAGGGCTTTTGACATCAAATACATGCCTCGCACATTTATCAAGGGTTAAGTCCTCGCAGATCTGGGTGCCAAGTTTACCGAATCCCCGTTAGAAGAAAAGGCGGAAGCACAACACATGGATGGAAAATCGGTTGGCATGATCTCCCAACAAAGTCCCCTATCCTGGAAAGTACATGTTGATGGTGCGGAAAATCGGAAGGGTTCCAGAGTGGGGCTAGTACTAGTATCTCCCGAAAGTATTACTATTGAGAAGTCACTGAGGCTGGACTTCTCAGCCACAAATAATGAAGCTGAATATGAGGTTCTGCTGATGAGAATAACCATGGTTCAAAAAATGGGCAGAAAGGCAGTAAAGATGTTCTCGGACTCAAGATTAGTCGTTGGCCAAGTAAAAGGAAAATTTGAAGCGAGGGACGAAAGAATGCAGGAGTACCTGAGTTAGGTGAGACACCTACAATCAGGGTTCGAATCTTTCAACCTATTGCACATCCCTAGAAGTGGAAACACACATGCTGATTCCCTGGCCATGCTTGCGACCTCCTCGGCACAGGGCCTACCTCGAGTCATCCTTGTAGAGGATTTGTACAAACCCGCATGGGTGAAGAGAGAGGTGGTTCATGTTCACCAAGTCAGGGTAGGGCCTAGTTGGATGGACCCAGTGGTACTATTCTTGAAGGACGACATCTTGCCTGAGGAGAAATCAGAAGCAGACAAGGTACGTAGAAAGGCTTCTCGATTCTGGCTGTTCAAAGACCAAAAGTTATATAAACGCTCCTTTTTTAGGTCATACTTGCTATGCATACACCCCAAGGCAACAGGATTACTCCTTAAGGAGTTACACGAGGGGATCTGTGGGAGCTACACCGGAGGTAGATCTTTGGCGCACATGGCCATCACTCAAGGCTACTGGTGGCCAAACATGCAAAAGGAAGCACATGAATATGTAAGTAAATGCGACCAATATTAAAGGTTCGCATAAAAAATGCACCAACTGGAAGGAGTCCTTAACCCTTTGTCCAGCCCTTGGCTGTTCGCGCAATGGGGCTTAGACATTATAGGCCATTTTCCCAAGGCAGCAGGAAACAAGAGATACCTGCTGGTCGGCACGAACTACTTCACTAAATGGGTTGAAGCCGAACCCTTGGCAAATATCAGGGACGAGGATGCCAAGAAGTTTGTTTGGAAAAACATTGTCACCCGATTCGGAGTCCCTCGTACCCTCATCTCAGACAACGGCCTTCAGTTTGATAGCAAATCTTTCATGAGATACTGCAGTGACTTAGGAATTAAGAATAGATACTCTACCCCAGTTTATCCCCAAGGGAATGGACAAGCTGAAGCTGTTAACAAGGTCATAGTGAATGGACTCAAGAAGAGGTTGGATGATGTGAAGGGAAAGTGGGTGGAAGAGCTGCCACATGTCCTCTGGACATACCAAACCACGCTTCGCAGATCCACTGGGGAAACCCCCTTTTCAATGACTTACAAGGCCGAAACTGTTATTCCTTTGGAGACTGGCTTCCCAACGTTAAGGACTAGCTCATTCAATCCGAGCAGTAACAATGAGCTATTAGAAAAGAACTTAGACTTTATTGAGGAAAAAAGAGAGAATGCAATGGTTCAATTGGCATACTACCAACACAAACGGAAATAAGGTTATGATGCCAATGTAAAGCTAAGGCCATTAATGCTTGGTGACTTGGTATTGAAAAAGGTTCTAGGTACTGCAAAGAACTCAGCATGGAGAAAGCTAGGGCCCAATTGGGAAGGACCGTATCGCATCACCTCGGTGGCTGGTATAAGAGCGTATTTTTTGAAAGATTTAGATGAGCATGTAATATCACTCCCTTAGAATGTAAACAACCTGAAGAGGTATTATTATTAATAAAAGTTTCATTTATCAATATGTTCATTCGTTGTATAAATGCGTTGTACTTCTTGTTTTTCTTCATTTATAAGTGTTTAAACAGAACCTTAGTCATGCCTAAAGTCCTTGGACCAGATGTTTTGAATAAATCAATACACTATGACATCTTTTATAAGTGTTTAAATAGAACCTTAGTCATGCCTAAAGTTCTCGGACCTGATGCTTTGGAAAAATTAATACACTATGACATCTTTTATAAGTGTTTAAATAGATCCTTAGTCATGTCTGAAGTCCTTGGACTAGATGCTTTGGGGAAATTAATACACTATGGCATCTTTCTAAGTGTTAAACAAAATCTTAATTATACATGGTTCCTTGGGTCACGTACTTGGAAAAAGTTAACACTGTGATACCTGCTGGTCTTTTACTAAGTGTCAGAGCAGATCCAGGGCTATACTCAAACTCCTCGGATTAATGGCTTTAAATGATTTGAAGTCCTTGTACATTTACCCAAGTGATGAGCAGGATGAAGGTTGTCTCTCCCTCTCATTTCTCCCAAAGGTATATGTTTACTTCATTGCAGAAGATTCAATTCTCAATACGAATGTGTGTTAGATCTCTTTACTACTGGTGCTTAATTAAGTTACTTAGATCGTTGTCAGCATACTATTGTTAAATTTTGTTGAGGGCAGTAATGATAAGTTTCAAAGCACACAACAATAAAGGTATAAGAGATAGAAGGAAAAACATTTTCATTAAGCAGAAATGGGAATACATTATGTTTGATGGCAGATTGCCATTACAAAAATGTATATATATATATATATATATAAAATCAAGAGAACACCCCACATCTAAGCCTTGGCTGAAGGAGGGTTTTTCTTAGGATTAGCAACCTTGGAATGGATATCATCAGCTTTGGACTTAGCTTCCGCGTCCTTGGCCTGGGAGACCACATCCTTGATTGAAAGGGAGTCCTCGAAGGGCTTGTGCTTCACTGGTGGCTGAGCCTCCTTACCCTCTCTAGCTCCTTCAACAAGGGGAGCTTAGGTAGAAGGGAGTTGCTCGGAAGGAGGGTCCGACTCAGGAATTTCTCGAATATCCTCTGGAAAGAAGATATTCTAGGCCCTCCTCAGCTCGGAGTCTACAGGGTCTCCCGCCCGGTCCATTGCCACTCCCCAGGACTCGGTGCAGTAGTCCCTGCATACTACGGCCACCTCCTCTAACAGCCAAGTCTCCGTATCCTGCACCCTACATTCATAGGATGCCTTCACCGTTGCCTCAACGCCTTCCCTGACCACCAGAGCTACATCCTTGACTTTTTGCAGCTCAGCCTTGAGATCCAAAATTATTTGTTTTTCTGTGACCAAATTTGTCTCGGTTCTGTGCAGTTGTTGGCACTGATCCTCGGCTTGCCTCTCCACAGTCTTTAGACTCGCCAAGTCATTCTGACGAGTTTTGTCTGCTTCTTTTAGCTTCTTGGACAACTCGACCTGCTCCTGCCTTAGAGCTCCCAACTGCTTCTAAACCTCTAAACGGGAGTAGGCCTCAGCCTTAACCTCATTATGAGCATTCCAGACCCACTCCTCAACTACATAAATTTGCTGGGTGATCTGCATAAAAGTAGTAAAGAGGTCATAAAGAATAAACACATATATGAATGAACGTGCAGCTTAGTATTTAATGAAAAAGGATACTGATTGACTTATTATTGCAAGGTCCCTCTTCAGTGACATAGAGGTCAGGTTGCCTAATACACCTGAGGCCCTCCATGTCTCTAGGGAGGAGAAGGGCTACTCTAGGGCCTCGGCGAGGATGCCGGCGTGCCCCCTTTGAGACTCCCAGATCGTGGCGTCCTAAAAAATGGGAGCACCCTCCACCTCTAGCCGAGGGGCCCAGGAGCGCTGCTCTCTACGAAATTCGGCCTCATCCCGACTCTCCACCGATTGGGCCCTCTTATCCTGGGGCTCCTTGGTTTTCTTCTTTTGCTTGGCACCCTTTTGAGGTGTCACCTCACCTTCCTCCTAGTCCTCAACTGGCCTTTTCTTCCTTAGGTTTGGATTGGCCTTCAGTCCAAGGTCAGTAGGGAGCTGAGGAGGAGGAGGAGGATGATTAGGAGTAACTTGGGCCTTAGGAATTTCTTTTGAAGTTGACCCCTCTTTATTCCTGTTGGCTATTAGGCCCTTCAAGCCGGTCCTTTGCTTTAGGTCCATGCCTCCTTCTTCCTCAGAACTAGTATATGGTCGAGCAACTATTAACCTTGGACAATGGACTGCAGAAAGTCTTTCAGATTCAATCTCAGAGTCCGAGAACTCTACGGGCCTTTCTAGTGCCCCTTCCTCCTCTTCGAAGTGGAACTGGTCAATCTTGAAGTCTAGAGAATGGCGGGACGAGGCTGACTCCTCTTTCAGAGCAGCTACTTGTTAAGGAACAAGTTGGAGTGGCAGCTCAACAGGGGGAAGGTCTTTCCGAGCCAAGAACCCAGGCTTAGAGACGTCTATTCGAGCAAGCTTAGGGTTACCTACTCTTATTGCTTGGCCTGCATCCAGAAATATGCGTGACAATGGCTCGTAATCTAAGATCAGGTGAGCAGCTCGTAGCTGTCCGTCTTCGCTTGCGAATATTTCCGACCTCAGCAAGTAGTTGAGCGCTAGAACGTTGACAAGACTAAGTTTCGGAGAGACGTGATCTTTATCTACAAAAACATTCGAAAGGGAAATTGTGGTTAGATCAATGACAACTATTATCTGAGGAGACGAATGGCTTAGAATGAATAGAAGAAAAACTTAGAAAACTATGGTCCCTGCCGAGGGATCTAATCCTAGGGTACCCCACCTAGTGTTCCTGCCCTAACTGGGCAGTGAAGACTGTCGTGCCACTCCTTGGAGACAACCAGGTAATCGTCCTTCAAGCCCTTGTTGGACTTAGGGAGGCAGGATATCAATCTCAGCTCTTCGGACCAAAACTTGAGGTAATATCCCCCGGCGAGAGAATGACACTCGTACATATGAGCGATGTCATGCCATGTAAGCCTAAGATTCATTTGGTCGTTTAAGGCATTCACACTCCCTAAGATTCTAAACATGTTGGGAGCGCACTGGTGAGGGCATAACCTGTGATTAAGCAGATAGTCTCTAGTTATACTACCTATGGGAAGTGTCATTCCTTCCTTTATAAAAGCGATCATTGAAATGACAACTTCACCCACCTCTCTATTAGTAAGTATTTGGTCCGGGGCGCAATATTGAAGGCCTACTCCCTGTGGAATGTGGTATTTGGCCCTAAAACCCTCCATACCGGCCGGAGAGTCTACTAAGTGCTTGAATCTACCCATCTAAGCAAATGAGGATGACGCGAAGGAAATTTTCTAAAAAGGAAAGAAGGCCGAGGAGGATGGTTGAAGAAAAAGAAAATTTAAAGATATAAATAATTACGGGAAGTTTAGTGATTGGGAAAGCTTTGTGAGTTCAAGTGCTTGGGATCTTTGGAAAGCTTGAAGACTTGTGAAATGAGGAAAGTGATTTCCCTCAAGGCTTTATATAGAGGGTGAAAATGAGTGGGAGTTATCCCGCTCAAAATTCCAAGAGAAATATCAACCGTTGGATCTGCGTCTCACCGTTAGATTTGGTGAACAAACCGCCGCTTGGAGCAATTAATAACGCCTCGCAGGCTCCGAAGCGTCAGAAACAATTATAGGGCGCGCAAAACGACACTCCCGCACGTGTGAATCGAGGAATCAGTTGGAGCTATCTTTTAAAAGATCAAAACCCCAATTTTCTCCTCGGATGAGAGAGGAAAAATTGGAATTTTGAGGGGCTATTGTAAAGGTAAAGGCCCAAATCCGGTATTGGGCCTTGAGCCTTGACTGAGAATATGGGTGATCAGAGGACGATTAAACAGTAGCTAGTGGTTTAAACTCAGACCTTCCTGAACATGATACAATTGGGAAGGTGGTCCGAGGAGGAATACCTCCTCGGACAAGCTAAACACGGACCAGATATGGATCTCATTGTCAAAATGACCTTCTAGGAAGCTCCAGTGACAAGAACGTACACCTCGAGCGTATCAAAAAGTGGAAGCTAGGAGGTACCTAAGGAAAAGCTGTTACCACCACATTTAATGCACTGCATCTACTTTTCTGGTCGCATTTATGTGGAAAAGACTCCTGAACAGTACTACCTTAGCTACCACAACTCACAAAAAGCCAGAAGGAGTGTCTGATAGGACGGTCACTCAAGTGGTGGCTTGGATGATCAACAAATGGAAAACCAAGATCACCAATAGGAAGATACATAATGGAAGAGATCCCTGAAGGAATGGGTATGGAAAAAATAGAGAAAGAATACTATAGCAATCAAAGTTACGCTTGTAATATGTTTTATTGATTTATAATAAGATATACTTCATCGGACAGTGAATTCATTCAATCCTATGTGCCTTGTTCTTATTTGATCACCTCCTAAATTCATACTAGCCGTTGTTAAGCTTATTAGGGCCAAGTTCTATGACTCACTCTCTACAAATTTATTGTACTGGGCTCACTAGACCAACACCTCTTACATTTTGGGCTTGGACCGCAAAACATGTCCCTACAACTTGCATTCCCATAAAAAAAAAAAAAAAAATTTATTATTACTTGCATTTAAAAAAAAATTAAAAAAGAGAAACTGGGAATTAATGTAATATTTAATATAAGTAACTAAATCAACATAAATGCAACCTAATATAAAATTCAAGTTTTATATAAATTTTTTTTTAATACAATATAGAATCCTATTCTAGCCTAATCTAAGTGTATATATGTGTGAAACTCCCTTCTGGAGACTTGAACTCCGGCCCTTGATCCCCATACCCTACAAGTACTTATATTTGTGAAGTGACCATCGCACCAAGAATGTGCGGTGATATATAATTTTTAACTTACCTATAGATTTTTATTTCTTTCTAAATCTCTCTCCCATTTTAACTTCATTTTAGATTTCCATTGATTATATAACGGGAATGAGAAAAATCCCACCATGAGAGAGAAGGGGGGGGGGGGGGGGGGGGTGGTGTTGATCTGAGTAATAAGCTGTAGGGAATTTTTTCTAGATACCACGTCAAAAAGATGGAAACAAAAGTGGTGATTTCTTAGTTTTGGGACCCTTTTATATATATATATATATATATATATATATACATATTCTTCTTTATCTTTTTCTATCTTATCTGTTCATAAGTGTCTAAGATGTTAAAGATCTCTGGTTTCTTTTTAAATGCTCTGAAGTTGACTTTACATTTTATATGTTGCTACAATTGCAAACAGAATATCATACGCTCTAATATTATTAAGCTTAGAATTTTTTTTAAAATTTTAGTGGGCATATAATTTGCACCCACTCGTCAATACTCTATGGCTATGCCATTAGGAGGAGAGCGGAAATTATTATCACTTCCTTTATTTTTTATGAGAAAAAAAATGATAAAGTATTTATGTAAATTTAACTGTGTTGGGTTTTAGACCTCGGTTAATGGATTATTTAAAAAATTAGTCAAGTTAATAAATTAATCTAATTATGCAATTTACCAATTCAAAAGTAAATATGTTAAGTATGTTATATCAAGATAAATAATAGGGTTTGACTTACCTCCGCTACTTTTTAATTTGACATCTCTTATGTTTTAAATATATATTGGCAAGTGGTTATGAGTTTTAATCTCCACATTTTATTTAGTTAGTAGATAATGTGACAGTTTCTCATTAAAATAAAAAGAGATTTCAATTAAAAAAGTACTTGAGGTAAATTAAACCCTAAATAATATGCTACCAATCGCACAAAATCAAACACAATGAGACAAAGATATGCAAGAAAAATTAATAGAAAAACTTTCCAAAGGAAAAACCATGGGAAAACCGAAAACCTTCCCCAAATTCCAATGAAGCAAATTCAATATAGCAAGAGAAATTATTACAATCTCAATAAAAACATTTGTCTAGACTCCATGACATGTAAAAAATTACAGTAAATATTTTATTGAACCAAAACATTTGGACTCATCAACTATATATATTGCCTCCACAAATGACGCACATGTGATCATGATTGGAACCTTCGATCGACTCCAAAAATATCCTAGAGATTTCTTCACATCAGCAGCTTGTACTCATTGTCTTCAATCACCGTGTTGGATCAATCTCTAGACATCGATCTCAAGTATTTAATTTGAATCAAATTTTCTAATATGAAGAGTAGATGGTGGTTGTGGTGGTAGTGAAAGTGGTGGTGAGTAAAGGGCTGATAATGAATTAAACCATGCCAAACCGCTCAATTAAATTTTGATTTGTGCATCATTGGGCAGACAATATTCTCCCTAGTATGCTTTGATGTTTGTTTTAAACTGACAGTAGCTAGGGCATGAAACTACAAGAACAATCGACTTTTTGAAATTAAAACACCTTAGCCACAAATTTCGATCAATTAAGTTGTGATAAAAAAATTTGTCGAACTTCAATCGAAGAGCTGTCGAACTCTGAGAGAATTGTACATTTGACTTATTTTCTTGCACAGATGAGTTGTTTCTTTATCACTTCATATAAGACACATTACAAACTCAATTTTGACACGCACAGAGGTCATGGAATTCCCCAACACTATCCTACGACCTTAACAACAAACAGGTAAGACAAGTAATAAAATTTATTTAGACAAGATAAAATTTAATAAAGCTAAAAGTAGAAGATAATAACCATTATTTAGACCTGAGATCCTCGCTGTTCAACTTCCTTCTATTTTAAAAAGCAGCGAAAATAAAGAAGTTAAATTTGAGGGGAATATATCTCTCTCAAAGTCCCCCAAATTCTCTCTCTCTCTCTCTCTAATATTTATATAAAAAAAAAAAAATCTAAACAATGAAATCTTTGGAATACAATCCTTAACCATTTGTGGATTCTAGTTAGTTTAACTTGTAAAACCTCTAATGGTTGAATAAGTCTCCTTACCCATTTGATCCGTTCTTCACATTTTTTTCCCTTTTTTATTTTTGGCCAATTCCTTTTACTCTCTCTCTATTTAGGGGCGTTTGGTTTGCTATGATATTACATTATATCGTAATATTACGTTATTGTAATCTTCCATTAATATAATCTCAATACAAGAATATAACATTACATTATTTAAGAAAGTGATGAGATTAAGATGATGTGATATATTTTGTAATTTTAAATTATGGTAATGTTAGAAAAAATAAAATAACTCAAACATTTTAATGTCACATCATCGTAATGTGTATTACATTAAAAACACATCACAGCGAACCAAACGGCTCACCGTAAATAACGTTTAAATGATTTTATATCCATCAGTTATTACGCATGGATGATGTATCCAAAGGACAAGGCCCTAGCACTGCACAGAGATGATAACTTGTCCCGCCAACTGCGTCATTCATGATCCTGATAATATCCAACTTGATTGTGCCTGTCTACTTCACTGCTAGCTTCACAAGCTTCGAATAATATGGATATCAATATATTTGCATGATTGGAAGAACGACAAATTGGGGAAAGCATTGAGGGTCAAGGTCAAGGACTTATGCTGGTTTCCACTACATGCATGAATTGTTAACAAGGGACCACACTAAATCACAAACCTAGGGTAGATTTCGGTCTGCTAGCCTAAAGCTTTGTATAATTACATTGTTGAATAGTGGCCTCTATTTTTTTAGGGAATAGGGGTACCTTATATGCTTCAGGTTTGGGCATTTTAGAGGTGCAATAACCTAAGTTGAGAGTGGGATGGCCATTTTCATGATTTTTCTTTAGTGTAGTATTGCCCTAGGGTTCGTTTAAAAAAAAATTGAAGGTTCTTTCCAGCATGCTGATTAGTTCTCCATCACATGGGAATGAAATTACTAATTGAAATTTTGTACCTTTAATGCCCTTAATCATCCAAAAGTATAGAGATCAATTTTGTTCAAGAAAAAAAAAATGATAACTCTATATATTGATGTCTGACTAACTTTATGTTGGATATACGCATATAAGTGAAGTCTCATATTAAGTAAGTCCAAGCTCGTTAGTCCAAATCCGGTTATTATTAATCCTGAATCCAAGACATACATCATGGGCTTAATCCTAATTAACATTTTCCAACATGACCGATGCCCCATTTGATGATGATCAACTAACTCAAGACTCAATGACATGAATCCCTGATCTGATTAGGTAAAAATGGATGGAAATATTTCAAAGGATTTGATCTGCACGCTGAGTGCATAAAAGTATAGTGTACTAAACTTGAAAATTCAAATTGGTTTTCTTGACGCCACCGATCATCTACTGCTTCAAAGTGACAAATCCAGTACTCCACCCAATCATCTTGACCGTGTTTGTTTGTTGACAATAAAAAAGATTAAAAGTCAATTAGTTGGAAAATTTAAGAGGTTTTAGTCAGTTTTCTTGTCGTAGTATTTCAGGACAAGAGGCCTGGCTGGCCAAGTGGATGTTTAACTGAATTTTGACGGAATTGTAAAATTTGATGAGAATTTTCAATTTGAAGCTTCCATGAACTGCCTATAAAACTACTAGCTATATGTATATATATATATATAAACTATGCTTAGGATTAGGATTAAGATATGGGTTGCACTCGTTTGTCGACGTCGTAGACATAGACAATGACATCATGCATGCTTGAGCACAGTAAATGTGGTATAGCCTTATTAATTATTATTGGGTGGTAGTCTGGTAGATGACTAGATGGTAGTTAGGGTGTCAAGTGTCAACATGCATGAAAATTTGTTTCTATAAATAACTATTAATAAATCCTTTTTTTGAGAAACTACTAATCAATCATAAATCACTTATTATTATTTTTTTTGAGAAACCAGTAATCATAAATCATGATCTCATAACCCACGATCATAGTAATTTTTTTTTTTTTTTTTGATTAATTAGAATTCTTTGTTCGACAGCTGGTTTAAATATAATATAGGGAAAAAAATCCAGTGATATTCTGCAGCTGGTTGACATTTCATTTGGGTGTTTAAAAATTATGTAATTGATTTTTTTTTTTTTTAATTTGGTTAAGAGCATATAACGACCCAAAATTATGGTGATATTTATAACTTATGCCTAAAAGTTTGAGAATTTGTGTTAATAACTTAATATGCAGTCAACCGTCTAAAATAAGAGGGTTAAAGTTAAAGGAAAAAGGTTTTCAAAAAATACTTACACACAGGTAGTTTTTTGAGTCATGATGATTTTTGTGCAAAAGTGATAAGTGTGTGTATTGTATGTGTGAAATAGATATTTTTCTAAAGTTAATAGTCACATGATTTGTGGATGATCTTCAGCAGTCAAAAAGATGGATCTGCGATCGATTATCAAACCACAAATTATAACTTTTTTCTTTTTTGAGAAGAACAACAAATTATAACTAAATACGTACCTATAAACAAAAGTCTCCCATCTCTCGTACAAACACTGACTCATGATAGTTGGGTTTTATTGTGAGTTGGAATTATGGTGTCGATTGGGATGGCTTCAAGGACAATATGGATGAGTTTTATTAATCTCTCTATATAATTCCAAAACTTATAATAGGCCAACTATAAGGATTATAACACCAGAAATTGGCTATGAGATCCACTTTCTCCCTCACGAAAATATTTACAAGTTAAATAAACATATCTATAAACTATATATCCTTAAACCCAATGCTAAAATTAAAAATTAGAAACTATAATCGCTAATTCTAATTCTACTCTACATCTATGTCTCTAACATAAATGTCAATTTCTTTTTAAGGGCAAGCCTATGTGAATTGTAGAGGCCACAACAGTACGTCTGACACAGCAATAAGTTTGCAATATTCTTAATTTGCTAAGTCTAGTTCTTCCCTAGCTATCTCAGAAAGCAAATGACAAAGCGAAAAATTCCGAATGCAGAGCACTTTTGTTTTTTGCCACCATATTAAGGAATATATAATGACAATTCCATTTTATTCAACCTGTGGGATGCAGGTATAAAGTTTTTTTTTTTTTTCCTTTTTTAAGAAACCCTTACACCTGCTTCCCACAGGTTGAATCGAATGGAATCTCATTATATATGTTCTTTTTTGGGGCTAAACTGGAATCTCATCATATAAAAGCGAAGTAAATTGTCAAAAAATATTGCAAACGACACAGTATCTATACTACAATGGACCACCAACTTCAGGGTTTACTCAATATGACGAGGCTTTTATAGTTTTATTAGGACTATTCTTTCATTTTCATCAAGTTATTCTAAATGATTGTCTACACTTTTTGTTTTTGTTTTTTTTTTTTTTACTTTAAATACCAAAAAATCCTTTTATTGATTCCTTAAATACATGTCTAGCATATAACTACTGCAAATTTAAGTCAAGTATTTTCTTTTAAAAAAGTTTTATTCTCTCTTTCTTCCATTTTTATATCTAGCTAGTTAGATATCTGATAAGGCGGAAGACAAAGTAACTAATTATGCACATTGCAATGCGAATGACTTTTGCAGCACTTAAGAAGTCATCTATTGTCCATTTTAGGAGAAATTATTATTTACACAGGAAAGACTATTGATGTGGTCCTCCCTGACCAATGAAATGATGTTATCTATGCAAATGTATGTGTGAGTTTCCTAATTAACACAAGGAATAAAAAAATAAAAATTACAGGATGATGTCACATTTGCATAAATAACAACATTTTTTTTTATTGGGAGGTCAGGGAGGATCACGTCAGCAGTCCTCCGGGTGAACCTAATAATTTCTCCAATTTTAGGAGAAATTAATATTTACACTGTGAGGACTGTTGATGTGATCCTCCCTGACTAATGAGATGATGTTATTTATGCAAATGTATGTGTGAGCTTCCTAATCAGCACAAGGAATAAAAAATAAAAATTACCAGATGATATCACATTTGCATAATTAACAGCATTTTATTGATTGAGAGGTCAGGCCCGTCAGGGAGGATTACGTCAGCAGTCCTCCAGGTGAACCTAATAATTTCTCCCATTTTAGAGCCTTAAAAGACTAATTTCACCTTCATAAATGTTGTTTTTATGGTAAGTTCACATTCCAATTTTACTTAAGAAGAAAACTAGATTTCGTCTCCAATCAGAGCAACATGAACTATTCATTCGAATCAGTGAATCTCCATTTGAATTGAAAGCCTTATCGCATTCTTATTTCCATTTCAACAGGACCATTGGCTCATTCGTAAAGATGGGGATTTGCTCCCTCAAAGGCTCAAACTTTCGCTGTCAAAATATCGATATTTATTTTGCCTCAATAGGTAATCTACTGGGTTTATCCTAAAAGAGATTATTATTTAATCCTTAAATTCATCATGCCTTAATTTTTCAATGTATTTTTTTAGATAAATAATTGTTGAAATAAAGATGAGGGTATTTCAAGAACTTTAGTTAAAATTTACACAAGATTTAAACAATTACAGATGACAGAGTTAAGGTTCATACTCTAGAAGTCACTTTTTTAAGACGATAGGCACCATCGACCGATTCTTTTGGTGTAGCAAATCAAATATTTTTGCACTTTATCCCATTACACAAACAAGCCCAACTATTTAGTTATATATTCTTAAGTCAAGACCTTGTAACTCAACTGATCAGTGACACTTTCTAATGTGGAAAAAATTGAAAACTAACATCAAGCCCCAAACAATTTCGTTAGTTAGCAATATTTCCAAACTATTTAGGAAACTAACATCTTGAGCCTAAAAGACTCAATTTTGCTCTTTGAACTCAAGTCACAAAGCCTCGAGTTTCATGATTTTTCCAGTGGAACTTGAGTATGAAACAGTCGAGTTCCATATTGAAATGGCAAAGAAGAACAAGGCAGCGAAGAAGCCAGAGAACAAAGAATTCAAAGAAGAAAGAACGCAACAAAGAAGGCAGAGATTAACTAAAAAAGAAGAAGAAGATGCAGATCAACAAAGAAGAAGAAAGCAGATCAAAAACAACAAACCCAAACCCCTAACAGAAACAGTGAACCCTAATCTCCCTAACCACCCACAAACCCAGATCGCCCTCGGCTTCGCCCATGAACGGCGAAGGCTCCAAGCGGCAGCGACAAGGGCTCCAGGCGAAGGATTTGTTGCAGAGCTGTTCTTCTTCCTCATTTGTTTGGTTTTCCTCTATCTCTTTTCTCTTTAAATGTGCAAAGCAGGAACTCGAGTGTTTCATACTCGAGTTCCACCGGAAAAATGATAAAACTCAAGGCTTTGTGGCTTGAGTTCAAAGAGCAAAATCGAGTCTCTTAGACTCAAGATGTTAGTTTCCTAAATAGTTTGGAAACGTTGATAACTAACGAAATTGTTTGGGACTTGGTGTTATTTTCCAATTTTTCCCTTTCTAATGTTTCTAAATTCCAATAGAGACATTCAATATTCAAATCCCTTCTCTCCCATTGTAACTATCAAATTATCAAAAAATAAAAATAAAAAATAGTTATGTAGTCTTAAAAGTCTACATCACTTGTAAGATAAGAAACACCTTAAAGTAATGTGTTTCTTACCTAGAAATAATAGTATAATAATGTGCTAATATGGATATGAAAGATCAAATTTGTTTTATCCTTGTGTTGTTATCAAGATAAATGAGAATAATGATTCAGGGTGGACCTAGGATTTCAAGTTAGGGAAGGCCGAAGTATAAGAAGAAAAAAAATCCAAATAGATATCCATCTAATGATATAATACTAAAAAACTATCAACCAAGATCAATACACAAAATCATTATTTCTTAATATATTAAGATGCAATCATTTACCAATAAAGACAAAAAAATACAAAATAATATTGTTTCTTAAGAGCATCAACTGTTGCAAAAAAAAATATTTTGACAAACCAAAACTTACTTTTGCTACTTTAATATAGCATTTAAAATGTCTCGTACAATAGTTTTTTTGGTATTTGGTGTTCTAAATACTAAATGTTTACCAGTTAGAACACCTAATGCTAGTACTCTCATACTGTGCTAACTGAGAATTTTTTATTTTTTATTTTAAAATTTTGTTTTTGTTAAGTTTTTGAGTTGGGTAGTTGCTAGTTGGGCTAGGCTAATTAAAAGAGAGTGGGCCTAAATTTTTGAAAGAGTGAGTCACAACTCTAGAAATAAATAAATATACATATATATATATATAATCATTAAAAAAAATATTTTTTTTTCTTTGGGCTCGTGGGGACCCAATTTTTTTTCCCCTTTTTTTCTTTGGGCCAGGGGGCCGGGCCCCCTTGGCCCTCCCTGTGGGTCCGTCCCTGAATTATTCCATTGTAAAGGCCCCCTTGGCCCTCTCTGTGGGTCCGTCCCTGAATTATTCCATTATAAATATTCCTTATAATATTGATTCCTATTGCACTATAACAACCATTTACAATGTACCAAATGTTCTTAGGCATCTTAAATTAGAAAGACAAATGTATTTCGTTCACCGTATAGTCTTTTTTCAACTTTAATTAATTTTAAAATAATATTAAAATTAGATTAATTAATTAAAAATGGTTAAATTTCTGCTCTATTTAATTAGCTGGAAAACATTTTCCAAAAGTGTTACTTATTTTCATGCGTTTGAATGTGACTTTCAAAATAATCAATTAAAAAAAAAAAAGTTTGTTATGTTGCTTTGATTCACACAAGAGCCATTGATATTTCGTTTTAGTGTGGTGGTGGGTTTGGTGGCGGGTTTGGTGGCAGAATTAGAGGTGGTGTGGTGGCGATTGGGTTCTCGCGGTGGCAACGGTGATAGTAGTGAAGCTATTGTAGTAGCAATTAACTAGCAAATAGCATATAGTAATAGCAATAGCAATATCAATGGTGGACACAATAGGGTGGTGTTGGAGACTCGGAGGTTTTTTTTTTAGAGAGTTTCAACATATGGGGTCCGCTTTTGATAATAGCTCTTTATTATCAGACCAAGACATCAATCAGTTTTTGGTGTAGGCAGGGATTAAAGCCTAGATCTCTTATTCAACCATCAAATACTTTATCTATTGAGATAACTAGAACCCACAAGGAGACTTGGAGTTGGTGTTGGGAAATCGCCCTAACGTATTTCCACTAATAAAGCACATTTTAATGCTTTTGAAAGTCCAAATGGAAAAGTGGGCATGCATATTAACGTCCATGATCAGTTTTTTTTTTTCTTTTTTCTTTTTTCTACATCTGATTAGTGTAAAACTCTTTTAAAGCTTATTAAATACAAATGGAAAATTTGAAATGCCTTTGTCCATGATTCGGTTTTACTTTTTTTTTTTCTTTCTTCTATATCTGTTGAATAGTAACTAAATTTAAGAGATGTAATTTATAGACATTATATCCGAAAATATATGACGAAAACATTAATGTTAAATTGGAAAATTTGAGAGTAATATTATAAGGAGTTAAATCAATAGTGTGTTCTTCAAAAAAAAAATATATAAATCAATAGTGTGGGTTTTCTAAAAATAAAATAAAAATCAATAGTTTATATTTATGAGTGATTTAAGGATGCAATAAAGAGCATAACTGAATTGACGCATAGAATTAAATCTAATACATGTCAAAAAAAAATTTGGAGAAATTAATACATGTCAAATATGATGAGGTGTATAAGGAAGTGGGAGGGATTTCTTTTATTAAAAATAAATTAGTGTGTTTAATAAGGAAAAAAATGCGTAAAGTTTGTCCAAATATCCCAAAAAATAAAAAAGTTTTAAAAGGTGATCGAGCATTTAAAGGAGTTAATAGTCTATACAATTTTTTTTTTTTTTTAGAAACAATAGTCTATACATAATTGACATAAAATTTGATTTTTTTTTTTAATTAACATAAAAATGGATTCCTCCTCAAAAAAAAAAAAATAAAAGGATTTTATTAAAAGAGGAAACACATTATCAACCGTGTTAAAGAGTTCAACCGGAAAATATCATTAAAATTCACTAATATATGATATTAGATGCGAAACTATCATTAAAATTCACATTCAAGGGAAGGGAATATCTGAAATTGCCCTCACATATTTCCACTAATAAAACACATTTAAGCTCCAAATGGAAAAGTGGGATGCATATTGACGGCCATGATTGGGTTTTCCGTTGTTTGTTTTTCCCTTCTACGTCTGATTAGTGTATAAACTCATTTAATGCTTTTGAAAGTACCAATGGAAATAATTTTTTATTTATACAAGATAAAAAATTTTACTCAAACATAATCTAAGTATATATGTGTGTGAACCTCCCTCCTAAAAACTTGAAATTCCGACCCTTGCCCATCCGCCCCCACACCCTACAAATACTTATACTTATAGAGTGACTATCGCATAAATGAATTTTACTTCCTTTTTCCCCCTTCTACATATGATGATAAGTAATAAATTTAAAAGATGCAATTTATTAACTTTTATATATATATATATATAAGATAAAATTCTACTCTAACCTAATCAAAGTGTATATATATGTAAAACCCCCTCCTAGAGACTTGAACCACAACCCTTGCCCCCCACACCCCACAAGCACTTATACTTGTAGAGTGACCATCACACCAAAAGTATGCGGTGGTACAATTTATAAACATTATATGTGAAAATTTTGACAAAACATTTAATGTTAAATGGGAGAATTTAAGAATAACATAAGTAATCAAATAAAAAATGTAGGCTTAAACTTTGAAGGAAATATAAATTTAAGCATCAATTTATTTAGGAGTGATTTAAGGATACAATAAAGTGCATAACTACACCCTCAAAAAAATAAAAATAAGCATAACTAAATTACAAAATAACAAGACTTTACATGTTTTGATTCTCTATTTCATCACAGCGTAATTTGAAGATTTAGAAATCATGTCGTTTACATTCTTTTGAGGTCTGTTTTTATCTGTCTGTGCCTCTGTGGGTGGAGATTCACATAAAAAAGATTTGAACAAAAAAAGAGCCTAATGCTTACTCAGAAACAATGGGGAATGGATTAAATTTTTGCCTGAGAGAGTTGTGCGTTCACACCTGTACTGCGAAGGTGATGCTATGGAAAGATGATGTTTAAAAACTTCAAGCGTTAATGCATTGATAGCTTAAAAAGTTTGTTCTATTAATTTCTACTTAAGATACAATGATGTGGCATTGGGTTTTAATCTCTACCGTTAATTTATTAGCGAGTGATATAACTATTTCTCTTTATAACAAAAGAAGATATTCTGTTAAAATTTCACTCGAGGTAAAAACCAAAACTTGAAGCCGTGAAATTGATTTTAAAAACCGAATGTTTGTTCTAAGTGGTGTCTTGGAGTATGAGCACGATAATTCGGCATTTTATGTTTAAAGTTATGACACATGTATTAACGAGAGTGAATGGTAGAATTGTCTTTTACAATTATATATAGTATATAATTAAATATTATATTATAATTTAAAAAAAAGATATTAAATTAGATTAATCAATTAAAAATACAATTTAATCATTTCATAAAAATAATTCAACAATAATGTTTATAATATTTTTAAATAATGGTTTACAAGTATTTCATACTATCGCTTCAAACCAAAGAATTTTTGCTTCTTTTAAATAAATAAAATCAAAATCAATGGTTAAAGTCCCTTTGGATTCCTTTACTATTAAAGCGTGAGAAGCCACGCAGTATCAATCTTGTATTAGATTCCGAATAATTTATTCTGAGTATTCCACAAGAGATGGAGAAGAAAACAATAATAATGTAGTGCAACAGACATAGAGGTAATGCTAAAGTTAACCTACTCTTATTATATAAAAATCTTATGACAAGCCTAAATATGAATAAGTACAAAGCAAAAATTTATTCAGCAAAAAAAAAAAGTACAAAGCAAAAATTCTATCGAAATTGATGTTGAAAAAAAAAACCATCGAAGTCACATCCACGTGATTGCTGTACGCCTGTACCCCAATATCTTTTTGCAAAGAATTATCGCTAATTATATTCTTATAATTATATATGATTAACCATTTTAATATATATTAAATACTATTTTATACAAACACCAAAATAAATATTTATCATAAAAATTATTAGATTTTGTTTCTTTGAAAATCTAATCCGAGCAAAACATAAGTTGTTTACTGATATATATATATATATATATATATATATATATATACATATTTCTTAATGAAACTATTCCATGAAAAAGTCGACTTCAAACATGTTTGGAATCTTAAGTTCCAACCACTAAATGCACATGATTCACTTAATTTAATTAAATAAAATTATACATGACAAATACAAAATTTTTTTTTTTATTACAATAAACCTTCCTATCCACACTTGTCACACCTTCTTATCTACCAACACAATTTTTTAATAAATAAAAATAAATAAATAACTTTTAACCTATTGACTCCTTGCCCCTCAAAATCATTAACCTAAAATCTTCTCTCCTACATAGTCCTAGAATATAATTTTCTTTTATCTGACAATTCAAAGTTAGGTATGTAGGTTCTCCCCTCCGTATGAAACACGAATTTCATACCTTAATATTTAGTCTCCAGCCGTCTCCACACACAACTCCTAAGTCCTAACTCTCGAAGCTGGCTTCCTTAGTTATCACTGATCAGCCGGCAGCTGTCATTGTCGGAGACCAACAGATTCACCCCGAAAGGGCCGCGTGGTTCGGCTGACGACTAGGCTTGTGCAAAAGACCCTGCTGATGTGGTAAGCACACGGCCCCACCTGTCACACGACACATAGACATTCGTACATGTTCTGGGCCCCACGTGTTCCCTTTTGAGGCTGCACCTTCTGACGCAAAAGTATATTTCTTAATTTAACGTTGTCGCTCAAATCAGCAAACCGCTGTTAGAGCCCTTCCAAGTTACCATTGGTCCCGACCATCGTATGACGTGGGAAATGACGTGGCCAAACCAGTTTTCACCCTATAAAAGCATGCTCATTCACGAGGTATTAACTCGCACCATATACATTTTCTGAACTTTGCTCTTAGGACAAAAAGAAAAACCTGTCTTTATTTTCTCAGCTTTGTCTCTCTCTCTCTCTCTCTCTCTCTCTCTCTCTTTTAGCTCTTTATTTTTTGAGTTTTATCAACAATGGCCGATGGGGAATCGCAGTCACAGGTCGCTTCGCCAATTAGGCTTGGCCCTGCTGTGTGTGAAAAAGACGCGAAGGCTCTTCAGTTCATCGACGAGATGACAACGAACACCGACGCTGTCCAGGAGAGGGTTTTGGGAGAAATACTGAGTCAGAACGCTGAGACTGAGTATCTCAGGCGGTACCAACTCGATGGAGCAACGGACCGTGACACGTTCAAGTCGAAAATCCCTGTGGTTAGCTATGAGGATCTTCAGCCTTATATCCAACGTATCGCTAATGGTGATCGCTCTCAGATCTTATCCTCTCGTCCCATCTCTGAGTTCCTCACCAGGTGAGTTTCTTAGTTGCTGTGACTAAGTTTTTTAGTATAATTTTTGAGTTGTAAAGTGATTTTTTTTTTTTTTTGGCTTTTGGGTTAATGAAATTGTGATGAATTTGCAGTTCTGGGACTTCGGCTGGTGAAAGAAAATTGATGCCGACGATTTATGAAGAGTGGGACCGTCGCTCGAAACTGTACAGCCTTCTCATGCCGGTGATGAACCTGTAAGCACATAAATCTTTGACTTGTTAAATATTTCTCGTGTGGCACAAGTTTCATGTTTAACTCTTTTTCTTAATGGTTTTTTTTCCAACAGATACGTCCCGGGTTTAGACAAAGGGAAGGGACTTTACTTCTTGTTCGTGAAAGCTGAAACAAAGACTCCAAGTGGGCTTTTGGCACGTCCCGTGCTCACCGGCTATTACAAAAGTGACCATTTCAAGACTAGGCCATATGATCCCTATACGGTTTACACCAGCCCAGACGAGGCCATTCTTTGTGCCGACTCGTTTCAAAGCTTGTATACTCAGATGCTTTGTGGCCTCTTGATGCGTGAGGAGGTCCTCCGACTCGGTGCCGTGTTCGCCTCAGGCCTACTCAGAGCCATAAGGTTTCTACAGCTTAACTGGAAAGAACTTGCCCATGACATCTCAACCGGAACTTTAAACCCTAAAATCACAGACCCCTCTCTCAAAGAGTGCATGTCCAAAATTGTGAAACCAAACCCAGAACTTGCTGAGTTCATAACCAAAGAGTGTTCCGGAGAGAATTGGGAAGGAATAATCACAAGAATTTGGCCAAACACAAAATATCTGGACGTGATTGTAACAGGTGCTATGGCTCAGTACAGACCAACGCTTGACCATTATAGTGCCGGATTACCACAATCTTGCACTATGTACGCTTCTTCCGAGTGCTACTTTGGGCTTAACCTCAAGCCAATGTGCAAACCTTCTGAAGTGTCCTACACCATCATGCCAAACATGGGTTACTTTGAGTTCTTGCCACACGACCCGAACGCTCCGGCGCTTTCTCGTGACTCACCTCCACGCCTTGTGGACCTTGCCGACGTAGAAGTTGGAAAAGAATACGAGCTCATAATCACCACCTATGCCGGACTCTGCCGCTACCGTGTGGGTGACATCCTCCTAGTCACCGGGTTCCACAACTCGGCTCCTCAATTCCGGTTCATTAGAAGAAAGAACGTGTTGTTGAGCATCGACTCGGACAAGACGGACGAGTCTGAATTGCAAAAGGCGATTGACAATGCATCAGAGCTCCTAAAAGAATTCAACACTAGTGTGGTTGAGTACACAAGCTACGCAGACACTAAGTCAATCCCAGGACATTATGTTATTTACTGGGAGTTGCTAGTGAAGGACCCAACCAATTCACCGACTGAAGAGGTTCTGAACCAATGTTGTTTAGTCATGGAAGAGTCAATGAACTCGGTTTACAGACAAGGCCGAGTGGCAGACAACTCAATTGGACCACTTGAGATCAGGGTGGTTAAAAATGGCACATTTGAAGAGCTCATGGACTATGCAATCTCTAGGGGTGCGTCTATTAATCAATATAAAGTACCAAGGTGCGTGAGTTTCACCCCCATCATGGAACTCCTGGACTCCAGAATAGTCTCAATGCATTTTAGCCCTGCTTTGCCACATTGGACCCCGCAACGAAGTTGTTGAACAGCCAAAAAGTCCATGCCTTGTTGATGTAATTTAGCTTTTAAAAGTGTCTCTTTGAATTTTCAGGGTTTGTGTTCGTGTAATAAGTTCAGATCATCTTCTGTGCGCATGATGTAATTGTCTAATGATGTGTTTGTTAGTCCATCGTATCTTATCGTTGTCTGTCTTTCTGTCTTTCTTTCAGCTTTGATAAAGTTGAGGAAAAGACTTTGAAAATGTAGTCATGAACAGCTGTCGTTTCATATATCTTGAATTTGGTGGCAAAAGTTGTAAATTTGCCTATATTTTAAGGGTTGTAATTTTGTATTTATCTGCGTTGTTGGACTTTGGGGTTATTTGCATGGATTTTAGCGCATGTACTAGATATTCCTCTACAAGTTTGCAGCTTTCATTATTGTGCGGGTAGAAAATTTCCATGAAGATGCGCTTGGTATCTGTTTCCAAAAACAGTTTCTAATTTTAGACATAAAAACCTGTTTTTGCCCCAAAAATGATCATTGGTTTGTTCTTCGAAGAGAGATTTCAAATTACAATACTCCAAGAACAGTGAAAAATGAAAAAAATAGAGAACATAATAAAGATTTCCTCCGTTTCTGGTTTTAGAGAACAACGAAAAACACAAAAAACCATGGATGAATGTTCTGTACTAAGTGCACAAAACCATCTATAAAATAATTTTCTTTCCATTCGCCTGATGAGTTCTCTCTCTCTCCAAATCCCTTACCTTAATACAAATTTCGCCTCTCTTGAAATCCCTAACCCCTTCCACTCTTCTCTGAATTAATACTCATTTTACTGTTAATAGCACCAACTTCGAGCTCTCTTCCAAGCTCTTTATGCTCTATATCCGCTTCTCCAACCTTAACAACGACAATAAATCTTAGAAGAAACTTTGGATCTCATTGTTGTGATGGCAGAATCTCTAATACCAGTTTGTTTTATAGAAGGATTTTTAGATAGTACTTTCTAACAAGATTGTTGCGGTTAATTATTAACTTATTATTAATTTATTATACATGAATGAAGCCATGTCACATGTGAAGACTAAATGGGGCCATGCCCCCCTAAGATTTTATTTATGTTTTAAACTGTATATTTTTATATGTATGATTTTAAATTTTGGGGTTAAATTTTCTTGGTCCCCCTAATTGAATATTGCCAAATAAATTCATAAAATAAAATGGTTATTTAGTCCATTCTTGTCGCTGATGGGAAAAAAAATTCATTTTACGTAAAAAATTCTTTGTTTGTGAACTTTTTTTTATTCCCAAACAATTGTGTTTAATTAGCACTTCAGCTATTTTCTGTTTAGGACCCAAAAAAATAATAATAAAAACTACAAACTTTGTGATTTGGATATTGTGTTGTTGTTTGACTGAAACCTAAATGATTTGTTTGAGTGTTTTTATATTTTATATCTTAAACTAACAAATTAGAAGAATATTGTACACATTAGAGAATATGGATTGAGATCAGTTGCAATTCCTTATTTGCAATACATTTTTAATGGTTGTGATCAAAAGTTAAGAAGGTTACTTTTAATATTAGCCATTAGATCAAAAAGGTTTAAAATTTAAAAACCTAAAATTCAAAGGAGGTAAAAGATTAAAAAAGTTGAAATTTTTTGTGAGTAATTTTGGGATATTAGCTATGGCATCAGATCCAAATCTAAAGAATATAACGTCGAGCAGCTGAGGAGGGGTAGTTTTTTTTAAAAAAAAAATTGTTTGTGTTTGTGCGGTAATAATAATAATAATACTTGGAACCATGACTTTTCGAACCATGAATATTATTAAAACTAGACATTACAGCAAACCTAAATGACTCATTTCAAAAGACTAGAAGGTAACAGTTAAACTACAATAAGGTGATAGTTAAACTACATATCTCTTAGCATAAGTAATTGCGTTAAAATGTATTAACAATTAATTTATTTGTCTTTATTTTATTTATATTTTGTTAATACTAAACAGATGCTAGTTTAAATGATCATATATTAATTTACTTTTGAATCTTAGTATATTTTTTTGTTTTTGAAAGATTAATCTGTTTTTGTTTCATACTCCCCCTTCCCCCTCAACCGCGAAAGCAGTTCTTTCTCCATCCCTACTATTACAATTTAAGAAGGATCTCATAGATAAATAATAGAAATAAAGAAAAAAAAAGTCAACAATGGAATTGGGAGCAATTTTGTTTTGCTTTCGTAACAATTAATGGGATCCAACAATAAGCAAAATTTATAAATAAATAAATAAATAAAAAGAAGCAAAATTAATAAATTGCTAAATTGCTGTGATCCCATAGACGGAGGCCTATAATTTATAATATCAGTTTGTTGTGTTGAGTTCGAAAACCAATTCCTTATCAATTTAATTTTACTTTCATTCTAGATTGTAATAAAAAAGCAAAAGATGATACTTTTTTTATCTTTAAGATTGTATTTAGGAAGAAAGCATTATACCTTTTCATTTCTTAGATTATATCTAGGGATAAAGTCAAGTAATTTTTCTTTCACAATTCCATTGATGTAATTCTAATTTTCTAAAGTGATTTAATAAAAACTTATTTCATGGATGATTTTCTTTTTCTTTTTTCTTTTAATAAAATAAGTAGCTAATCAATTGTAAAACTCTCGATCTAAAGGATAACAAATATTTAGTTGAGTAACCACTCTCATGAGGACCCAAACCTTTAAAAGAGTTCTCCTCTAGGAAAACAATCACTCATCCTCACAACGTGTACTTTGGGCACTATTGTTTACTGTAAAATCATCACTGTAAAATTGATTGTCTCTGTTTTAAGTAAAATGGAAAGGATACATATAAGGTTTAAAGATTGCTAATTGACTAATTAATGACCACAGCTTACATACACCACTACAAGGCACCCTCCTCTCTCCTCAAACCAAGAAGAAGCTAGCATTTATTGTTTATGCAATGAAATTTCTTTCAAAGCATATCAAAGTACTACTTCCTTCTATGATACAAATGATAGATCTTATTAAATTTATAGTAAGATTCATCATTCATATGAAAGTAAGGAATATAAATAATAGATCTTACTAAATTTATAGTAGGATTTATCATTCATATGAATGTAAGGAATATCACATTGTTGTAGTCCAAAATATTGAATAATTTTCCTTATGATTGCATATCATCTACTGAAACATGCCAAGAGTATATGGCTAGTACCCCAAAAAAAAATCCAGCAAAGCCTAAACTTTGATTGACAGGAAAGAAACGATGTGACTAAAAAGGAAATCAGTAGGGATAGATTAAAGTACCTTTCCGTCCATGTGAATGCCTAGCTGACTTTCAAAGGAGTAGAGATAGAAAGTAAATGAAAAATATTTTTAGAATGAGATGCAGTAAACTATTCTATTAACCTTTGTTTTGCGTCCACTTTTCAACCGAAATTGTATGGTGGGGGAATGTATAGCAAAATAGTCATTGCTTCCTTTCCCTCCTTTACCTCCGCTTCTTTTCAATCAAACACAATGCCAGATTCATTGATTCTTAAGTGAGGCTTCTCACCAGAAAGATCCCAATGGTTCCATCAATAAGAATTCATTCAAAAGGTGAGACACACACAGTTTCTCTTTTCCTTACAGATGATAATAAAGTGGAGGCACCACCGGAAAAATGTTTCTCGCACTGCAAGAAAAGACGTGAAAGCTAAATATTTTACTTAGTAACCCATAAGTGGGACTAAAAGCGATTTTGGCTGTTAAAGATAACCTTTGGATTGTCTCTAATGTCGCTCAAAGTGATTCAACCTTATCAAAGTGTAATATTTGATTGTCACCTTGTCTGGTAAACCCTTATTACAAACTGTGTATCTTAAAAATACAGAGGTGTCGTCTCCTTCAATTCCCTGGTTTGAATGTAAACTTTGAACAATCCCACCCAAACTATACATAAACCCATGTGCGTTTACTGTGTATAAAATTCATTCAAGATGCTTTGTTATTATAGTCAAATAATTTTTCCAAATATCTTTACGAGGCGACCAAGGCAACAAGAAGAAGCTTTTGGTGCATAACGACGATGATGGCAATGTCCCCTCCATCATGGACATTCTTTCGGCCATACCAAAATGGGAAAGGTACAGGGTGAACATTTATTGATTACGGGCCAAGATAACACTTTGTCGCTTTCCGTTTTCCTTGCCACTTTATTTTTTCCTACAATTTTTGTCAAAGCATTCTTCATCGCACATGACAGTTATCACTAGTTGCTATTTGATTAATAAATGGAAAGCATATTCAGAAATTTTGATTTCAGAAAATTGGATTGGATTAACTTATTCGGGGACTTCTTTTTACTGTTAACTGTCCTATCCTAGACTGTTAAGTCTGTTCTGTTTGTCTTGGTTAGAAGTACTTAATGTTGTTTGTATCGTGTTTGGTTTAGTTGCCAGCAGAAATTGTTGTAGAATTGTAGTTGTTTGAAGAATTATTTTATTAGTTTATGCAGCTTTTGACGCTGGTTTTCTGTTCCTGCTAAGCAGGCAAAGGCTAGCTCTTTTGAGGTTGAATAAAACTTGCTTATTCAGTTAAAATAAAGAAAAAAATAACACAAACTTGGGATTGGGTTGGAGAAAAATTATTTATTGAACCAGAATGAGTATCTCTGGGATTTTGCTCATCCCAATTAGTAAGTTCACACTAAGAAATTGTCCAACACCATATTTACACAACTTAGAAAAAAAATTACTGATCCCACACGCATACTTCATTGGCTTTTTTATGTAATTGGTCCTCTGATATGAGCCAAAAATGAAAAGAATTTGCTGTCTAGTCTGAGAGTAACCTACAGTTGGGCCTAAAGTCCATCAAATGACCAAAAAAAATTTAAAAGAAGTGTAAAGCTATAAAAGAAAACCACATTTCCTTCGATTCCCAATTATTATTTTTGCTAAAGTTGTAAACTAGTAGAGCCTTGAAATTCCTCATTCGAGTGCCAGTCATGTCGAGAACTATGGCTATCGCTTTGCCACTGCCATAATATCATGTAAGTATTTTTTAGCTTAATTTTTTTTTTATTATTAAGAGATGGGTTCAAGTTATACATTGTATAACTTCACAATAATTACCCCTCTATAGATCGTATATTTCTAAGAAATTTAATTAATGGTTAAAAATACAATGTCATCATTAAAAATTTATTGTTTGAGAGAGAGAGAGAGAGAGTTTTTGGCCCTTAAAGTTTGAGGGTGTTTTTTTTAAACCCTTCATGTTTGATTCCGCTTTTATATTGGCCTTTTACATTTCAAAAGTTTTATTTTAGGTCTTCATGTTTGATTTAGTTTTCATTTTGTTCCTTCATGTGTTTGATTTAGATTTTTGTTTGGCTACCCTTCATAAAAATGAAAATTTTGAAGCGTAAAAATGAAAATAACTCCAAATTTTAATAGCAAAAAATCTACTTTAGTCAAGAATTTTGATCCAAATGAGCGAACCCTTTTGAAAGACAAGTCGAGCAATTGTATACCAGACTACCACTTGCAAAAGATTAGGGGCTTTTTGGCTATGTGCCAAATTCTATCCTCCAGAACACTATCTCTGCTACTAGGACTAGAGAATTTAAACAAGAACAACCCATTATCAATTGCAAACACCCCTTCTATCAACTTCTTGACTAGCATGAAAGAAGGGAGCATTATCAAGAAAATAGCAAGAAACTCTGTCGGGAAGTCAAGAGTCAAGAGTTGGATAGCTCATTAAACTTTTTATTCATTATTATTATTATTATTTTTTTTTTTTTATGTGTTGAGGAGTATCACCTTGAAGACTTTTATTAAATAGTTAATATAACATATAGGACAATACTTAACCGAAAAGTTTAAACTTATAAGTTTGGTTTAACTATGTTATATTAATCACCGAGTGTAACTTACCTCCAATACTTTTTTAATTGGAATCTCCTTTTATTAAAATGAAAGACTATCACGTCACCCACTAACTAAATAAAATGTGAAGATTAAAACTCACTACCATTTGTCATTATATATTTAAAACAAACGGACATATCTAGTTAAAAAAATGCTAAAACTAAGTCAAACCCCTAATCACCAATGCTTCTTATTATTATTTCATATATAACTTCATCCGCATGTGTACACCCAACACATTGTATATAAATATTTTTTTATCAAACTTTCCCACACATTACACCGTTAATGATTAGTATAGTATGATTTTAAGGGAAATAAAAGTCTTTCATTAAAAGTGATAGAGAGAGTTTTTTCCGACAAAAAGATACTACAAAAATAACTCATTTCTAATATGAAAATGACAGGAAAAAAATTATTATTTGTAATGTAAACAAAATGTAATGTATTCTGTTTATTCAAAATTATTATTTGTCTGGTTGAATTTTTATTTATTTATTTATTTATTTCATTGGATTGTCTGGTTGAATTTTGAGTAGGTTAGAATCAGCTTACTCAAACGGGCCGTCTAAATAGTAAACAATGACTCGGCCCATGATGACGCGTCACTCTGGGCCCATCTTGCGACTAGAGAGATTAACTGGGGCCCAGACTGGACTATCTGGAATCTTTTCATTCGTTTGCTCCTCTACCTCAAACCAATGGGAGTAGGCAATTTGTTTCACTAAAATTAAAAGGAACGCGAGGAATAGACTCCTTACTGGCTGCTGAAAGCCCAGGTCTTCTAGTTGACACATGGGGATGGGATACATTATTCAAAGGACAGAATTTTGAGCTACCAGTTTAATTGGTACATATGGGGTTAATTTTAAAGGAGAGAATAAATAATGAGCTAGAAGGGTTTGGTCACCAAAGAAAGAAGTTGATTTTATTAAAGAAAGTTAGATGGAAGACGCAGTGGGTTATAGTTTTAATGGTAAATATTAGGGGTGTACTTGAGTTGGGTTGGGTTGAGTTGGGTTGAGAAGTTTTTTGGACCCAACTTATTATGGTGAGTTAAAAAAAATCCAACCAACTCAGCCCACATGAATCGGGTTGGGTTGGATTTAACAGTTTTTTTTAATTACTATTATTATTATTAAATTGAACATTAGAACAACGCTATTACAAATAAGAGCAAATTTATAACTAGATAATCATGAGCATAATATCAAATGAACACAAACTATACGATGAGAACTTAAGGTTTGGATTTTATTTAGGAAGAGGGGCAAAAAAGTAAATAAAAAATTGTATAATATATATTTTTAATTTTAAATATATATTAAATATAGGTGGATCAAGTCGGATTAAGTGAATTTGTGAATCTTATGACTTGAACCCAACTTAACCAACTGTTAAAAAAAGAATTTCATAACCCAACCCACCAACCCTTAAAAATCGACCCAACCAGGTGGGTTGGGTTGGATCGGATCGATTTTGACGGGTTGGCAGATTCGTTGCACACTGCTAATAAACATTAGTTCACATACCCTATTAAAATGTAATTTCAAGTCACAGTTTATGTGCAGTTTAAGTGTGTGTAATAAACATCATTTGAATTTTAAATGTCAAGGTTGATTCACTGAAGAGCTGATGTCAAAGGCCCAAGACTAATCCGTGGTGACAAGTGACAACCTACATTCACAACCATATGCTAATACCATGATCAACCCTTGTATTTTCTAGAATATTTTTTATCTTAATTTATGTAATTAGACCTGTATGGTTTTAAATTATACTTCATCTCTAGACCATGGGCTGTAACTCGTTTTGTTGTTCCCTTGCAGTAGAACAGAAACGGAAACTGATTTATAAAATCTTCGTTCCGTTTCTAGCTCAAGCAATTTAAAAAAAAAAATGTGACACCTTCTATCAGTACTATGTTTCTCCAGCTCAAGTTTGACCACCTTAATTCACATGGACAACTTGTAAGAATTATGCCAATATTGCTGTAAACATAGAACTAATTTTTGATGCCCGAAATTCAAGGACTACACAGATAACTGAAAGCAACCAAACTTATTTATAAAAAATTACAATAATAATTGAAGGCAGTCAATAAGAATATTAATCACTTACTTATCTCTTTCTGAAAGTCATTTGTATTTCAAGCCAAAAAAATAAATAAATAAACCAGTTTTTTTGCAACAAACTTTATTGTAATCTAAGGCTACAATTCCACTCAATATATTTTTATTAAAAATGATTATGATAAATTCACCATTAAATTACATTTTCTTCATATATCCTCCATACTTGTAAAATATTGAAGATAAAAAATAAAAAATAAAAAAAAAGTAATAACTATGTCATCAATGAAATGATTAAATTTCAAATTTTTGTAGTCTAAAATTATGCACAAAAAAAAAAATTTATGGATCGAATAGTAAATAATATCTAATTGACACAAAATTAAACATAAATGTTAAGCACATAAAGAATATTATATTTAACGGTTAGATTTTCAAATATAATCATATTAATTTTTTTATGAGAGTTGTAATCTCATGCTACAATCAATTTTGTAACCAAATTTTGTCCAAAAAAAAAAGTCGTTTTTTTTTTAGAAAGACACGTAAACACAAGAGGAGTCTTTTCTCTCTCTTTTATTTTATTTTTTTGGTTGAGAAAGACTCACCAATTGAGTTAATTGGCATCTTAATATGGTTAAAAATGATCACTTAAAGATGTCTGCTCTTTCTCTCCAATAGAAAATAAATAAACAAATGACTTCTCTCTTCTTTTTTCTTTTTCTTTTTTGAGAATGAAATAAATGACTTCTCTTGATTCTAAACTTCACGCTGGATCATATAAAATAATTTGGGTTGGGCTCCACTTTGTACCAAATGGCCAACCAAACATTATAGTTAATGTCGTTACTCGCCAGTCGCCAATTGCCAAACACTAACTAGGAAGGTTGGTTGAGTCCAACAGAACAAGTAACAACTACCATTCTATACCCACTTTAGTTTTCTTTTAGTCCCTCAGCAAGCATACCATAAGATAATGTTCCTTTCCAAAATTGTATCGCTTAGACCAACCGCCCCATGCCCAAGTCCAAGTCAATCACTCGGCTGCAAGAACGTGAGGCTTGTCGAGGTTGCTAGTTGCTACCAAATTTTGTAGATACATACTTGCCACTTGTATTTCTCATTTTTTCTAGCATTCATAGACCAGACTGAAATTCACCTTATTTTCACAATCTTTAAACATAGCAACTGTTCTTGGTTATTGCACTTGATTTTAAGTCTTCCTGTATAGGTGTAGCCATAATGCAAGCATTGTAAGTTCACATGGTGAAATGGGTGCTTTTTCCATGGATTCTCAGAAGAAACCAGAGCTGAACTTGAAGATTCAAGGTCTTTTTGAGGTGATGTAGGAGTCCTCTCTCTCTATTTTTCTCAATTCAAATGTCTAGCTAAGTCTGGTCGTATTGAAAATGGGAACAAATGGCTGTAATGTAGATCTTAATTTGTCTGTTACAGAGACTAGAAAGCTGTATATATGCACATTTAGATGCCTGCTGCTATTTGTTTTTTAAAGCATTTTGAATTCATAAAGTAGATCTTTACCAGTTGCTTCAGATTCTTTGCAAACACAATGGTCAACATTGATGCTGTTCTAAACACTCCATAGTATTATTTGAGGCCTGTAGCTCTGCTTAACTCTCCCCCCCCCCCCCCCCCCCCCCCCCCCCCCCGCATGCGGATTTACATTAACAAAACAAGGGGCCTCTTTTTGGACGAGTGATATAGCTAGTAGATACCATGTTGTTAGCATTTGAAATGTATGCTTTGACCTTTGCAAGACAATCATAAGGTAAACCACTTTCAAAAATAAAAAGTGATGAGTACTATATCGGATATGCTTAAAATAGGATGTGCTGGATTGTATTTTTCATGGAAACGCATAAATGCTCAGAGCATTCATTTATTATAACTGTTTTGTATTAATCAATGCTCTAATCACTATTCAGTGTTTCATTCTTGCGGCATCGTATCTAATTTTAACATTTTTTCTTCAGATATAACTTGAATTTGTGAGCAAAACAAGACACAGAAAAGACAGCCAAAACCATGTGTTCCACAATACACGTACTGAGTCGAGTACAGCTCGACTTGGCTAACTCCCAATCCTTTAATTTAACCGGGTCCAAAGAAGTATGGCACTATCCCTATCCCTCTTTCTTTTTCTTTTTTCTTTTTTTCTTTTTTTTTTTTTTATAATTGAATAATTCCTTTACCGACTAGTCATTAGAAGATAACCTATATTTTGCCTTGACAATGACAGGATGATATAGATAAATGGTGCTTCGCGATTGCTTTTGTGGCTCGATTGTTTGTTTATGCTGCAATTTTAGGTACGTTACCTCCAACCCGTAACGAATTTCTTCCTAATTGAAAAGAAAATTAAGGTAATGAAATTGCTTACAGAAATTAAAAGCTGATGTTAAATAATTCATGATCTTTCAATATTGCAGCATTGCTCGCGATTGTTCTATTTATGATTATGAGGTATCTTGAAAACTTGGAGGATCGGAGGATCGAAGGGGAAGAGGGAGGAACTGAAACAAATCCATTGTTGTCAGCAAAGACAATGCCAATCACATATGGAACTTGTGGAGCCGATTTGGAATCAGGGAATTTTAGTTGTAGTAGTAGTAGCAGTAGTGGTAATAGTAATAATACTAGTACTTCCTCAGAGGACTTGTATGATGGAAAAGTATGTGTAATATGCTATGATGAGCAACGTAATTGTTTCTTTGTGCCTTGTGGTCACTGTGCTACCTGTTATGCCTGTGCTCAAAGGTATGGATTGCAGTGGATTATGTTATTGACTTATTGTATGATTCAATATATAAATCTCTTACGGAAAATACATTTTGTTTGCAGGATTTTTAATGAAGAAAACAAGACGTGCCCAGTATGCCGAAGATCCATTGGCAAAATAAGAAAACTTTTTGCCTCTTAGAACTATATGTTTTTTTTTTTTTTTTTTTTTTTTTTTTTTTCCTTTATTTTGCGTGAACAAATATATTTGTAATTTTTGGGAGAGGATTAGTAAAATGTCACTGGGCTAGTTTTTGTTTTTTGTTTTGGGCTGAAGATGTCACTGGGCTAGTTGATAGCAAAGTAGGAAAAAAGTGAGAAGTACTATGTGAGGTAGAGTATATAGGGTTTGCTTAATTCCGAATTCTTTTTCTTATTGGGCCCATTAAGACCAATCTGTTATGTATTGGACTTTCGGCTTCCACCACCAGTGAAATAAAATAAAAATAGAGAATTTTTTAGGGGCAAGACTCACCTGCATTCCTCTACTCTTTTTTTCTTTTTCTTTTTTTTTTTTTTTTTCAAACATGGTGAGAAGCGTTGCCAAGAATTGATCCAAATGAAATAGGACAGAAAAGAAAATGGAATGAATCAAAATGTTCGTTCAATATTTCAGATCTCTCATTCCACTTCAACTCAAAATGCTGAAGATGGGAATCGAATTCATATAAATGGGTTGTGGATTAGTATATATAAATTCTCAACTCAAACTCTTAATACAGAAAAGCCCTGGTTCACGAAATGATTTAGAGCCCTTAATGGACCATTGTATCGGTGAGGTTGATTTTTGGACATCTTCTACTCAAATCTTCATTTAAGAAAAATAATTGTGAAATTAAAAGCCCCACATATTTCTTCTCAAAAAATAAAGTTACAGATTTAAATATGTTAGATTTTTAATATATATATATATATATATATATATAGATACGATATATTTAAACCTAACATTTGCTTCATGATGATATTTACCCATAAGCCAAAAAAATTGATTGATTTTTAGTGAAAGTAGGATTTAAATCCATATCCCTTAGTCAACGATAAAAAATTACTAGTTGAACTAATTGAAATATACAAATTTATATTATATATAAAACCAAAGTCCTTTGGTTTTTAGTTGACCTCATAAAAATTGCCGCATAGATTTTAGAACTCACAATTTTACACGTTATTATAGATATATATATATATATATATATATATAATTAATTGGTATTAAATTCCTATTATTCTAATTTATATTTTTAATTGATTTAAAAAAATTAAAAGGAAATTGACTTCTTTTTTTTCTTTTACCTTTTTGAGAAGGAAAAGGAAATTGACTTGAAATTCTATTTTATATTTTAACCCTGTATTATTGTGGGGCCATAAAGCTCGATGATGCACGCCCACCTTTTTGTACTGGACTTGAAGCCCATGCCGAGGCCCATAATCATGCATGAGAAAGGTAGTGGTATACATGGCAAGCCAGGAAGTCATGCTGAGGACAAGCAACCTTTTAAAGCATTCAAACGAAAAAGGAAAGTATATCGAGTAAGCATGTTGGAGTATGGCGGTAGAGCAATTCCAAGAAAAGCTACAACCTCCACATTAAATGCTCCACAGCTAACTCTCTGGCCGCATTAATGTGGAAGTGATACCTGAGAAATGGTTTTTTAGACTCACAGCTACTACCTAGAAGCTCTAAGGGGGGTTTGATGTGACAACAAACCAATAACAGTAAATCTGACCTGCACTTGTATGGTGAAGATGAAGGAGGAAGTTAGTATAAAAAGAGGAAGGATCATTGAGAAAGGGGATCGGAATTTTACCAGAGAAAAACACTGTAGCGACTTAAACTGACTCTGTATCCATTGTTTCTATTACTTAAGAAATAAAAACAGAAGCTCCTTGGACTAGCGCCGAGGACGGATCAGCTTGTCTAACTCTACTTTTGATTCACTTATTCATCCTTTAAGCCATCATCCATTGTGGTCACACTCATCCAGCCCAGTTCTTCTACCCACTCTCTACAAATTCATTGTATTAGGCTTATTGGGCTTGAATTCGTTCCCTCATTAGGAATAATATTCAAATCAGGGCCTTACAATTATAATCTTGTCCGATCATATATAAATACAATCATAATAAATGTTTATTAATAATTACTCTAAATATTAAATTTTCATATTTTAAAAAAATAAAAATTAAATTAAATATTTTCTCCTAGCATATTAGAATTCATGCCCTTCTTCTTCTTCTTCTTCTATTTCTTTTTTTCTTATAATGTTTAAATAAATAAATAAAACTAATTTCAACATCAACCTTGTAAAATAGAATCTATTTATTAATTGTTATAAGAGAGATGACACACACACCTAAAACATTATATAATTTTTTATAAAATAGAACCGCATGATAATTATACTGTAAACTATCAGTAGAGTGGCCCATGGGCCTAGTATGACACTTTTATAATCTGTTGAGGCTTGACTTAGCAGTACGGTAAAGCAAAAAGAAAGAAAGAAAAAATAGTAAAGTAAAGCGTAGTAAAGTAAAGCGGTTATCCCATCAAAAAAAAAAAGTAAAGCGGTTATGCTGTACCTAATTTTCGCGTCTATGTGGAGCCCGGAGACTTGATGACATCGATGACTGATGAATCTGATAGGGACATGCACTAAACAAAGGGTAGGGAGGAATGATCAAACTCTACATCATTAGGTAAACAAAGAAGATTTATTGTTTTTTTATTTTTGTTTCTTTTAAAAAAATACCTAACTGAGAAGTTCATACTTCATAGTGCAGGACTTGTTATGAGAATAATTACTCAAAAAAACCTTATAATTTTATCTTAATTTTCAATTGTGTTAATCTTAACCCTAAAAATATAATTTTTAAAATTATTGCAATTTAAAATCTTAAGAAGTCCCTCTTAATAAATAAAATAAAATAACAAAAACTTTACCAAAGGTGTTCTTAGAACTTATTTAAAGACCAAAATATCCCTCAATATAAATCACATATGATGTTTTGTATTTAAAAAAAAAAAAAAAAAAAAAACTTGAAAAATCTTAACAAATAAACACAATATCATAAGAATATCATCATTTTTTTTGGAAATTTTTTCTTGGCACCAAAATGTTGTGTGGTATTTTACTAATGTTAGTATCCAATACATTTATATGCAATTCACTTGAAATTTTATTATGTTTGGTTCATACTAATTCATTGAGAGTGCTAATTAAGATAATTTAAAATTTTCAAAATGAATTGAATATTTTAGACTTTTACATATAATTTGGAAACGCCTTTAAACTTTGTGGCAAATGAATTAAGTAATTAATCTTTTCCTTTCTTACACTGCAAAAGACTCTTTGGTACCAACTTATTTGCAATTTTGCTAATTGATTTTCGCTGAAAGTCAATTAAATTATGGTTATACTTAGAAAAAGTTTTTAAAAATTATACATAAACATATAAGCTACTGTAGGTCATCAACTCCTATTTTGGTGAAACCCCCATGCAACATCTTCTGTGGCAAAGTCGATGAAAAGAAAATGGAGAATATTTTTTTCCAACTCAAGCTTAATATCCTACGGATTTGCCTCATGCACGTATGTGAATTTTACTCATAGTCCATGTTAATCTCTCAACAATCTATGTTTATATCATACGGGAGAACATTATTTTGATCAAATTCACTGTCTTGGTTAGATTTAGTGGCAAGCTTAGCAATTACTAGATAATAACATCAATGACCAATGCATGTAAACATAATTAGCTAATGTTATAATGAGAAATTATAAAAATTAATATTTTCAGTAGGCAGATTGGAGTCATTATTTTTGTTGAAGATGAAGACCTGCAAGTGTTGAAGATGAAAGCCTGCAATAATCACTATGCTACACGCAGTTTTTGTAATAAACAGAAAACTACAAGTCGTTTACTTGAATGTTAATGAGAATGTGATGTACACGTGACTTTAAGTTAGTTGGTTAGTGGAGTTAGTTTAATTTTCTGTTAGCATAAGTTAGTTATGCTCTGTTTCTCTTTTATTTCATGCTTTGTATATAAACCTCTATTAGAACAATAATAATCAGTTATGCATTTTTCCTCATTTTAGGTTTTGCTCCCAAATCTCAACAATTTTTAATTAACTTAATATTTTAAAATTTTAGTTATTTTTGTACGTAAACAATCATAGATAATTTCCAATTTTAAAAGAATTTTAACTTTTATTTTGATAAATAAATGCATGGTAAGGTATTAAAAAAATTGTTTTGTATCTTTTATTTTGTTAATAAATGGATGTTAGTTTCAATTTTCGTTTTTAAAAAAAATAAATAAAAAGTTCATACTTTGGCACCTCTCAATTGAAATTCTAGTTTTGTCTCTAACTTCATATGCTATAAAAGACCAAATTGATTTAATTGGATGATGCCCCCATGTGTAAGATTAATTTGTGTAATTAATCTTGTAATCGAATTTTATGTTTTTGTGGTTTTTCTTTTTCTAAGTTGTTTTTATTGGTTGTTCACAGTTCACTCAAGCTATGAGGGCTTGAATATCTTGTGTATGTTTTAATGATTGGCATGCTAGAACTTTGACATACTCGCCTGATCTAGTGTCGAGCAAGGTTTTCAGACCCGGACCGTTCATTGAACTGTAAAAGGGAGAGGTTCAAGGTTTTTGAGGTCGAACCGAGGTCGAACCGAGGTCAAACCGTGATGACATCATAATTAATTTAATAATTATTTTAAAGCCTAAATATAAATATTAAATTTATAAAACTAGCAAAATTGACTAATATATCTATATATGTAAGGGAAATTTAATGATTTTTAAGCATATATTTAATAATTAAATAAGAAAGTTAACAAGATAAAATAATAACCATGAAAACATTAAAATTTATGATTAATTTTTGAAGTAAAGTTAAATATTTTTGAAAGATTTTAATTATAATTTTTTTTTATTCCTTGTAAGAGATGAATAATTTAATTAAGTAGAATAAAATTGTGTTAAGTTGTTTTTATAAAAATAAAAAATAAAAATAAAAATTTGCTAAGGGGTTGGGCCACACGGTTCTCACCGGTTCATGCGGTCCAACCCTGGTTTTAGCGGTTCACGGAATTAACAAAAAATTCAGTTCTTTAGGCTTAAAAAACCTATTTTCATCTCGGTTCTCGGTTCTCACGGTCCGACATCCCGGTCTGGTCCGATTTTGAGAACCATGGTGTCGAGACCAAGTAGTATCACGCTCTTGACTACATCGATCAACAACTGTGAAACTTACATGGCTCTCCTTTATTCTCCATGACATTAATGTGTTTCTCAATTCAATCACCTACTTTCTTCAATGATAATGTCTCAACATATCAAACCTAACCATCAATCCAATGTTTTATGCTCATGCTAGACATCAAGATTTATTACCACTTTATTTTGAGGGGAAAAAAAAGTCTCTATTGGCTTGCTTATTGCACAATACGTTTTAATTTGCGAATCTAATTAGGTCCTTGACAGGCACAGCTTGACCCTTTCGATCCAAGTTATTGGGGAGTATTATAAACAAGGACAACTAGTGGCGGCTCCAAAAAAATTTCTCAGAGTGTTCCTTAAGAAACATAAATTATACCATCTAATAAAAAGAGAAATTTATATATTGACAAAAAAAAAAAAAAAACACACAAATACATAAAGTTTATAATTGCCTTTTACGAGTTTTCATATTTTGAAATTGATGCATGATAGTCTCATTATCAATGCTACGAACTACATCTCTTTTAATGTACACAACCAAGCAATCATTCATCCACTAAATTAAGGTGGCGCCGCCCCTGCGAACAATAAGGGTAAGTTACATGAATATGGAGAAAGGTTTTGGTATGCAATAATTGCTACATAATGGGTTATGTTTTTGTGGTTTTTCTTTTTCTAAGTTGTTTTTATTGGTTGTTCACAGTTCACTCAAGCTATGAGGGCTTGAATATCTTGTGTATGTTTTAATGATTGGCATGCTAGAACTTTGACATACTCGCCTGATCTAGTGTCAAGACCAAGTAGTATCACGCTCCTGACTGCATCGATCAACAACTGTAAAACTTATATGGCTCTCTTTTTTTCTCCATGACATTAATGTGTTTCTCAATTCAATCACCTACTTTCTTTAGTGATAATGTCTCAACATATCAAACCTCACCATCAATCCAATGTTTCATGCTCACGCTAGACATCAAGATTTATTACCACTTTATTTTGAGGAAAAAAAAGTCTCTTTTGGCTCGCTTATTGCACAATACGTTTTAATTTGCGAATCTAATTAGGTCCTTGACAGGTACAGCTTGACCCTTTCAATCCAAGTCATTGGGGGAGTATTATGGATAAGGACAACCAGTGGCGGCTCCAAGAAATTTTCTCAGAGTGTCCCTTAAAAAACATAAATTATACCATCTTATAAAAAGAGAAATTCATATATTGACCAAAAAAAAAAACACGCAAATACATAAAGTTTATAATTGCCGTTTACGAGTTTTCATATTTTGAAATCGGTGCATAATAGTCTCATTATCAATGCTACAAGCTACATTTCTTTCAATGTACATAACCAAGCAATCATTCATCCACTGAATTAAGGTAGCGCCGCCCATGTGAACAACAAGGGTAAGTTACATGTGAACAACAAGGGTAATTTGCAAATCTAATTAGGTCCTTGACAGGCACAGCTTGACCCTTTCGATCCAAGTTATTGGGGAGTATTATGGACAAGGACAACCAGTGGCGGCACCAAGAAATTTTCTCAGAGTGTTCCTTAAAAAACATAAATTATACCATCTTATAAAAAGAGAAATTCATATATTGACCAAAAAAAAAAAAAAAACACGCAAATACATAGAGTTTATAATTGCCTTTTACAAGATTTCATATTTTGAAATCGATGCATAATAGTCTTATTATCAATGCTACAAGCTACATCTCTTTCAATGTACATAACCAAGTAATCATTCATCCACTGAATTAAGGTAGCACTGCCCATGTGAACAACAAGGGTACGTTACATGAATATAGAGAAAGGTTTTGGCATGCAACAATTGCTACATAATGGGTTATGTGGCAGCAAAAAGAAAACAACATGTGTTCAAATGTTATATATAATGCATATGATCAGGTAGGCTCTTGAACACATGTTACTTTCTTTTTACTACCACATAACCCATTATGCAGTATGTAGCAAAATCTTTCCTTATATACTTTTTTTAGAATGTATTTTTAAAGTTTGAATTATTATTTAGAATAAGGTTTCTCCATAAATAGGAAATCCATTAGTTTTTTGTTCCACCATGTTTATCTGTTGTAAAACTGTTTCTGTATGTATTGAGTTAATAATTTAAGATCATCCAGTGAGAAAGTTAAGAGATGTTTTCTTCAATCTATTTTTGTTGAAAAAAAAAATCTTTAATGCTCTTTAGATACCAACAATAAAGACAATTAATTGAAATTGTGGTGGATCTCACTCAAGCCAACCCGATAGATTTGGAGACCCAAAGCGATAGCTATAAATAAGTCTTTTTATTATCATTTAAAATAATATTTATCTAGTGTCTTTTACATCATAATTCTCTCTCTCTCTCTCTCCATAGCTAAGAATGGAACTGACTTAAGTATCGGAGTACTCACTATTATCCCAAGCAGTACTGTTTCTACCATGTAGGACCCAATTAAACTAATTTATAATTTGATAATTGGAGAATAAATTATTTAAACCTTAAATATCTCAATTAGAATTATCAAGACGTGTCAATCGTAGGATTACAAAGATTTTAATGTAAGAAAACATAATTGAGAGTGATCAAACAAGAAAGTTTTCTCAGGATCAAGACCACGAAGGATTATGCTCAATCTATTCTTTCTTACAAACAAAAAATAAATAAATTGTTGTTGTTGTTATTGTTAAAAAAATTTATAATTCTTTTAAGCATGCATGCGGAACTTTAAATTTCGATAAATTAAGACAAAATGACACTTATTTTTTTTTGGCAAAATGACATAAGCATAAAATGTTATCCTTTTTATTAAGATAAATTAAGATGAAACAATTTTATTTTAGCAAAATGAAATTTCAGTAAAAGAAATTAAAATGTTGGAGATTTTTCAGCTGAACTATAGCAATTCCAACTTTAAATTAAAACAACACAACCAGAAGACAAACGACTATTACAGCCTGTTTGATTTAAAAAAGAAAAAAGAAATACAAACAAACAAACAATTTTTGTATTGAAATTTTGTTCTTTAGAATATTGTAATAGATAAAAATGCACATGTTATTTCAATCCACCTCGATTGGAGTAAATCTGAGCACATATTCGACTTTAGGAATGTACAAAAGCACTGAAGCACAAAAAATTTTTGTTGCGATCCGCTCGTTATGTTTGCATCATGGGCAATACTGCAGAAAAAGAAAAGTATAAAGTAATAAACAAACAGGCCGACTCTCTGTTGCTTAGAAAAGCCATCAGCCACTCGTTTTCAACATCTCACTGTTTGCAAGGAATCTCCACCACACGTTAAAGTCCACAGCATCAATGCCGGGACTCAGCAGATATTCAAGAGCGTGAAATGCAAATTCATGTAATCTTCATCCTCAACTCTTTCTTTTTTAAGGCGTTTAGGAATGCGGCATGATTGTTTCTCAAAATAAATAAATAAATAAAAATGGGGCATAATTAAATTACAGGGTTAAAAAACTTAAAATTCAATCATTTTATAAAATTTAGAATGAAATATTGTTTTCGTTTCTAAACTTTACTGAGTTTGGTTTTTGTCTCTAACTTTAAAATATATGTTTTATTGTCCTTAAATTTTAGTAAACATATTTTTTTATGTCCTTTCATCCGTGTACACGTTAATTTATATCACGCATGGCCTAACAAAATGCTAATGTGTTAATTATTTTTAGCATTATTCCATCTGACTTGGGCCAAAAATTTTATTTTTAAAAAGGTTGGACTCGTGGTATGCAATTATTGGTCACACATTGACATAACATTAGACAAAGACCAAAGTAACATAGACTCTTTTTTTCCCTTAAATTTAAGATGTATGGAATTTCACATGGCATCGTAGTTGGCAAAAAAATATTTTAATATTCTCATTAGTTATGTCAATTATTTCTATTTAACACTTAAAAATATAGATTATTTTGACACAATATCAAAAAGTTAAGGGATTAAATTGACACGTTTAACTTATTAGCTAGGGACTATCTTAACACACAAAGCCGGCATTAGGGGCGTAATTAAACCAAAAAATTATAACCCAATGATTTGGAATCTTATTACCGTGTTAAAAAGACTATTATAAAATTCCAATACTCTTTCCTCTTCTCATGGTCTCTCATTATCCGAATACATATCATAACGCAAATAAGAAAACATTATTAAAGCATATAGCATTAGCATCTGCAACCATTAATAACCCATAAGGTAGTATAAAACTTTTTTTTTTCTTTATACCAATGGTTATTTTAATATTATTAATTTTCTAGCTACTAAAGTCGATGACATTTTCGACATCTTTAATCTAGCTACTATATAAAATTGAAGCAGCTTGGATTTTGGTTATCTCATAATATGTGCCACATAAGTATTTAAAGTTTCAAAAATTTACACGTTATTAATTTAATATATATTTTTAATTAAATTTATATTCTATTCTATATTTAAACCCTCTATGATAATCCTGGCATTTTTTTTTTCAAATGGTAGAATATATAATTTATTATGCAAACATAATCATAATAAGTGCTTAATGCTAAAATATATGTTTTCAGCAAAAAAATGCTAAAATATATGTAGTAACATACATAGGGGTGGAGGGAGGGGGTCATGATTCCCCTTAACTTTTTAAAAATCCTCCCTCTCTCTTGTATTTTTGGTATTAAAAAAAAAACAATTTTGGAAATAAATTTAAATAATGGCCCCCTAGATTTTTACTAAAAACATATAATGAATTTATATAGGCGCCTAATACTTTTTTTTTTGGTTCCCTATAATTACTCTTATGTTATATATAACTCATTAAATTAAAATATATTTAATGTATACCTACGTGATTTAATTATGCTTTTATTAAATTGACTTTTATATGATTTTAAACATGTCAAGACTCGCCTTTTTTATTTTTCACAAAGATGTAAAGACTTATTACTTGACTTAAATATTTTTGTTTAAGTAAGAAAATATCATAGAATAATGCTACAAAATATAAACTATTGATATGGTGAGTGGTTATTGATAAATGAAAAAATTATATTAATGGTGGGCCTTAGTGAAAACTAATAAGAAGTTGATCGCATCAACATTTTGTAAAAATGTTGTAAAATAATTTGGGGTTGTTACATTACTCAATCATTTTATGTTAAACTTTCTCACGCATTGCACGGGTTACTAATCAGTATATATATATAAAGGTAAAACTTAGGTCAGTAATTTAATTAGGTGTAATAAATTAGGTTCCTCAATTAATTCAAAACATCTTGATGGATTGAATTTAATTTTTCTTTGAAAATAATTTTTATTTTATTTTATTGGTCAATACATCCAAGTATTTGAATTTAATTGAGGAACTTAATGTATTGCCCTTAAGATACTATATATAAGTTTTACCTTTTATTTTTGTTATAAAAAATAAAAAAAAATAAAAAAAACTAAAACGTAAGTCGCAAATTGAGAAATTGATATACATAACTTTTTATACTTCAACAATAAATATCTTTAAAAAAATTAATAATACAAATTTGAATTAAAGTATCTCAACATATACTTTTTTACTTTTTATTCCACCTATTTGCATTTCTCAAGTTTCAACAAATTCTAAATGCTATAAGAAACAAAATCCAAGATGATGTATGTACTGAATATCATTATTCATAATAGACCAATAAAATTATCAGCATCTGCTATAAAATAACTTTTAATAAAAAAAGTCTAAAATAGTGTCAAAAGAAATACACGGCCACGTCATCAGCAAAGTGCCGGTTGTTATCAAAAGGAATGAAAATCCAGCACAACTGTTTTATTTATTTATTTATAGACACGATGACAACACTATATTCTATGCGTCGGTATACCGTGCAAAACACGTGCAAAAAGGCGTACATGGAGCATCAGGCTGATAACAAAAACAAAAATATTTGTCTATAATATTTTTATAATATTTTTACAACACATTTTAAGTGGTAAATTATTACTAGTTATTATTATTAGAACAAAAAAATAATCTTAGAATTAGTTTTAAATTTAAACTAATAATAACCAACCACTTATAATTTATTGTAAAATTATTGTAGACATAACTTCTAAAAAATCAGTGCAGAATTTATGGGAGTTAATTTTGTCTTAAGAGGAAGCAACACACAAAAACCCGTGCAACCACGAGGCATCCACAACAAAACCTGGTCTCTCTCGATGCGCCCACACGCTTGGCCTCATCTCATCTGATACGAAATTTCCCACCCACCGTTGAAAAGCGCTTCAAACTTGTAATAAATGACACGCCACTTGGAATTTCCTTTTTTTTTTTTTGATAAGACTTGGCATTTCCTTGGTATCTTAAGTTTTCGTAGATATTGATGTGGACACTAATATCTCTCTGTCCCTCCACATATATATAAATGGATTTTACTAACGTGGGGTTCATCACCTAGGGATTGATAGTTACTTTGACTGGACTCTCGTAATGGGCAAGCCGACAATTATGGGTGCCTGCCTCAGCAGCCTCGTAGTTGATAACTTGAAACGGATAAAATTTATTGAATTCGACATATTTGCCTGAATTAGGACAAAATTTTCGTTTGAAATTTTGGGATGGATGATTGAACATACCTTACGTTATCCATCTATAGTGGCGGCTTTTAAATTTTTTTTTTTAAGTGGTCACTATAAAACTTAAATTATACCAAATTTAATAAAGAGATAATTTAAATATATTAATTTCACAAAAAAAAATACGTAAATACACAATATATTACAATTTTTTTATACTAACAAAGAGAATAAGAAGAAGAAAAAAAGACTAGTAAAAGATAAAGTGCAAATTGAAAATGTTGATATGAGAATAATAACGTGACCACAACAATTTTATAACAAATCTTATGTAACAAGTTGTTAGTCTGTTATTGGTGGGTAAAACATATCAATATTAAATCCGAATTAGAGTAATAACTTACCACATAAGATTTATTGTAAAATTATTGTGAAAATGCTGAGGATGATGTATTACTCTTATATTTATTGAACTCAAATTCTTATGAGTCTCAAGTAAAAGTGTTCAAAATTTTTATTAGGATGATCAAAATAGGTTAATTTAGTAAATAATATTTTTTAAAAGTATATATTGTAAGGGCTCAAAATGTAATGGACCCCAGACAATGAAATTTGTAGAGAAATGGGTAGGAAGGACTAGGCATATAACGGGCAATCAACGAATTTTGGGGCGGATCCCCCTATACGAACTGGACTTAGAAGTTTAGGTAAGAAAGATCCTCACTCCGTTGTCATTTTGGCCAAGTGTTTGTAAGGCTTATTGATCCTCAGCTCTGGCCGAGAATCTCTTCTTTCTTCTCCAGAGGATCCCCCCTTTTCCCTTTAGAATCTTACTAGTTATATAGTCTTATTTTTGTTGATCTTGACCATCCACTTGTCAGTTATCTGATCGTCGTGTACAAGAGTTTGTCACATCATCTGTATTTTACAGGCTTTATGTTAGGTCAAAGCCGCCTTCGCAGGCTTTATACTAGTTGAAGTGACTGATGCCTTAGGGTTTTCAGGTCACCTCACCATTAAAGTGGTCAGAATGTTGGTGAGATATATTCAACTGAGATGGGATATTTTCCCTTTAGTAAAGTCGGTGTGCCTGAGGACAGATCATCCTCGGCGCGGGCCTTGAACGTCCTAGGTTCTCTCCCAGTTGTCCTCGGCCTCAGCTTTATCCTCGGCGCGGGCCTTAGGCCCTATGTAGTGGGCCGGTGTGGCTAGTGCAATTAGGGCCCCACATATATATACAATTTTTTCAAGTTAAGATGGTCATAGAACATATTAATTTAAAATAATTATTTATATAATTTTTTTTTTTTTGACAAATGAGGATGGTCGACCATCCTCACATACAAGTAGAGCCGCCTGTGTCCATCTATCATTCATTTCAAATTTCACGCTGACTAATATGATATGTGCCAAACAAAAATTTCTGATATCATAAAACAACAAATTTTCTTTTGTCTTGTTTAAGGAAATATTCTTTTGGAATAACATATTTTGAATTGTTTATTTTGCTTAAAAAATTAATTGAATATAAATATAAATATCTACCTAGTAGAAATAAGATTTTAAAACCTGTAAATAAGTTGAATTTTAAGTCTGCCCCAGCTTGCATGCTCTCAAAGTCTCAAGTCTCAAGTGATATTCACTTATTCTCCCCACCCCCTAGGTTATAAGTCTAATATAAAAGAAGATATGAGTTTATAAAACCACATTATAGCTGAATTGGTATCTCCCCATGCACAAAGTGCTTGAAGATCTAAAGAGAAAAGGGTAAAAATTTTGAGTTTTTAAATTAAATAAATGATACTAGCTTTTAATAGTTATGAATATTTTGTCCGTTATCTTTTCAAAAGGTATTATATTTTAGAGATTTTAAAATACAGTAAAGGATTAACAAAAAGATTTGAAAGGGCTACTTTTTTAAAACTTGTAATAAATGACACGCCACTTGGCGTTTCCTTGGTATTTTAGTTTTCGTAGATATTGATGTGTACACTAACATCTCTCTGTCCCTCCACATATATATAAATTTAACGTGGTGTTCATCACCTAGGCCCTAGGGATTGATAGTTACTTTGATGGGAGTCTCGTAATGGGCAAGCCAACAAATTAGTGGTGCCTGCCTCAGCAGCCTGTAGTTGATAACTTGATACGGATAAAATTTATTGAATTCAACATATATTCCTGAATTAGGACAAAATTTTCGTTTGAAATTTTGGGATGGATGATTGAACATACCTTACGTATAGTGGCGGCTTTAAATTATTTTTTTAAGGTGGTCACTAAAAAATTTAAATTATATCAAATTTAATGAAGACACAATTTAAATATATCAACATCATAAAAAAAACACACAAATACACAAAATATTACAATTTTTTTGTAATAACAAAGAGAATAAGAAAAAAAAAAAGACTAATAAAAGATAAAGTGCAAATTGAAAATGTTGATATGAGAATAATAAAGTGACCACAATAATTTTATAACAAATTTTATGCAACAATTTGTTAGCCTGTTATTGGTGGGTAAAACATGTCAATATTGAACCCGAATTAGAGTAACAATTTACCACATAAGATTTATTGTGAAATTATTATGAAAATGCTGTAAATGTAGTATTATTTTTATATATATTGAACGGATCAAAATAAGTTAATTTAGTAAATAATATTTTTTTTTAAAATTATATATATACAATTTTTTCAAGTTAGGGTGGTCATAGAACATATTAATTTAAAATTATTATTTATATAAATTTTTTTTTTGCATGTATAAATTTTTTTTTTTGTTGACAAATGAGGGTCCTAGACCGCCCTCGTATACAAGTAGAGCCGCCAGTGTCCATCTATCATTCATTTCAAATTTCACGCTGTCTAATATGATATGTGCCAAGCAAAAATCTCTGATATCATAAAACAACAAATTTTCTTTTGTCTTGTTTAAAGAAATATTCTTTTGGAATAACATATTTTTAATTGTTTATTTTGCTTTAAAAATTAATTGAATATAAATATAAATATCTATCTAGTAGAAATAAGATTTTAAAACCTGTAAATAAGTTGAATTTTAAGTTTGCCCCAGCTTGCATGCTCTCAAAGTCTCAAGTCTCAAGGGTTATTCACATATTCTCCCCACCCCCTAGGTCATCTATAAGTCTAATATAAAAGAAGATATGAGTTTATAAAACCGTATTCTTTTATTTAACTCAAATAAAGTTAACGAAAAATTTTGAGTTTTTAAATTAAATAAATGATACTAGCTTTTAATAGTTATGAATATTTTGTCCATTATCTTTTCAAAAGGTATTATATTTTAGAGATTTTAAAATACAGTAAAGGATTAACAAAAAGATTTGAAAGGGATACTTTTTTTTTCTTTTCTTTTTTGATAATAAAAAAAAAAAACGAAACAAAACAAAAAATAGGTATATAAAATACAAAAAAGAAGATAATGCGCATGGTGTGTGTACCTTCTTTCAGTGCAATAACCTTTATACATTCTAGATTCCTTTCACACACATATTAAATGTTTAAATTGCTTAATTTTGTTCTTGTTTTTAGAAACAAGATTTTTTAACTATGCGTTTAGCTAAAAAAAAAAAGATTTTTTAACTATGCTGTTTTTTTTTTTTTTAATAAGATTTAACTATGCTGTTGTTTGTCCACAACTGTTTATTATATGATATATTTGTCACAACTTATTAGTCATAATAAGGAAATTAAGAAGTAGTCTAGCCCCTTCTCAAAAAAAAAAAAAAAGTAGTCAACCTAAATTTGAACTTAAAACCTTTTTTTTTTTTTTAGTAAACAATAATACTTATTAGAACATACATTAAAATAATAATACTAGTGTTTTAAATTGAGTTTATAATACATTGCATAATCAGAGTATAACTACAAAAGGCCTAACCTTTATAGTTTTATTGGAAAAAAATGATATTAGGGCTGTTACTTATTAGAAATCATATCATTTAAGCTTACAAACGATTCAATTCTTTAAAAAAACTTACAAACGATTTTCTTAGGGAGTTTGGCATTAACTCTAGCTTGCAAAGTTAGGATATCTATTCTCAGGGGCGGAGCTACATTGCTCCTTGGGCCCCCCCAAAATTCTTTTTTTCTCTTACAACTATACTAGTTGTAGGGTCCAAATTTCATGGCCCTAGCCCAAAAGGTCAGGATTATGAGCCCAACGAACCCAGAACAATGAATTTGTAGAGAGTGGGTGAAAAAGTTAAGCTAGTTGTGAATCTAGCAACGGTAAACTTTGATGTACTATGATGAACTAGCATAAAAACACGCTTGAAAGCTAAATAAACTCAAATCCGAAGAGGCTTGTTATTGATTGAAAGGTGAATACAATTCTTAAAGTTCTCTCCAAATTTTTTCCTCCTCCTTTTCTTTAGAGGCCTATTACATTTATATATTCTTCTTCTCTCTCATCTTCACCGTACACCTGTTCTTCATCTAAGCATTCACTTGAGTACATGTCATATCAGATGTCTGCTTTAGTTTTCCGTGAGTGGTGGTAGCTGAGATTGCACTGTTCAGGGGTCTTCTCCACATAAATGCGGTCAGAAAAGTTGCTGCAGTGCATTAAATACGGTGGTAGCAGCTTTTCCTTTTAGATGTTTCTCTATTCTTATCATCTCTAGGTATGCCCAAAGCTTGTCCTTATCGTGGAAGTTGTTGGGAAGATCACTCAAATCTTCCGTATATTTGCTTGATCAAGTCCCCTTGGTGTCCGAGAAGAATGACCTCTTCGGACCATTAGGATTCTCTTCAGACTATTCTCCTCGTTCATTTCCAAGTATATTTCTTCCACCTGGACTCCTTCCTAATCACTTTCTTCTCTTCGGACACATAGTGATATTCGAATTGGGCCTTAGGCCCAACACATGATGTTGGGCTTTTACCCCCACACTAGTAATAGGATATAGCCCTCCCAAAAAATTAGAACCGGCCCCCCCAATTATTTCTAAGATTTCTAGTTAGTCCAATGGATTTTTAGTTGGTCTCCTCAATTGTTCAAAACTTTATTACTTGTCCACCCCAATTATTCGTAAGATTTATAGTTAGTCCAAAACATAATGACTAATAGTTTTTTTTTTTTTTTTTTTTTTTTTTTTTTTTGAGAATGAATGACTAATAGTTGATCTTCTCCATTTTTCAAAAAAATTATAATTAATCCAATGGATAATAACTCACTCTCTAGCATAATTGACTATCTATTTCCCAACATAATTTCAATTTTTTTTCATCTTTAAGTACCTACGTAGCTGCTAGTGCCAGCCCATTGCCCTTTCTTTCTTCTCAACACAAAAACTCCTATCTGAACCAAAATTATTAATCCATTTTTGTTCATGGTGCAACATCATCTTCTTGACTCTTTAAAGAAGTGAATATGCAAGTGCATTTTCTTTTCTCTCTCTTTTATCAATCACCATTGTTATTTTACCATTAGTATTATTTTTGTTTCTTTCTTCTGCCACTATGTGTGTTGATATGCATAAGAGTATTTAAGATTTTTTTGTTCATATTTTTGTATTGCTATTTTTATTCCATTAAAGATTGTTGAGCATAATTTTGATGTGAACTGTTCTTTTATTGGATTTTTTTTTATTTGTCTATAATAAACTATATAATTTTTGTATGTTCATTAATATTTAAGAATATAACAATATATCAAAGTTAATAATTTTGTATTCAATATGAACTATGGTTAATATACATTAATATTTAAGAATATAACAATATATCAAAGTTAATAATTTTGTATTCGATATGAACTATGGTTAATATATCAGTACTACAATTCAGCCCCCCCAAGTAAAATTTTCTGGCTATGCCCCGTCTATTCTTACAAAATAGTTCTTAAACTTAGCAACCTTGTCCATCAATGGTGGACAGTTTGAAGCCTTTGTAGAATTAAATTTGGGGACTGAATGTCCTAGCCAAAGTGAAGAATTTGATTTGGTGTGCTTGTCAAAATTCCTTACCGACGAAGACCAACCTGGTTAAGCATAAGATGATCACTAATGGCTTGTGTGAAATTTGTAAGATTCATCAGGAGGATGTCACTCATGCATTGTATCGCTGCCCATAACTGGATATCCTCTGGAATTTAATACCACAGTGGAACCATGGCACCCTGGGGAAAGTGTAAACTTCATCGACATGATAGGATTTATTTTTGCTAGAAACAGGGAACCTGACTTGTTCACCTCAGTGATTTAGGCTATTTGGAACCATTGGAATAACCTCCGATTGGGAAAACGATATGTGCCCCTTGGTTAGTTGCTGCAGCTAGCAAAGGCAAGATAGCTAGAGCGTGTCATAGCTCACATGAGTACACCAGTGCACCCGAACCGAAGACCAACAGTTTCCTGGACACCACCTACGTCTTCATGCTACAAAGTGAAATTCGACAGAGCCACATTTATTGATGAAGGTAGTGCTGGTCTAAGAGAAGTGATACGCAACAGGATCTGGATTAGAGCTGGACTCCATCTGAACTTTAGCTTGGAATAGAACAGTGCTTTTGAACTGGGTGCCCAAGAATTGTCTAGTTTGCCAAACACTTCCCCACAAACGGCGCCAAATTGATGATGCCTAGATCGTCAGTAAGAGCTCTCGTCCAAATGGGGTTGTCTGCCACTAATCCCGATCCTGACACAAGACAAGTTGTAAAAGGAAAGGATGGTCACCGGTGTGGCGCTAGCCACAAGGTCTCCGATGCCAAAGTTAGATTTGTTGAGAGTTGTAAAGAAAGCAGAATGAAAGTATTAGAAAGATCTGTGTACGTAACCCTTTGTTGGGTTCTGCCAATGAATATATATAGATGCTTCTTTCTTAGCTGTTGATTTTGCTTTAATGGTGCAATCATTACTAAAGCTGTAACACCCATGCAGGGTTTTAAATGGATAGATATACTCCCAACGGTATGAAAATCCATTATTGTGTCTATAACGCTTTCCCACGACGATGGTTGAATCCTTGTCAAGCAGTTCCCCCAGGGCAAGGCTGGCTTCATAGTCGTCCTTGTTGGTCGTCCTTCTAGAGAGGAACGAGGATACTTTTGGGACTATCAGTTCTTAAACTCAGCAACATAGTCCATCAATGGTGGACAGTTTGAAGCCTTTGTGGAATTAAATTTGGGGACTGAATGTCCTAGCCAAAGTAAAGAATTTGATTTGGTGTGCTTGTCAAAATTCCTTACCGACGAAGACCAAACTGGTTAAGCATAAGGTGATCACTAATGGCTTGTGTGAAATTTGTAAGATTCATCGGGAGGATGTCACTCATGCATTGTATCGCTGCCCATAACTGGATATCCTCTGAAATTTAATACCATAGTGTAACCATGGCACCCTCGGGAAAACGTAAACTTCATTGACATGATAGGATTTATTTTTGCTAGAAACAAGGAACCTGACTTGTTCACCTCAGTGATTTTGGCTATTTGGAACCATTGGAATAACCTCCGATTGGAAAAACCATATGTGCCCCTTGGTTAGTTGTTGCAGCTAGCAAAGGCAAGATAGCTAGAGCGTGTCATAGCTCACATGAGTACACCAGTGCACCTGAACCGAAGACCAGTAGTTTCCTGGACACCACCTACGTCTTCATGCTACAAAGTGAAATTCAACGGAGCCACATTTATTGATGAAGGCAGTGTTGGTCTAAGAGTAGTGATCCTACGTAAGATCGTTGGAGGTACGTGGGATCGTGGATCGTAGGATCGGATTGTGAACCGTAAGATCTTACATTATTTGAGAAAAAAAAAAAAACAAATTGGTATGTTAAATAATCACATAAATTATACATTCACAAAAAATCAAAAATTTGCATCCATTTGATGTAATTACCATGCATCATTACATCCATTTGTAAGCATCATTTAAGATGTCAAAAATCTCAAAACGTAACACTCTATTGGGATGTTATTTTTTGTTTTCTTTTTCAACTAACACTCTATCTTGTTACATTAAAATAGCAAAACTTGATCTATTGGAATATTATTTTTCATTTGGGTCCAACTGAACCTTCTGTTAAGTTAAAAAAGATTACAAGAAACCAAAATTGTTTAGAATCGTTAGAATCGTACGATCCTGAACGATCGCTAAGATCCTTGAAAGATTTAGATCATTTTGGGCAGGTGAGATCGTAAAATCGTAGGATCGTAAGATCTAGATCGGGATTTTGACAACCATCAGGGACTTGTCATGTCCTCTCTATCACAGTTGATACCTCTGCCCCTTATTGTTATAAAAGGTAGAAACATTGGCGGCTAGATGGGCCATTGAACTTGCACTAGAGTTGGGCCTCAATAACGTTGAATTGGAAGGTGACTCTGAAATTTTAATTAAGGTCTTGGAGAGTGGTAATAGATCCTTGGCTCAGTACGGACATATTGTATTTGATATTCACTTCCTTGCCTCGCTTTTTTCATTTTTCAATTTACGTTCGTTGGTACTGTAGTAAGGTGGCTCATTCTCTCGCGAGAAGAGTAATCATTTCCCCTTCATTATCAATCTAGATGGAAGATGTACCATCATATATAATTCATGTATTGTAGGTTGATTTAACTAACCTACCTTATTTCCAAAAAAAAAAAAAAAAAAGCCTACCATAATAATACGCATTGTCTTTTTTCTCCAAAAAAAAAAAAATAAAATATTAAAACTCACAACCACATCATTTTAGCTTATAGAAAAACTAATTACATATCCAGTTAAAAAAATAGTGGAGGTAAGCCAAATCTTTTGTCTAGTAATCACCCTAATATGACATTTATGATAGTTATTTGACATCTAATTGGTAAGTCATCTGTCAAATTGAGAATATTTTTTGTATTATAGTAAGGGAAAGTGAAAATAATTTTAGCATTTTCCTTATGAAAAATAAAGTTAAAATAGAAAAGAATGAAAGGAAAGATGTAATTTAAACTTCATTGACAAAGATTCGGCCCCAATTGCCTAATGAAAACAAAGACTGTCTTATTCGGTGCACGACGCAATACAGCATTTTAGTTTGCATCATTGTACAAAGGTATTCCTGTAACACAAGCAAAGGGTATAGGTAAATGACAAGAACACCCTTGCACGTAGTTGAAACGGCCCACTCAATCCTCCTCACTCTCCTCCACGTGCCATGGCCTAAAACGTAATGTAAATTAGTAAAAATTCATTTATCTCAATCCCCAAAAGAGAGAAAACTAAAGCCCCAGAAAAAGTAAAACAGAGGGACCGGCAGTTAATGTATCTATCAGAGTGAAAGAGTTATCTCTTTGTCTTTCCCGTAACGACAAAGTTTTTGGGACGATAAAACCAGAAGCAAGCAAAGCACAATCAACCACCACTCCCAAAAACACAAAACACTGTAACCCAAAAAAACATTTTCAACTCTCAGAAACAGAGACACACACTCTTATCTCTGTGTGACACCACGTGAACCCAATCACCATGCCGCCACAGGAGACCGAGCAACAGCAACAACCGCTGTTAACAGTAGAGTCTGGCGAGGAGCTAGAAGAGACAGCCTACGATTCCGACGAGAAAGTCCTGATTATTGGGGTCGATGGCGAATCAGAAGGGTTGGACTCGGACTCGGGTCGGGCTCCTCCGTTTTCTTGGAAGAAGCTTTGGCTGTTCACGGGTCCTGGGTTCTTGATGAGCATAGCTTTTTTGGACCCTGGGAATCTGGAGGGGGATCTCCAGGCTGGTGCGATTGCTGGGTACTCGTTGCTTTGGCTGCTTTTGTGGGCCACCGCCATGGGATTGCTGGTTCAGTTGCTCGCGGCTCGGCTTGGTGTGGCCACTGGGCGCCACTTAGCTGAGCTGTGTAGAGATGAGTATCCAAGTTGGGCGAGGTTGTTGCTTTGGGTTATGGCTGAGTTTGCTCTGATTGGGGCTGATATTCAGGAAGTTATTGGGAGTGCTATTGCTATTAAGATTTTGAGTAATGGGGTTTTGCCTCTCTGGTCAGGGGTCATCATTACCGCTTTGGATTGGTAATTACTTTTTCTTTTAATAATGGGGTTTTGTTGCTTTTGGTTTTTCCACAAATTAGACTACTTTTAGTCTTTGATTTTGCTATTTGTGGATTATGATCTTTCATTTCTTTTTCTGATAGCTAAAGTTTATGACTTTGTAGACGTTTTACTATTTAGCTCTGGTGATTTATTTCTTCTGCTTGCAAAAACAATTTTATTTGAATTTTGAAGCTACTTATTTGGAAAAAAAAAATTATTTGAAGTTGAGTGCTTTTTCATGCCAAAAATTTCTTTGCGTTTGTGTCGGTTAGAAATAGAATTCTTTGATGCCAAACTATAAGCGACAAAGAAATTTATCTTTACGCTTTTTGGGATCGTCGTAGATAAGGGGCCGTCTGGTAACGTTGATGTTCTAATAATGTATTTTTTGGAAATAGCTGTGTGTGTGGAGGTGAAAAATTACGTGAAATGCGTATAATATTATTTAAAAACTGAAAACACACTCAACTACTATACCAAACGAGGCCTAAGTTTTTCATTTGATCTGGTCTATTCTCAAAATATATGATTATAGGGTGGCGTCATTCAAATCCGGCATTTCTAATATTTTTTACGTAATTAAAATATTAAAATCTGGTTGGTTGCCAAAAAATCTGACTGGTGTAATATATATAAAGACTATCTCTATCATGCTGGATAAGTTTATTAGGTTCTGTTGAGTGTCAAGTGAAAAAGAGAATTCTTTAGTTATATGCAAAAGAAAAAGTTAGTTTGGAATAACTTTTTCTTTCTTTGCATTTTATGAGCTGCTGAATGAAGCATATTTCTTTTTCTTTTTTTGACAAAAATACATTGTTCATGGGTTTAACAATAATGTTTCTTTTTTGCCTTTTCACAGTTTTATCTTTCTATTTCTTGAGAACTATGGTGTGAGGAAATTGGAAGCAGTCTTTGCTGTTCTCATTGGTACAATGGCAGTCGCATTTGCTTGGATGTTTGGCGAAACAAAGCCAAGTGGCACAGAACTTCTTCTTGGTAATAAAATGCTTTCCATTTGGTTAGAATTTTTTTTCTAGCACCAGTAAGAAAGAGTGAAATGATTCAAGTTTAGGGAATGGAAAAAGGTAGATGATGACCAAAAATAGCATTAGTAGAAATAGTTAAATAGGGCATGTCAATTAAGGAAGTAACAAAGTCTATGATTTTGAATAGAATTGAGGAAAAGAATACATGTGGTTATCTCTAACTAATCTTGTTAAGGATCCATAACTGACCCCAAAAATTTGAGACCGAGGCTTTGTTGTCGTAATTTGTCCTATATTTATAAGATTATTTATTTATTTATTATGCTCCCTTGCACTAATGCACAGTCAAATCGATTCATCTTTGTAGGTATTTTGATTCCAAAATTGAGTTCCAAAACAATAAGGCAGGCTGTTGGTGTTGTGGGTTGCGTAATTATGCCTCATAATGTATTCTTGCACTCAGCTCTTGTACAATCTAGGGAGATTGACCATAGGAAGAAAGGCCGAGTTCAAGAAGCTCTCAAGTACTACTCCATTGAGTGTACTATAGCCCTTGTTCTGTCATTCATTATAAATCTGTTCGTTACAACTGTGTTTGCCAAAGGGTTTTATGGTACAGAAGTAGCCAATAGCATTGGCCTTCTAAATGCAGGGCAGTATCTTCAAGAAAAGTATGGGGGTGGAGTTTTCCCAATTTTATATATCTGGGGTATTGGGTTATTAGCAGCTGGCCAAAGTAGCACTATTACGGGTACTTATGCAGGGCAGTTTATCATGGGAGGTTTCCTAAACTTGAGGTTGAAAAAATGGCTGAGGGCATTGATCACGCGAAGCTGTGCAATCATCCCAACTATGATAGTTGCTCTTGTCTTTGATAGCTCTGAGGACATGCTAGATGTTCTAAATGAATGGCTTAATGTGCTTCAATCAATCCAGATTCCCTTTGCACTTATTCCCCTGCTTTGTTTGGTGTCAAAGGAACAGATCATGGGCACTTTTAGAATTGGCCCCGTTCTTAAGGTATGTTGTTAATCTTTTTTATTCTGCATGTTCACCATAAAAATCATGCCATTTTATTTTTTGGGAAGGAAATGTTTGATGCCTGATTAGATAATTTTTTTTAAATAAATAAATCATTGTTTGGCTAATCCTTGAGTAATTACTTTCAAGAGATCTTTTAGAACTCCCATAATCTTTATATCTTGTACGCTGCTTCTGACAGATAACAATTTAGTACAAAGTTCTCCAGTCTTGGTATGGCTTTATTGTTCAGAAAGCGAAAGGTTAATGTCATAGGATATTGCCATGGATGTGACTAGCAGTCTTCTCTGATATTGCATGCTTGTTGAAAAGTTGTCTTGAGTTTTATTTATGATTAGAAGATTAAAGGGATTAATGTTTCTATTAAGGCACATGAAACAGACCTAGTTCAATTGTAAATTATTGTTCATATAAAAATTATTGGTGGTTAATTGTAGCTATCCACCCTAAACTATGTAGTCTTGTTACTCATGTACAATGTCTAAACTACAATTTTTTGCAACGAACATCCCAGTTTGAAAAAAAATTTGCAATGTTCACCCCACCATCCAAACATAATCTTAACATTAACAAACTAGTGGGCCAATTGGGGTGGACATTGCAAATAAATATGAACTAATCTGTTGATTTTGCCATATTATGGCACCATACCACTCAACCAGCCTACTTCTTTGACCCTAATTTTGGATGGTGGGATGGATTGTAAATTAACTCAAAAAAGTACACTGATTACAAAAATTTTTAGTTTAGGGTTGATATTGAAAATGCCCCTCATAGTTTAGGGTGGATAACTACAATTAATCGAAATCTTCTTAGCCTATTTTTATTTTTGTGCCCATTTTCCCATAACCATAACCTGCACAGTTGGTGCTCAGTTTATCGCCTTTCAACTTCCTGTTTATATTACTAAGCAACTTGATGTGTCACATACATGCTTGTATGGATGATTGTCTTGGTGTTGCAGTCTGTAGCATGCGTAGGCAGTGCATTGATTATGTTTGTATTAGTAACTTTTCTGGATTGTGTTTTCCTAATTTCTCCAATAATCTAGTGAAATGAAAGTTTGTGGTTTGGTCCACTATTTGTTGGAAGTATTTTGCTTTTCAAGTGGGGATGGTAAAATCAGTTTGACAGGAAGTGCTAGTGCTATCAGCTTGAAAAGTGGGCACAGTGCCCCCTTTAACTTAATGACCTATCATATATTCCCTAATACCCACCTTCTCCTTGAAGTTGGAATCGAAAGCTATTAGTCAGCTTCTTTGATTTTTATACCTTCCCCTGAGAGATAAGGATAGACAAGAATTATGGAATTTCAGTCACTGGTCTGTTATAGCCAACTTGAAATTGAAGTTATAAATTATAGGTAAAATGGGTTGCTTGAACTTCTTCCGCCCTAGAAATTCACACCTTTTACTTCTTAATTCACTTTGTTTCTTGTAGGTCGTACAAGATCAGCTCTTGTTTCTTTTGTAAATTTGCCTGATTTTTATTTTGCCATCTGATTTTAAGCTATCAGTTTTAAGTTCCTTATAAATTATAGATCAAGATCACTTATATGATATATCCACTCGTTATTTTCTCATGTCTTGCTTTGCATGCTGCTCCCAGTATTTTTTTTTCTTTGCACAATGATCAAAAATTCTTTAATAGTGGTTCAAGAGTTCACCTTTTTTTTTTTAATATTTTTTTTATCGTTTATTGTAGACAACTTCATGGCTGGTGGCAGCACTAGTGATATCGATTAACGGGTATCTGTTGCTGGACTTCTTCTCCTCTGAAGTGAATAGTGCGTTGTTTGGCACAGTTGTGTGTGCATTTACAGCTGCATATATTGCATTTATAATTTACCTTGCTTCCCGGGGTGTTTCCTTTAGAAGTTGGTGCAACTTAGGACAACCCAAGATCGTAGCAGACACAGAAATTGAGTAATCAATGCCCATTGTTTTGTTGGTTTCAATTGCAAGATGTTTGAAATTAGAAAATGCCAGATTGGGAAAGTGCTGTCACAGTGCATTTGATCATAGATCAGTTGTGTACAAATTTGAAATCTGTAGCTTAATATCGTTTCTCTGTGCTGTATTAAGCAGCTCGAGGTTATTGTTTCTGTATAATAGAACTCGTTTATTATCGTTGGTTTTATAGAGGGAAGAGAAGTGCAAGCCATTAGTGCTTAAAGTCTAATCTCCCACAGCAATGTGCCCTTTACTTTTGTTAAGAGTTGAATAATGAAGCTCCTGGAAGATCTCTACTTAACCTCTTTTTACTGGCATTTCAGGCCAATCCGTATTGTCTGTTCAGAATAATCGACAATATCTAAATAGTGAAATGCATGATCACCTAATTGCCCGTGCCCATGTACAAGCACACAAGCCAATCTTTGGTAGCCACCCTTTACACTAATTTTACTATCTCTGTAGTTGAATGTAAATATCAAGGTCAAAACTTTAGAATCTATTATGGATCTTCAAGAAACTAAATAAGGTCAAATCAATTACTTGTATCATTTTATATTATTGTATCACATTCAAAATCATACTCTTTAATTAGAATGTCATTTTTTACTATTTCTGTTAGTGTTATTTTTGGTGGTCTTCTAAATTTTTTAGCTCTTTTGACTTATATTTACTCACTCTTCTCCATTGATGCATTAATTGCTCTCCGCCAAACCATCCCAAGTGATTTTTTTCTCATCGTTTCATCAATCATATTTTTAAGTGAAATTTTGAAAAAGATTCGTCAGAGTCTAAGTGGAATTAGATGGAAACTGTTTTCTTAAACTAGGCTTCCCTCTCGATCGAGTTGATTTCCTATACCTTTTGATCTTGTTTATTTCGACTTTGGGTTAGGGATGGTAATTTTGCCCTGCCCCGCTAGACCCGCCCCTCCCTGCTTCGCCTTGTGCGGGTTTTCCCCGCCCCGCAAAGGTGGTGGGGCGGGAATGGGGTGAGATTTTAGACCCGCACTATCAAGTGGGGTGGGGATGGGTTTACACTTTTTAGACTCACCCCGCCCCGCCCCATCCCCACCCCGCCCCGCATTATAAGGGTTAAATTGTAATTTTTTCATACCCTAAAACCCTACTATTTAAATAAAAATATCATCAACTTATTTTATTCTACCTAACGTAGCTCTACCTCTTTTTTCTTTCTAGCAAAGTTGGAAATAAGGTACCAATTTTAACGTGTTTTTTTTCTTTATTAGAAACAAATTTATATACTATTGAATTGAATAGCGCACTTGGAGAGTTGCGAGAAAAGTAAATAGCAATGTTAGAAGTAGAAGCGAATTCAATTTTTGATGGGTTGCAGATTTAGGATATAGAAGGTAATTCTTGAAGTGAGGTTACGGTTCTTGTTCAATGGCTAATTTGGTTGTTGTAGCTGGTTGGGTTGTGTCACTGTATGAACCCTAACGCGTTGGTTTTGAAATATTTTAGATGACGATCGGTTCACCTCTAGGAAATATTTCCGTCGTTTTTATACGCTTTCCTTTTTGTTCTATAACCTAACCGTATATCGTCTATGTATTCAGCAAAAAGTTAAAAATCGTTTGGCCTATACGCATTCTATACGTATATCGTTTGTCCAACTACAATAGTTATCTCCTATCCGGAAAAATAAAAAAATAAAAATACAATAGTTATCAAAACCGAACCGAAAACAAACTGAGCATTAAATCGTTAGGGCAAAGCGGGATTAGATTATGGGTGCTTGATCTTTGCCCCACAACGTATTGGCCTTGCCTCACCTTACCCTATCCTTGTCCCACGGGGCTTGTGAGACTCTGCTCTCAAGAGCCCACCCTATGTTGACCTGTTATGCTAGGCTATCCCGCTCCTATTATAATAATATAAAATTAGGTTTAAAATTGCAATTAAATTGATCATATTAAATCAAACTAATTTTTACTAAGCAACTCAATAATATAAATCAAAGTATTTAATAAGACAATAAAAACAATATTAGTATCAACCATTTTAATACTTAATAATATAAGTTAGAAATTATTTTAGAGGTGTTTTTGAAATATAAATAAAATAAATGGGGTTTTTGTAAATATATGCAAGGTGGGGTAGCCTAAATCTATCCTTATCCCGTCCTAAGGTATTGGGAAAAAATCTCATGCCATCTTGATGCAGGTAGATAAGGGGGGTATGTGTTTAGGTTTGGGTTTAGAAGGAAGTGAGAGTTTATTATAGGTAGACTTTGCACAAAGAATATTCTTTGAAATTTAGCATTCAAAGGCTAAGTAAAATTCTCATTCGCCAAATCTGAATTACCAATTATTACTAACACTATTTATAATAATTAATTCAAGTAGCCAAGCTTTGCTTCATAGTTGGAATTGTAATTAACTTGTGTAACTGAATTAGTTACAGTTGCAACTACCTCAAGCTTAGCTGATTCTAAGTTCTAACTATCTGTTAGCTCAACCACGTGTACCTAGCAGTTACAATTCAGTTACAATCCAAGCAAATCAAAATGTCATCATGTATATGCTCCTGCATCGCATTCTTGTCACACCACCTTTACGGGAAGAGAAAATCCACTCAAGGTGAGGCGAGTCGGGGTGGAGAAAAATTGTCATCTTTTGAAATGATATTATGGTTCAATAGTTCAACTTCAACCATTTAATTTCTTAAAAAAGAATATAAACTATAAAATTTATCAAATGATATTCAATTTTAACATAAATATGCAAAGATATCAAAGATTGAAATTAATTGAATATTATTATCCAAAAATTAATTCAAATATAGAATTAGCATAGTTACCAGAATTGTATTGATTGAACTATCAAACCAGTGAATAATACATTTCTACGTCAGGAAAAATTATTGAATACTCCAGGAATACCATAAATACATATTCCCCCTCTCTCCCATGAATTGTAGGTCCCACCATGAATTTAATTAGTGGAACCCACAGTTATGTGAGAAGAGAGAGTACGCATTTATGGTACTTCGAGAATACTCAATAATTACTCGTAGGTCAGTATGAAAGAAATATCGAATTTGCAAAATAACTGATTATATCATTAAAAAACCAGCGGTTTTTTTAGCAGAATTACCAAACCACATGGTTTTATGTGCAATGTCCTTTTTTTTTAATAATGTTATGCTATTTTAACCAAATAACCATAATTTTCTTTAATTTTACGCTTATACTTATGAGATTTTAATTTTTTTGCTTTTAAACTTAATGTAAGGAGTCAAAATATCAATTCAAGTGTTATATTTTTAGTCCTTTTATATATATAATATGGGTAAATAAAAAACATTTGTACCCTTAGTCTCAGCAAGTATCAATATACATTTTGCCAAAAAAAAAAAAGTTGCACAAACATATTTAATGTGTAAAAAAATGGAGAAATTATTTTTAAAAAATGCCAAAATTAGGTTTTAGATATTTAATTTATTAATTAAGGTTCTAATTCTTCCATTAATTCTATTGGTGTATTAATCATTTTTCTTTAAACATAACAAACTATCTCAAGTAACTCTCTTCATCTTTTCAATTTTATCGATAGAGGCCACCCCTCTCTATAAGAAATTTTTCTCATTTTGTATTTCATCTTCCTTGTACTCTCATATATCCATCTTAACATTTTGATTCTATACTTATTTTATGAATATGTTACTTCTTAAAAACATAACATTCATTAGAGCATAGTTGGTCTTATAGTAGTTTGTAAACTTTTCCCTTTGATTTAATAGATAATCTATAATCACACAAAACTCGTAATACATTTTTCTACTTCATCCACCACACTTTTATCATATGATTTGCATTCTTTGCAATCTCTCTATCTCTTTTGATTAGTAGCCAAAGATATCAAAAGTTCTTGCTCTTTGAAATCTCTTGACTATTAAGTCTAACAACCATCTTATCTTTGTTTCTACTTTCACCGAACTTACATTTTATGTACTCTATTTAAGTTATACTTAACAAAAAACTTTTCAATTTTAAAACATCTCTCCAAATTAAATTTTATCTTGAGAATAACTTCACGTCTAGTTTCATCCAAAAAGGCTACATTATTTGCAAAAATAACACACTAAGGGACTTACTCTAAAATCTATTTAGTGAACTAATTCATCACAAGAGCAAAGAAATATTGACTTAATGTCAATCCATAGTAAACTCACTTGTGATGCCTTTACTTGTTCTCGCACTAATTATAGCTCTACAATACCCTTAATCAACTTAATATACTTTAGATGAACTCATCTCTTTTTAAAATCCACCACATTCCATTTTTAAGGACCTTATCATATGCTTTCACTATGTTAATAAAAGGGTAAAATGAATTTACATCCCTTGAACTTTGAGATAGTTGCACTTACTTTTATATTAGCCAATTTTGTGTACAAACTTTGATACTGTAACATAACAAGTAAACCCCATTTAACTCATTTTTTCACCAATTTAATTTTTTACTTCTATTTATTTTTTGCAGTAACATAGTTGATATTTATTGTTCATTTTTTGCTTACTTAACATGCTATCATATATTGGGCATTCTCATTCTTAGGAGGGTCCAACAGTTCAATCTCACAAACAATACATCCTTGAGATTTAAGAATTTGACAATGCTTCTCAGGTATATCAAGCAGAATAGCAACAATGATAGGATACCCCAAATCCCAATGACTGAGTTTGAGACTTATTTGGGAGATTGGCCTGTTTGGTTTAGAGGAGTTTTGAGTAATATGATCCAAAACTCATAACTGAGTTATCAAAACACATGGGACCCACACAAATTTTTTTATTTGGCTTGATTTTCACATTGTGTTTCCATCACTCAAAACTCACAAATTTTGAGTTAGAGTGATGAATTTGTGAGTTTTGAGTGATGGAAACACAAAACAAGAAATAGGTGTTTTCAGTTTTTGAGAATTGAGTTTCAGTGGCATTTTTGTAAAATTAAGCAAAGAATGGGACCCACTCGAATGACTTGTCCTATCAAGTAACGTCTCTCTCCAACCGTTCTTCTCTGTCACTTCTCCTTCTTCATTTTTTTTTTCTTTTACCCAGAGCTCTCTCTTCTCACTAAGAGAGAGAGAGCTGAACCAAATCTCACAGAGCTCTCTCTGTGATCGGAAGCTTCATTGGCAACAGGGGATTCGAGAAACGACGTCGAACTGAGCCTAGGCCGAATCGTGAGACACGCGAACCTCAAGATCGGAAGCTTTGCTAGCGACAGGGGATTCAAGAAATGACATTGGACTGAGCCCAGGTCGGATCGTGAGACACGCGGACCTCAAGATTGTGAGACAGGTGGGTCGGAGCTCCAATTTTTGGCTTCAGTTTTTTCTTTTGCTTTGTGTTGTTCTTCTTCTTCGGTGATGTGGGATTTGGTTGTAGGTTTCCTGTGCATTCTTTTGGGAGAAGTAAAGAAGAAGATGGGCTTCCACAGAGAAGTAATGAGACGCGGGTAGCAACAGTAGGCAACACCAATGGTGGAGTCCACAGTTTTGGGGAAAAGTTGTAGAGATATGTAACTGAGAACTGAGTGCAAACATGTGTTTTGCAATTTTTGAGTGAATGTGAGGTTTGAATAGGGAGTTATGAGTTATGAGTTTGAGTTATGAGTTTTGAAAACTAAGTTATGAAAATTGAGATACCTCTAAACCAAACGGGCCCTGAATTTCGATATTAGTATATCAATCAAGATAAATAAACATACATACATTTACACACGTATATACAAGCAACAATTTGTGTTTGGATTTGCTTTTTCCCTTTTAAATTATTAGCTAATTTATTTATAAAAACTTTTCACAGTCTCATTTCTTATTTTAGGCACGACTGTACTTATGTCAACTTTCAACAAAAAACCTTTTCAGTAAAAAGCAAATCCAAACACATGTCACGTGTATATTAAAAAATTTAAATCTTTAGTTTTTTAATAAATAAAGTAAGTTATAACTTTTACACACACGTAAACAACAATACAGTCTTAGTAACAAATTTTACACACACCATACACAACATAATTAATAAAAAAAGAAAAAAATTATCATCTTTATAAATGTCAATGAGTATGAAAAAGTTGTCTAATTTGCTATAAATATATACAAAAGTAATCACCACTATTATTTCGAGTACTATCACTCATAACATTAAATCTCCCATATTTAGTTATTTCTTTAAGCACTATTATTTTATTAGAGTGATTGGAAAATATTCCTTCACACCTTCATAATGTTCTTCTAGCCGATCATGACTAATTTTCTTTCTAATAAAGTTCCTAGTATTCTAAAAAAAAAGTACTAACAAACAATCGAAAACTTTAAAAACAACAACAATAACACAAGCCTTAGTTTCTGAATAAAAAAAAATTTCTACAATTATGTATACTAGGTTGTAACCCGTGTTCATTTCTCTTTTTGTGACAATCTCTTTTTTTCTTATCAAATAACCACCCCAACTCTTACAGTAATTAATTTTTATAATATTACTCCATCAAAGTTCACTTTGTATATTCTTATTGTAGATTTCCTATTTTGCAACTTTTATTTCACCTAATTTCAAGAGTAAATTTGTCATTTCACAGTATAAGGGCAAAATCATACTTTTGACCTCTTCTAATACTTCATTGACAATAAATCTAAAAATTTTAACGATCAAAACTTATATCAAATGCTTTGACCATCAGATTAGAAATTACAATCGAATTAATATTTAAGAGAGATGCTACGTCTACAACAATTTTACAATAAATCACAGGTGGTTAGTTGTTATTGGTTCAAATTTGAAACTAACACTAAGATTACTTTTTTGCCCTAACAATAACAACTAATAACAACTTGCCACTTAGAATTTGTTGTAAAAATGTTATAGACATATCATTTCTCAATATTTAATGGTCAATGTGCATCCCTACGATTAGGACTAGACTAATGTGATTATGATTAATTAGTTGTGACCAGTTATTTAAAAAGTCAATCATGATTAATGACATGTCATAACCTCATTGGTCTAGTTTAGGACAAGGGTGTATTCTTAAGCGAAGAATTTTATTTTTTATTTTTTATTTTATTTTTTGAGAAAAAAAAAGCAAAAGATTGTTTAATACTAATAGATAAATAGAAAATAGTCATCACCGCGCACTCCTAGTGCGGTGGTTACTCCATGAGTATAAGTGCTTGTAGGGTGTGGGGGCAAGGATCGGGGTTCAAGTCTCCAGGAAGGAGCTTCACGCACATATTTACTTAGATTAGGCTAGAGTAGAAATTCTATCTTGTAAAAAAGAAAAAAAGAAAAAAAGAAGATAAATAGTCAAGTTTTTATATTTTAATCAAATCTTTTAGAAATAAGTATTTAATTAAGATTAAACACTTCTTAAGTATCCACTGACATTATTTGATTCTCATAAGGCTAAATTTTAGGACCCAAAGTTGAAATAAACAAGATCAAAAGGTATAGGAAATCAACTCGATTGAGAGGGAAGCCTAGTTTAAGAAAACAGTTTACATCTAATTCCACTTAGACTCTGACGAATCTTTTTCAAAATTTCACTTAAAAATATGATTGATGAAAGGATGAGAAAAAAATCACTTGGGATGGTTTGGCAAAGAGCAATTAATGCAACAGTGGAGAAGAGTGAGTAAATATAAGTCAAAATAGCTAAAAAATTTAGAAGACCACCAAAAATAACACTTAACAGAAATAGTAAAAAATGACATTCTAATTAAAAAGATGATAAACAGTATGATTTTGAAACGTGATAGAATAATATAAAATGATACAAGTAATTGATTTGACCTTATTTATTTTCTTGAAGATCCATAACAGATCCATTGATTCCCCTCCTCTGCTCCCCTGGGTACCAGAGCCCACGTTGTGCAAGCCATTCTGATGACTGGTCCTTTCCTTGTTCCTCATAGTTTTCTTCTTTTGGTGCTGTTTCCTTAAAAGCTTCTTGCTGACTTTCCATTTTGGGATGCCCTTTAGAGGGTTGACCTTCAATCTCTCTTCCCTCAAGGCTTTTAAACCTTCCCTTTTTCAGACTCAGCTTTTCGGTTGTCCTTCCTTTTGTCATTTTTCCCAAGTGAACCGAATTCATTCCTGCCAGATTGAAGGCTTTCCTGGCTACTTCTCTTTATAGTTCTTCTTTTTGGGTTGCCCAAGGTACCAGCCCTCTTGTTCATGAATTGTTACTTTCCAAGCCTTTTGGTTCCTCTCTGCATCATAGGGCGATTAAGAAGGATGTATCTGTCTTTTGTTTCTTGTGTCTCTGGGTACTCTTTTTGAATTGTCTCAATCTCCTCCTAGTTGTGGTGCACGCCCCGAGGATCCCAAGCCCCTGACAATCTCTGGGTATCCTTGCCCAGTTCTTTCACTGGGCTCCCTTTGATTTTCTTATTCTGGATAAGTTGGGCTTTTTTCTTTCCTCCTTTCGTTTCATGGGCCCTAAGGCTTGTCCCTTCATCGGTTTTGGGCTTCAGATCTTTTGGGCTTACCATACTTTTCCCTTGTGGTGAGCTCAACCACTTTAATATTACTTTCTATGGAGTTGGCCCATTGTGCTATTTTTTGGGCCTTGGTGTTATGATTTTTTAGACCACAACAACACGTCATGTGTATATTAAAAGAGTTAAATCTTTAGTTTTTTAATAAATAAAGTAAGTTATAACTTTTACACAGACGTGAACAACAATACAGTCTTATGGTCCGTTTGCATACAGTTGAAAACTAAAAACTAAAAACACTGTAGCAAAATAATTTTTAAATATGTGAATAGTGCTGTAGGACTCATTTTTAATGAAAAAGTTGTTGAAAAGTAAGGTTTGTGGATCCTGTAAATAGTGCACGGGACCCACTGGTGTACACAGAAATGTCAAAAATCACAGCTCAACAGTGCGTGAATAGTACTCAACAGTGCATGAACAATGCACTTGTCCCCTAAAGTTGAAACGCGTGTAGAAAAAAAAAATGCAAAACACAAACGCAAGTTCATCCGAATCCAAATGCTCACTTAGTACCAAAAACATACACCATACACAACATAATTAATAACAAAAATTATCATCTTTATAAATGTCAATGAGTATGAAAAAGTTGTTTAATTTGCTATAAATATATACAAAAGTAATCACCACTATTATTTCGAGTACTATCACTCATAACATTAAATCTCCCATATTTAGTTATTTCTTTAAACACTATTATTTTATCAGAGTGGTTGGAAGATGTTCCTTCATACCTTCATAATGTTCTTCTAACCAATCATGACTTTCTTTCTAATAAAGTTCCTTGTATTTCTTCTAAAAAAAGAGTATTAACAAACAATCGAAAACTTAACAACAACAACAATAATACAAGCCTTAGTTCTGAATAAAAAAATAATCTACAATTATATATACCAGGTTGTAACCCGTGTTCATTTCTCTTTTTGTGACAATTTTGTTTTTTTTTCTTATCGGATAACCACCCCAACTGTTACGGTAATTAATTTTTATAATATTACTCCATCAAAGTTCACTTTGTATATTCTTATTGTAGACTTCCTATTTTGCAACTTTTATTTCACCTAATTTCAAGAGTAAATTTGTCATTTCGCAGTATAAGGGCAAAATCATACTTTTGACCTCTTCTAATACTTCATTGACAATAAATCTAAAAATTCTAACAATCAAAACTTATATCAAATGCTTTGACATTAGATTAAAATTACAATCGAATCAATATTTAATGGTCAATGTGCATCCCTACGATTAGGACTAGACTAATGTGATTATGATTAATTAGTTGTGATCAGTTATTTAAAAAATCAGTCATGATTAATGACATGTCATAACCTCATTGGTCTAGCTTAGGACAAGGGTGTATTCTTAAGCGAAGAAATTTTTTTTTTTTTTTTGAGAAAAAAAGCAAAAGAATTATTTAATACTAATAGATAAATAGTCATCACCGCGCACTTTTGGTGTGGTGGGGTGTGAGGGTAAGAGTCAGTGTTTAAATCTCCAGAACGGATAACACGTAATGAAATTAAAAAGGCGGTGGGGTTGGGGAATTGAATAGCGTACCTGGAGAGTTGCGAGAAAAGTAAATAGCAATGCTAGAAGTAGAAGCGAATTCAATTTTTGCTGGGTTGCAGATTTAGGATATAGAAGGTAATTCTTGAAGTGAGGTTACGGTTCTTGTTCAATGGCTAATTTGGTTGTTGTAGCTGGTTAGGCTGTGTTGCTGTATGAATCCTAACGGGCTGTTTTGAAATATTTTAGATGACGGTCGGTTCACCTCTAGGAAATATTTTCGTCGTTTTTATACGCTTTCCCTTTTGTTCTATAACCTAATCGTATATCGTCTATGTATTCAGCAAAAAGTTAAAAATCGTTTGGCCTATACGTATTCTATACGTATATCGTTTGTCCGACTACAATAGTTATCTCCTATCCAGAAAAATAAAAAAATAAAAATACAATAGTTATCAAAACTGAACCGAAAACAAACCGAGCATTAAATCGTTAGGGCAAAGCGGGATTAGATTATGGGTGCTTGATCTTTGCCCCACAACGTATTGGCCTTCCCTCACCTTACCCTGTCCTTGTCCCACGGGGCTTGTGAGACTCTGCTCTCAAGAGCCCACCCTATGTTGACCTGTTATGCTAGGCTATCCCGCTCCTATTATAATAATATAAAATTAGGCTTAAAATTGCAATTAAATTGATCATAAATCAAACTAATTTTTACTAAGCAACTCAATAATATAAATCAAAGTATTTAATAAGACAATAAAAACAATATTAGTATCAACCATTTTAATACTTAATAATATAAGTTAGAAATTATTTTAGAGGTGTTTTTGAAATATAAATAAAATAAATGGGGTTTTTGTAAATATATGCAAGGTGGGGTAGCCTAAATCTGTCCTTATCCCGTCCTAAGGTACTGGGAAAAAATTTCATGCCATCTTGATGCAGGTAGATAAGGGGGGTATATGTTTAGGCTTGGGTTTAGAAGGAAGTGAGAGTTTATTATAGGCAGACTTTGCACAAAGAATATTCTTTGAAATTTAGCATTCAAAGGCTAAGTAAAATTCTCGTTCGCCAAATCTGAATTACCAATCATTACTAACACTATTTATAATAATTAATTCAAGTAGCCAAGCTTTGCTTCATAGTTGGAACTGTAATTAACTTGTGTAACTGAATTAGTTACAGTTGCAACTACCTCAAGCTTAGCTGATTCTAAGTTCTAACTATCTGTTAGCTCAACCACGTGTACCTAGTAGTTACAATTCAGTTACAATCCAAGCAAATCAAAATGTCATCATGTATATGCTCCTGCATTGCATTCTTGTCACACCACCTTTACGGGAAGAGAAAATCCACGCAAGGTGAGGCGAGCTGGGGTGGAGAAAAATTGTCATCTTTTGAAATGATATTATGGTTCAATAGTTCAACTTCAACCATTTAATTTCTTAAAAAAGAATATAAACTATAAAATTTATCAGATGATATTCAATTTTAACATAAATATGCAAAGATATCAAAGATTGAAATTAATTGAATATTATTATCCAAAAATTAATTCAAATATAGAATTAGCATAGTTACCAGAATTGTATTGATTGAACTATCAAACCAGCGAATAATACATTTCTACGTCAGGAAAAATTATTGAATACTTTGGGAGTACTATAAATACATACTCTCCCCTCTCACATGAATTGTAGGTCCCACCATGAATTTAATTAGTGGAACCCACAATTATGTGAGAAGAGAGAGTACGCATTTATGATACTTCGAGAATATTCAATAATTACCTGTAGGTCAGTATGAAAGAAATATCAAATTTGCAAAATAACTGATTATATCATTAAAAACCAACGGTTTTTTTAGCAGAAATACCAAACCACATGGTTTTATGTGCAATGTCCTTTTTTTTTAATAATGTTATGCTATTTTAACCAAATAACCATAATTTTCTTTAATTTTACGCTTTTATTTATGAGATTTTAACTTTTTTGCTTTTAAACTTAATATAAGGAGTCAAAAATATCAATTCAAGTGTTATATTTTTAGTCCTTTATATATATATATATATATATAATATGGGTAAATAAAAAACATTTGTACCCATAGTCTCAGTTGGTATCTATATACATTCTGCCAAAAAAAAAAAAAGTTGCACAAACATGTTTAATGTGTAAAAAAATGGAGAAATTATTTTTAAAAAATGTCAAAATTAGGATTTAGATATTTAATTTATTAATTAAGGTTCTGATCTTGTACAGAATCAATAGGTAGAACGCTTCGGCTTCGGTGGGTTTACGACTGTAGTGAAGGCTTGCGAGGAAGAAAACACTATCAAGAGTGACCAGGATGGACCGGCCAAATACCCTCCGATGACTAAGTTAGTTTCGCATAAGAATGCAATTCCAACTTTTTTGGGAGTAAAAATCTCAGAATCTCATACCTTTGTTTGATTCAGACCGGTCCTTATATAGAGAACCTTGGAACGGTTATTGGTTTAGTAACTTCCCCAAGATTCGTGGAATTTAAGGATTTCGAACATAACTTCTTCAACGACTATATAAGCTGCAACCGCTAGTGGAAGTTAAGTACTTAGGAGAAATTGATGGCGATGATCACGGGTGGATTAACCGCTCTAAGGCTTTGTGGTTCGAATCCTCCACATACGTGAAGTAATTTACACTTGAGAAATTCCCAAATGTTACGAGGTCATCCATGTGCTTAGCCCATGGACGACTCTTTGTTGACAAATTGGTTAGGTGATCGTCCATGTTACACAAGGACGACTGTTTTGCCCAGACCGTCTGTGATCATTTGGCTAACTGGTGCTCATGGATGACTCCTCTGGACGAATAAGAGATGGTCATTTTTTGTTATCCCATCAGGTTCTAATTCTTCCATTAATTCTATTGGTGTATTAATCACTTTTCTTTAAACATAACAAACTATCTCAAGTAACTCTCTTCATCTTTTCAATTTTATCGATAGAGGCCACCCCTCTCTATAAGAAAATTTTCTCATTTTGTATTTCATCTTCCTTGTACTCTCATATATCCATCTTAACATTTTGATTCTATACTTATTTTATGAATATGTTACTTCTTAAAAACATAACATTCATTACTTTAGAGCATAGTTGGTCATATAGTAGTTGTGAGAGTGCCTTTTTTTGTCAGCACTGTGGCCCAAAGTTCCTGGGCCAAATAAATGTTCTTGGTGGACTGGGATTGACTCTCCGCAGCTAAAGGGGCTGTTTTAAGAATCAATTGGTGCACAAAACATACTTTCCATAACACAAATAGCTATCAAGTCAGAAAGTAAGAATATTTGCATTGGACGACATTTATGCAGTAAAGGAATTAACACAAACGAGGAAAGGAAAAGAAAAATATAACAGAAGAACAAGCTGGGGATCCTCTAATTAAGTGAGGTATGTTTCATTAATTTTATTAAACTGTGATTATGATGCTCACTAGAACGTGATGCAAGGTTCAACTGAGCTCATAAGTTACAGACTTTGATAGCTATTCAAGCTTCAAAGACTTGCAAAGTTTGAACTTGTTGAATCCGAGCGTGTTCAATAGTGGCTGTACTGGGATACCGGAACGCTTCCTCTGTTTTTCCTTCAAGGTACAGAGTATTTTCTACAACTTTTCTAGGATTTTAGGAAGACAAAGGTGAATGCTTAAGATGATCTGATTGTTCTCCCAAAATTGAATCCCCTGTAGCATGGATCCCTTCCTCCTTTTATAGCACAACTTCGGCCTCCCAGGTGAACCAGCCACTCCCCTGTTTTACCCTTTGAAGCCTGTACTGTGCCTGGTTGCTTCAGGATCATGTCGCTTCCTCTTTCTTCATAATTCCTTTTTTGTTCCGACCACATAAAAGTCCCTCGGCTCCTTTCCATTTCCGGACATCCTGCGTTGGCTGGCCTGAGGTCCCCTTTGGCTTTTTCTTCTCAGCGTCCCAGCTTTTCCCAGTTGTACTCTTTCTTGTCTTTTCTCCAAACGGTTGAATCAGGTTTCTGCGTTTTGCATGCTCTGTACCTCCTCTGCGTGTTTGGGTCACAAGTTTTACGTGGCCTTTGTCTTTTGCCTTTCTTTGATTTCTTTCTGTTATGATCCTCCTGCGCACCCTAGGATACCTCTGGGAGGCTCTCTGGGATTCCGGCCCAGCTTCCTCCTTTTTCGTTTTGGTCTGGTTTTGCTGGCTGGGCTTCTTTCTTTTGGATCCCAATCCTCTGGTCTTTTCTTTCTCTCTTTATTTTTTGTGTGAAATGGGCCCAATACCTTTTCTTTTTCTGTGGGCCTATTGGTGGGCTGTTTTAATTTCCTTTTTGAACCTCAACATTTAGCCCCCCGAGCTCATGGGTTGCCTGCAGCCCATGCGTGAGTTCTTTGCAGGATCTCTTCTTGTTTTGATTTTTGCCACGGAGATCCTGATCTTCTACTCTCCCCTTTTCCCCTCCTTTTTTTTTTTGGTATCCTGTCTCCTTTGTTTCTCTCTTTTTTTGTGACTCTTCCCCTTTTTGTGGTACGTGGCAGTTGGGTTGAAATAAAACTCCCACCACCTACTTTTACGTTTCCCATATACTCATTAATAACTGCTGATAACCTCCTTTTTAAATTTAATTCCTGGCAACTGGCGCGTCTTTCCATACATTGTCTTCTTTAACTGTTCTTATTCCTTCCCTTTTAGCGTTTTCTCATTATTCTTCTTCCTTGTCTTCCTGAGTTCTCTGTTACCATCCTCTTTTCGATCAGTATCGTTGCCATCTTCTTTCTTTTTCTTTCTTCAGATACCCATTACTACAATGGCCTCTTCTTCTTCTCGAAAAAGGAAGGAGCGTACTCCCAGTCCTTTTGAAGGTGAGGGCTCTTCTAGTTCTGCACAGGATGAGTCCGTCACTGTGCGCCCTGCTTTCCCTTTGCGAGACCCTTGGTACACTCCTAGCTTATTCTTTCCTCGAGTGTCTCATGGCGAGACTCCTCCATCCCCACACACCTGGGTTTTCTCTGGTCAAGCAGGTTTTGTTGGTTCTGCACAAGTTCCAGACCCTAGGGAGATTTTTGATCTCCAAATCAGGTGAGGACTTCGAGAAGCGGTTCCTATCTTCTTTGATTTTGTTGCTGGAAAGATTCAGGGCTGGCCCATTTGGGTGGATAATGAGCTTTCTGATAAAGAGTTTGTGGGTCGCTTGGAGCATGCCGGCGTCCTGAAGGCGGTGGCTATTTCCAGAAACCTTGAGGGTTTCAGAGATGCCAAAGGGCTTAGGCATTTGGTGCGCCGTTGGTGTCCTGCTCTGCACACCTTTTCTTTTTCTGTTGGTGAGTTGACTGTTACCTTGGAAGATGTAGTCAACAATTTTCTCCTTCCTGTGCTTGGGGATGAAAACCCCTTTGATATCAAGCTTTCCGACGAGGATCTCGAAGTGGAAGAGAAGTTATTTGCTCATTTTGGTGGGCGTACTACTTCTTCTGGTGGGAAACCGGCCAGGATGGGTAGGTAGGTTATGACTCTTTCGCGCGAGAAGGATAAGGAAGTCAGGCGTGCTGGGTTCCTTGCATTCTGGCTTAGCAAGTTCTTGTTCAGCGAGTTCCCTGGGTATGGAATCAAGTCCACTCTTTTTCCTTTGGCGATTAAGTTGGCTCAGGGCGCTCAATATCCTCTAGCCCCCATGTTTTTGGGCCACGTTTACTCTCAATTGGATCAACTCCATGGAGATGAGGCAGAGGGTGATTCTTGTTATGTTATCACTTCTTCGCTTCACTGCGCTATTCTCCAGGTATTTATGTGGGATCGTTCTTCGGTTACATTGGCAAAATGCAGAAATTTAAAATTTGTGAAAGATAAGTTTCAGGGTTCCCCTGATGTGATAAAAGGGCTCTGTGGCAGCTCTACTGACAGCCACCCCATTATTTTTCGTTGGCTGAGTCTAAAAGGTGGCAATCTTAACTTGGTTGAGTTGTTTGATCAAGCGGGCCATTTGAATTGGCGCTCCCCTCGGGAGTTTGGCCCTGGTTTTGTTTGCGATTCTGTGTTATCTCCTTTTCTGACTTCTACAGGAAATACTTTTGATTTACGTCGTGGTGATGAGGGTAGTTTAGCCTATTTGGCTTGCATTAGTCCTTCCTGGCTTCCTGTGCTTTCCTCGACTGGTCCACGGTACACTCATTACTCGGCGCATCGAGTACTTCGGCAGTTCGGTTTTGACCAGGATATTCCCCCAGTATTCAATGACATAGTTCCCTCTCTTCCTTCTTTGGATCCCTTTATGAAGCTTCAGGCTTTTTCTTATTGGTCACGGCGTAGTCCTCAGTTTGTAGTGCCTAACTCTGAGAGAGGAGTTTTTGCCTCTAGTGGCTATGCTGGTTATTGGAGGAGGGTTCAGAAGTCTTTTGCTGATTATGCTGGTTCTGAGACGATTGGGAGAGTGCCTAATCCTGACATTTCTTCTGCTCCAACATCCAACAGGCGCCTATCCCTGCCTACTGCTGGTATTGTTTCTGCTGCTGTGAGCAGCAAAACTGGTTTTGCAGAATGGCATGCTTTCAAGGAAGGCTGGGTGACTTATGCGCAGGATTTCCCAGAGAACTGGTTGGGGTGTGACCTTGTTGTTGGTGCTTCTGCTGGGGTACCAATTAAGAAAGGAGCAGTGGAAGCCATAAGTCCCAGCGCCTCCATAGGCATGAGTAAAGGAAAAGCAATCAAACAGGAGAATTTGAAGGAAGCCGCGGCTGAAGAGAGTGCAGAGGATGTTGGCCCTAAGCCAAAGAAGAAGAAGGCTGGAAAATCCCGGAAACAGTTGGTACTTGCTGAGGAGAAGGAAGTGGAGCAACCTTTGGCCATAAAGGGCCGTGTGAAGACTAAGGTAGAGTCTTCTTTTCCCCCAGCTCCTGTGAGTCCTTCAATTCATGGTTCCTTGGGACCTTCTGGACGTACCCGTAGTAGACAACAGAGACTCGGAGACCTTGTTGAAAGAGAAAGAAGGGCAAGGCCTCTTTCCTCCTTTGCTCTTTGCAGCTTTGTTGTTTCTTCCCCTTTCTTTTTTTTTTTTAAAACTAATGAGTGATTGTTTGTTTTTTTTTTTGTGCAGTCCAAGCGTAAGCTAGATCCCAGGAAGGGCAAAAGTCAATCTTCTGGCGAAGATGTGGTATGTTTTTTTTTTTGTGTCTTTTGCTGCTTTCTTATATTTTATTTCACAAGTGTTATTCGCCCGTGCTGTTCTTTTTGCTCATTCTCCTCCTTCTGCTTTTTTTTTAGGTTGAGGTTCCTCCCCCTGTGGTTGGTGAGACTTTGGAGGAGGAGATGGCTGAAGCTGCATCTCTGAGTAAGGAGGAGGAGGTTCCCATTGGTGACATGGCTGAGGAAACCGATCAACCAACGCAGGATGTCCAGGCTGCCCAAGATCCTGAGGCTCCCAAGCTTCCCGCGTCCCCAGGTTCTCACTTCGAACAGATTCCCAGCCCTGTCAGGACCGTGTCACCTCAGACTGGTTTAAGTACAAGGACCTTGGGAGGCGCATCATCATCCGGACAAACAGGTGAGCCTTCCTTTTCTTTTATATAGCCCTTTTACCTTTTTCTCTTTTGCATCTCTTCTTTCTCTTCTTTTTTTTTTTTAAGTTGTTCTTCTTCCCAGGGCAAGCCGCTGCAAGATCTGCCTCTGGTGCTGCTACTTCTTCGGAATCAGAGGATTCTGAAGGTGGGGTGTTGACTGTCTTTACTGCATTCTTTCTTTCTTCTTCCCTCGTCCCCACTTTTTGTGTTTGTTCTTCTTTTTTTTTGTTATGGCGAAGCCCCCTGTGTCCCTGCCTTCTTTTAGCTGTTTTGCTGGGGCTTCCTCACCTTTTCTTCAACTTGCTCTGTGTTCTTTCCCAGAATCTTTCAAGAAATCAGGGGAGGAAGAGGAGGAGATTTTACCCCAAGAGGCTGATACTGGTTTTTTCCTCTATCACTATTTTGTTCTTCCTCTCCCCTTTTTTTTTTTCTTTTAGAAGCTAAGCCCCCCCCCCCCTTTTTTTGCAGGAGTTGATATCAAAGACCCCAAAATCGTGACTCCTGAGGGAGGTGCAGGATCTGCTCAAGCTGCTGCTTCTTATGCCGTTCAGGAGGTTGAAGGTTCCTTTGGGACCCCGGGCGATGATGCAGCAAAGGGGAAGGCCCCAGAGGTGGTTGTTTCAGACCCTGCTTCAAGGCTCCCCACTTTTTTGGCTCGTTTTGACCTTCTGGAATTCAACAGCCTCCCTGCCAGTCATTTCTGCCGCTTCGGATTCTCTTATGGTAACTTCTTGCGGTTCTCCGTGCCTATGGAAGGTCTGCCATTGCTAGAGGGGCTGCATAAAAGTCATGGGGACTTTACCCTTGGTTTCAGAGGAGGAGTATTCTTGGGGAACATTCTGCTGGAGCTGCTGTGCGCCGTGTTGATTTCTATGAGAGATTCCTCACTGGACTCTCTTTCTGAGGAGAAGCTCTTGGAATGGAGGGGAGTTGTTCAGGATCTTTTGGAGGCCAAGTTTAACTTATCCTTTTTGTTGGAGTACCTGCGATCACTAGCCTAAGCGCTCTTCCAGAGGCAAGCTTCTGAGAGTATTGATGCTGAGATTGCTGCTGCTGAGGAAGCTCTGGCCCGCGCTCACAAGACTTTGCAAGATCTGAAAGTTAAAAGACAGAGGGTTCTTTCTTCAGCTGCACTTGCTCTTCCTTCGAGTGGCTCTTTGTTGGCTGGCCTCCTTACTTAGCTTTTCCTTCTTCTTTTTTTTTAAACTGTCTGGATATGTGTGGACAATTTGGGATTGTATAATTTTCTATTTCTTTGGTTGAACAATGTTTCTGTTTTTTTTTTTGTTTAGATCTGCACTTGTGCTTTGAGACTGCTTCTATGTGCTTGTGCTTTAGTATAGCTCTGCTTCTAATCTTTTTCAAGTGGCATGTGGATCTTCTTTTCTTGTCTTCTCTTCTTTTTTTTTTGCTGAGTCCTAGCCTGTGATTCTCACAATTTTTTTTTGTTGCAGGCTCCCACTAGGTACCCATTCTTTTCCTTCCTGGTTGCGCAAGCACTGAACTGGGTACATTTGACAACGTATTATTGTACTCTTTTTTTTTTGTCCCAGCTCATGAACTTGGCAGGTTTCCTTTACATCAAGTACTGGGCTAGGTATCTTCAGTTTATGCTTGAGATCCTAGACTATTTATTTGAGATTTGGTTGCTTCGCAGCTATCTGTGGGGTGATCCTGGGTTATGTATCAAAAGATTTCCCCAGGTATCCCCCTTCTTTTGTTGCACAAGTACTGAGCTGGGTACGTTTGGTAATGTATTCTTACTTGTCCCAGCTCATGAATCTTGGCGAGTTTTTTTTTTGCATCAAGTACTGGGCTAGGTACTCTTAGTTCATGCTTGAGGTCCTAGACCATGTATTTAATTTCAACTGTTTGTAGTTATCCGTGGGGTGATCCTGGGTTATGTAAGAAGATTTCCTCAGGTATCCTCCCCTGATTTTGTCCATGTTAGAAATTTTGTGCTACTTAGAATTTAATAACTGAAAAAGCAAAGCAGAAATTTCATTGAATCTTAAAAAAAACATAAATGTCATTCAAGGAACACAGCAAATCTAACCAAGATAGTAAGGATCCTAGAATGTCCTTCTACCTCTAGTTTTTTTTTGAACAGAACTACTCAATTAATAGTATATATATGAAAGAAAGAAAGAAGAGGAACACTTAGCAGGTTGGAGTAATTTTTGCCAAAAGGATCCCAGGGTACTGAGACCTTTCCCCTCTCATGCGTAGTATTGTTTCAGCCACTTCCCATTTATGGGCTCTGTCAGGATTGTTCCATCTTCCTTCGTGAGGTAGTAGTACCCACTATCATGGGCCTCCCTGATGATGTAGGGTCCTTCCCACTTTGGGGCAAACTTGGAGGGTCCCGGTAGGTTTCTTCTCACATGTTCTGCTGTCCTTAGTACCAACTGCCCTGTAGTGAAAGTCCTCGGGCGTACTGCTTGTGCATATGCTCTTGTCATCCTTTGCTGGTACCTCTGGCTTCTTCTTTTGGCCAGCTCTCTTTCTTCCTCTACCCCTTCCAGGTCTGTTAACCTCCTTTCATCGTTTGTGTCTTCGGTGTCCTCCTGACTTTCCTCAAGTACTACTCTTGGTGTGGGAACAATTAACTCTACTGGGCTGACAGCTTCTGTCCCATAGACCAGGGAGAATGGTGAAAATCCCGTAGCTGTCTTCACAGAGCTCCTGCATGCCCAAAGTACATCTGCCAGGTGATCACTCCATTTTCCTCCATATTCTTGCTTCATTTTTTTAAGGATCTTCAAGATTACCCTATTAGTGGCCTCTGCCTGACCATTCCCTTGTGGGTAGTATGGTGTAGACCTTCCATGCTTGATGTAGTAAGCTTCTGTTAACCCCTTCATGTCTTTATTTATGAAGGGGGTCTCGTTGTCACTGATCAACCTCCTGGGGATCCCAAACCTCGTAATGATATGACCTCGAATGAAGTTTGCTATAGCTGCTCCAGTGGCTTTCTTTAAGGGGATGGCCTCTACCCATTTTGTAAAATATTCAGTGGCTGCCAAGATCCATATGTAACCGCTGGATGGAGGATTTATAGGCCCTATGAGATCAAGCCCCCAAGTGTGGAAAGGCCATGGGGTTGTCATGTCTTGTAACGTATTTAGGTGAGTGTGGATTGCATCTCCAAGGACTTGGCATGCGTGGCAGGTTTTGACTACCTCTTCGGAGTCCCTTTTCATTGTTGGCCAGTAGTATCCCAGTAGTAGTAACTGTTTATAGAGCCTCCTTTTACCTGGGTGACTTCCACAATCACCAGAATAGACTTCCCTGGCTTCCCTTGGTCCCAGGCATCTTAAGGGATCTCCACTGTATCCCATTTTGAATAGGATCTTGTCCTGTAAGAAATACCTGATTGCGAGCTTCTTGAGCTGGTGGGCCGGCGTCCTGTCAGTTGGTAGGATCCCTTGAGCCAAGTATTCCATGAAAGGGGTCCTCCAGTCTTCTGTAACAAATACAGCATAGCTTTCTCCCCTGTCTATCGAAGGTTGGCATTCTTGGCATTTTTCCTGTATAGTTGATGCTTCTTTGCTCATGTCTGGCCAGTAGTACCCCATGCGCTGCATCCTCCTGTATAGACTGATCTTTTCTGAGGTCCCACAGACTTGGGTATGTAGTTCTTCCAACCTCAGCTTTCCCTCTTTCTCATTGATACATCTGGATAGGATTCCTTCGGGCAGTCTTCTGTATAGTTCTCCTTCTATTAGAGTGTAGTCTCTCAGCTCCTTGACATTCCCTCCAGACCCTGTTTCTCTCATTTTTTCTTTCACTTCGCTCCTCCAGTCCCATTGCTTGGACTCTTCGGGGATGTTTGTTGAAGGATTTTTAAGATGGAATGCTCCTGCCTTCCTATTCTGACTAGAGTGTCTTTTCCCTTGAATGGTACTTGGGATCCCAGGGTGGCAAGCGCATCTGCAAATCTATTTTCACTTCTCTGCGTGTACTCTATGCTAAAGGTCAGGAATTCCTGCTCCAGCCTTTGTGCCCATGTCCTGTAGGCTGCCAAACTTTGTTCCCTTAATGCAAAGTCGCCTTTCACCTGGGATACCACAAGATTGGAATCTCCCAATACTCTCATGTGTTTTACCCCAATACTTAGTGCTATAGTTAGCCCGGTTAAGTACGCCTCGTACTCAGCTGCATTATTGGAGCAGGAGAAACCAAGCTTGAAGGATAGAGGTATGGTGTCTCCGTTTTCACAACTTAGTACAATTCCTACCCCATTTGAAGTTGCTGTAGCTGACCCATCAAACCTCATTGTCCATTTCTTTCCTGGGATTTCTGCTACTGCCACTTCACCTGGGATCTCTTCGCTTAGTGGGCTTTCCTCCTTCCCTGGGAATTGTGCCAGGAGATCAGCTATGGCTTGACTTTTGACGGCCTTGGGGGTCCTTAGGCCTATGTCATATTGAGAAAGCAGGACCAGCCACTGTGCTATTCTCCCTGTTAGGAGGGGCTGATGCAGGAGTGCTTTTATGGGATGTGATTTAGTTACCAACAGGATCTGGTGGGCTGAGAAATATCTTTTCAGCCTCTGAGATGCGTAAATAACCACTAGGCAAGCCTTTTCTATCCTGGGATATCTGGTTTCGGCATCCTTGAGTGTTCTGCTCACATAGTAAACGGGCTGCTCGTTCCCACCATCATCCTCTTGGGCCAACAGGGCTCCTATTGCTTGGGCATTTGATGCCAAGTATAATAGCAAGGGTCGCCCACGTACTGGTGCCTGGAGAGTGGGCAGATGATTCATGATTTGTTGGACCCTTTGGAAGGCTTCCTGCTGTTCTGCTCCCCAGGTGAACTCAGTTCCCTTTTTTAACAGCTTGGATAAGCCTCCTGTGACCGAAGCCAGTCCTTGCACGAATCTCCTGATGTAGGAAACCCTTCCCAGGAAGCTTTTGAGCTCCCTTACTGTCGTTGGTCTTCTCATAGTAGCAATGGCTGCAGCTTTGACTGGATCTACACTTATGCCTCTGTGATGCACCAGGAACCCGAGGAACTTTCCTGCAGATACCCCAAAAGCGCATTTCATGGGGTTCATGCGTAGCTTGTATTCTCTGCATCTTTTGAAAACCCGTTCAAGTATCTGAAGGTGCCCTGTCCTAGTTTTTGATTTGACCACAATATCATCCACATAATCCTCCATTTCCTCATGCATCATGTCATGGAAGATGGCTGTCATGGTTCGCTGGTATGTGGCTCCTGCATTTTTAAGATCAAAGGGCATTACAGTATAATAAAAATTTTCGATTGGTGTCCTGAATGCTGTTTTCTCGGCATCCTTGGCAGCCATGCGAATCTGGTTGTACCCACTATACCCGTCCATGAATGAGAACATGGAACTTCCTGCAGCTGAGTCCACAAGGAGGTCAATATTAGGCAGGGGGAACTCATCTTTTGGACATGCTTTATTCAAGTTGCGGAAATCTACACAGCAACGGATCTGGCCATTCTTTTTCTTCACAGGTACTATGTTAGAAAGCCATCTGGGGTGCTGGATGGGCTTGATAAAGCCAGCTGCTAGTAGCTTCTTGACCTCTTGAGTTATCTGGGCTTCTATATCAGTGTGGAAGACCCGAGCTAGTTGGATCACTGGTTTAACTCTTGGGTCCACATTGAGAGCATGGACCACTAATCCAGGATCCAGACCGGGCATCTCATCGTAGGTCCATGCAAACACATCTGCGTATTCTTTGAGCAAAGCCAGCAGTGGCCCCCTTTCTTGTGTTGTCAACCGACTATTGATGAAAACCGGTTTCTGGGATCCCAGTTCAACTCCTAAGTTTACTTCCTGTAATTCTTCCTCAGGCTGGATTTGTGTCTCTTCGACTGGTTCCTCTTGGACTTCCTCCTGGGCCATCATACATTCTGGTGGTCCGGGACCTTCCTGCACGATGCACTCAGGTCCCGCGCACCTTCACAAACGATATATTAATCTTCCCCCGGGCTCTCGTACTACTACACACTCCCGGGATCCTGAGGCGCTGGGCTCTTTCTTTTGTCTTTTTCTCTTCAGGAGGTCCCTCAAGTTATGGGTACCTCCTCCCTCTTCTTTTTCCAAAATAGGTGTTCCTGGGGTCCCTGACATGGGACTTTCATCATCTGGTCCCAACTCATCATAAAACATTGTTTCTACAAAGTTTACTTCTCCTTGGTTGAAAGGGTTGTGGTTGGCAGGGATCCTTACAGGCCTCCCATTCAATCTCCCCTTAACGCACTGGTGGTATGTGGATGGTATAAGGCGGTGCTTATGGAGCCATGGCCGTCCCAAGAGTACATGGTAGGACACTTCTGAATTGATTACGTGAAATCTGGTTAAGGCCACTATTGGCCCCACCCTTAGGGCCAGCTGTATATAGCCTTCAGTTGATTCTGCTGATCCTCCAAATCCGGTTATCTCCATGGGAGCCCCCAGGATCCTCCTTCCAGCTAGGCCCACGGCTTCCAAGGTGCTCAGGGCTATGAGGTTGAGTGATGCCCCTGTGTCTACAAGTGCTCTTCTGATTTGGACACCATTTATGGTGGCCATTAGGTAAAGAGGTCTGCGGTGGTCTGGATGCTCAACCTCCATGTCTTCATCAGTGAAAGTTATGGCATTTGTTGTCTCCAGGAAAGCTCGGCTGGCATGTGATTCTGCCGTGAAACATTCCATTCCTGACTCTGCTGCTATAGTCATGAGGGATTCCGTGGCCACCCTTCTTGCTTCTGGTCCAAATCCCAGCTGATTGAATAATGACCTGAACTTGGGATTCTTTTGGAGGGTCCTGACTGTGTTTGGGTGGAAGGATTCCCCTGACTCTTCTGCTTCTGCCGAGTTCCCATGGATCACCACAGCTACTACCCCCTTTCCTTTATGGTTAGGCAGGGGGTTTCTTTGTACTTCTGGCTCCTTCTGGGTGAGTTCCAGGGTTCCTTCTCTTAGCTTCCTGTGGAAAAGCCTGCGGAGGGTCCAGCAATCCTTGGTGGAATGCTTAACGTAATTGTGAATCCTGCAAAACAAAGGATTTTTCCTTTCTTCTTCGGTGGGTGGCCTAGACACAGTGAATGGCCTAATCACTCCATCTCCGATCCATTTGTCCAGGACGTGGTTTAATTCTTCTACGGTACATGGGATCACTGGTGGTTCCTCGAACATTTTTCCATCAGGCCTCTTCCTTTTTTCTCCCACTGATGCTGTCATGGCTTGGGATGCTGGTGCCCTCTTCGCCCTCATAGTTTGTGCTGTCCTTCTTGTTCTCTGCAACAGGTCAGCGAACTGTGTGATACATAAGTTTTCGAGGTTGAGCCTGTAATCGAAAAGCATGTTAGAGATGCAAGTCTCCACGAGCTCTTTTTCTTCATGGTCCCCATAACAGTCTAGGGACACATCTTCAAATCTCTTGATGAACTGGACAGGATCCTCTCTAGGCCTCTGCCTCACCATCTGAAGGCTTTGGAAAGTGACCTTGTCCTCACCGGGGTAATATTTTGCACAAAATCTTTCCATCATTTCGTCCCAGGTCTTAATGGACCCAGGCCTCAGTGTAGTGTACCAAGTGTATGCTCTGTCCACCAGGGACTTAGCAAATTCTCTTAGGCACAGCTCCTGGTCTCCTGCGTAGGGGCCCATAGTGTGGACGAACCTACTCACGTGTTCTACTGCACTTCCATTCCTTCCATCAAAAGGATGGAACTTTGGCGGCTCATATCCCTTGGGGTACGGCTTGCCGAGGAGTTCCAGTGGGAATGGGGGATCCCGAGAAAATTGCTTGGGGGTCCTGGAAAGTTTTTCCCTTTCTTGGTCCAGGAGGGCACTGACATCTGCCATTGTCAGATATTGGGGGTTAGTTCCTCCTCCCACTGCTGATCCTCCCTCTGGCTGGGTTCTGTCTTGGTTACCCACATGGGAGGCATTGTCTCTGACTTCTTGCGTCTTACTTTCTTTGAGCAGGTGAACTTCTTGTTGCAACTCTTTCAACATCGCGGTCATTTGAGCCATAGGGTCTAGCTCTTGCCTTGCATTCCTCTGTTCTGACACGGCCTCGTGCTCTGTTAGGGGCACCTCGCCCCTTTGTCTGGAGGCTACTTCATTTTCTTCCACGGGCTCAGAGGTCGTGGGTGGCATGTTTGCGCCTTTACTGTTCCTTTGTCTTGGAGGCATGTTCTGCGAAGGGATTGCTTCTTCCCTTTTCTTTACCCAGTCCCCAGCGGAGTCGCCAAAATGTGAGAGTGCCTTTTTTTGTCAGCACTGTGGCCCAAAGTTCCTGGGCCAAATAAATGTTCTTGGTGGACTGGGATTGACTCTCCGCAGCTAAAGGGGCTGTTTTAAGAATCAATTGGTGCACAAAACATACTTTCCATAACACAAATAGCTATCAAGTCAGAAAGCAAGAATATTTGCATTGGACGACATTTATGCAGTAAAGGAATTAACACAAACGAGGAAAGGAAAAGAAAAATATAACAGAAGAACAAGCTGGGGATCGTCTAATTAAGTGAGGTATGTTTCATTCATTTTATTAAACTGTGATTATGATGCTCACTAGAACGTGATGCAAGGTTCAACTGAGCTCATAAGTTACAGACTTTGATAGCTATTCAAACTTCAAAGACTTGCAAAGTTTGAACTTGTTGAATCTGAGCGTGTTCAATAGTGGCTGTACTGGGATACCGGAACGGTTCCTCTGTTTTTCCTTCAAGGTACAGAGTATTTTCTACAACTTTTCTAGGATTTTAGGAAGACAAAGGTGAATGCTTAAGATGATCTGATTGTTCTCCCAAAATTGAATCCCCTGTAGCATGGATCCCTTCCTCCTTTTATAGCACAACTTCGGCCTCCCAGGTGAACCAGCCATTCCCCTGTTTTACCCTTTGAAGCCTGTACTGTGCCTGGTTGCTTCAGGATCATATCGCTTCCTCTTTCTTCATAATTCCTTTTTTGTTCCGACCACATAAAAGTCCCTCGGCTCCTTTCCATTTCCGGACATCCTGCGTTGGCTGGCCTGAGGTCCCCTTTGGCTTTTTCTTCTCAGCGTCCCAGCCTTTCCCAGTTGTACTCTTTCTTGTCTTTTCTCCAAACGGTTGAATCAGGTTTCTGCGTTTTGCATGCTCTGTACCTCCTCTGCGTGTCTGGGTCACAAGTTTTGCGTGGCCTTTGTCTTTTGCCTTTCTTTGATTTCTTTCTGTTATGATCCTCCTGCGCGCCCTAGGATACCTCTGGGAGGCTCTCTGGGATTCCGGCCCAGCTTCCTCCTTTTTCGTTTTGGTCTGGTTTTGCTGGCTGGGCTTCTTTCTTTTGGATCCCAATCCTCTGGTCTTTTCTTTCTCTCTTTATTTTTTGTGTGAAATGGGCCCAATACCTTTTCTTTCTCTGTGGGCCTATTGGTGGGCTGTTTTAATTTCCTTTTTGAACCTCAACAGTAGTTTGTAAACTTTTCCCTTTGATTTAATAGATAATCTATAATCACACAGAACTCGTAATACACTTTTCTACTTCATCCACCATACTTTTATCATATGAGTTGCATTCTTTGCAATCTCTCTATCTCTTTTGATTAGTAGTCAAAGATATCAAAAGTTCTTGCTCTTTGAAATCTCTTGACTATTAAGTCTAACAACCATCTTATCTCTATTTCTACTTTCACCGAACTTACATTTTATGTACTTTATTTAAGTTATGCTTAACAAAAAACATTTCAATTTTAAAACATCTCTCAAAATTAAATTTTATCTTGAGAATAACTTCACGTCTAGTTTCATCCAAAAAGGCTACATTATGTGTATGTGCATGTGTGTTTATGTTTATGTTCATTTATGTTTATGTATGTGTGTATGTTTATGTATATGTATGTGTATGAGTGTGTATGTGTATGTGTATGTGTATGTGCACGTGTGTTTGTGTTCATGTTCATTTATGTTTATGCATATCTATGTATGTGTGTATGTTTATGTATGTTTATATTTATAAACATAAATATAAACATAAACACACATACACATAAACATACATGAACACAAACACAAACAAACAAACATAAACACACATACACATAAACACGCATAAACAAACATAAACAAACACAAACACAAACACAAACATACATACACATAAACACACACATATAAACATAAACATACATAGACATAAACACACATACAAACTGAGAAAAATTAAACCCTCATATAGACTGAAAAAAATTACAAACTAACACCAATCCTCAAACAATTTCGTTAGTTACTTTGGTGTGCTAAATCGAGCTTTTATGTGTGTTTATGTTTATATTTAAGTTTATGTGTGTGTATGTTACGTTTATGTGAGTTTATATGTGTTTATGTGTATGTGTGTTTATGTTTATGTATATGTATATTTATGTGTATGTGTATGTATGTTTATGTGTATGTGTATGTGTATGTGTATGTGTATGTGTGCTTATGTATGTGTATGTGTATGTGTATGTGTATGTGTATGTGTAGGTCTCTTTGTCTTTTTCAGATTCAGGTGCAATATCCTGATGCAATTGTAATTAATGGCTAAATTTAAAATTTGAGAAAACAACTTTCAATCTTAACTTTTAAATAAAATATATTAAAGGAGAGTTAAAAAGTTAAAAAAAAAAGAGTAAAAAATGTAAAAAAATACCTACGACAGTGCACCTGATCTCAGTCCGTCTTTCTTCTCTTACCATTTTTCTTTTCTTCTTTTTTACGCAGTGCTTTATTCTTCTTCTTTTTATTTCTCTTTATACGCCGACTAGGCTGACAAGAGAGGAGTGAGCGAAAGCCACGTCAAGAAAGGAAATCGAAGATTGTGCTGCCGAGTCAAAGACTATAAAAATCTCTTCCTCTCAACTCAAACGATCCTCTTAGGTGAAATTGTGGCTCACGAGGCTTCACCGGATTATGGTGTGTGATTTTTGGTTATTTATTTATTTATTTGAGATTATGAAGCAAATAGTTTTTATATTTTGTTTACCTTTTCTATTTTCTGAAAACACTTTTATGGGAAATACCATTTTTTTTGCTTTACTTTCAGTCTATCATTCTTGCTTGTGGTATGTGTTTGATAAATTTGGATCTAAAATTAGTTCAACAAGATGATTCTTCTTCTAAAATATAATAACAAAACCAATATATGTTTTTTTAACGGTGGGTTCACTTTCAGTGTTTTCATTTTGTGATTTTGGTTGTTTTGTGGGTTTTGTGCTTTGATTTCGATGGGTGTGATTTGATTTGTGATTTGGTGGGCTTCTGGGTTTTTGTTGTGATTTGATTTTGGCTGGGTTTTGGCCATGGTGGTGGTTGTGATTTGATTTTGACTGGGTTTCGGCAATGGTGCGTGGTTAGAGGTGATGAGCTTGAAAAGCTCCGACCATGGAGGTTTAGAAGGAGAGCTTGGTGGTTAGCCATGGAGCACGGTGTGACGTGGGTTGAGGCAGAGAGAGGATGAGAGGGAAACAGGGGGAGCCCTAGACATTTTGGGGCCTAAGACGAGAACTAAAAATGTGGTCTTTTTTATACTTATATATTAATTAAATTAATGTTTATTTAATATTTTTATATTATATTTTTCATAATTATTTTCATTTTCTTCTAAATTATTTTGGTGAATTTCTTGCTCATTTGTGATATTTTCATCTAAATTTTGTGTTATATTTTGTTTATTACTAATAACAAATTTATCCATTGATAATTTTTGAGACTCAATTAATTTTTCTTCTTTTTTTAATTTTTTTTAAGTTTTTTATATCCAGATGCATATTTTCTAATAGACATTTCTAATCAAACAATATATTTATAAAGACTAAAATAAAAAATAATTTTCAAGTATAGAGCAAATAAGAAATAGAACTTGATTTATATAAAAAATATTGTTGTAGTTTCATTGAACAATAACAAGTTTTTAGCAATCTCAACCTGCATAAATTAAAAAAAAATTAAGCTTAAGCAAAACAAAAATTTAAGCACAGCCATAACACTGACACAAGACTTATTAATAAGACCCACCCAAAAAAAAAAAAAAAAAAAAAAAAAACACAAAACACAAAACAAATTCTTTCTATAACCAAAAAAACAAACTTGAAGGCCCAAACTTAACGCCCAGTCCAGGGAGGGTCCAGGCAGCCATAATGATAAACTAATGAACAAAGTTACAAAACCAGCCAGGGAGGGCCCAAATAAACAAAGTTATCTTAAGTTCTTAACAAATAAAATGGAGTGCCCTGTGCCCAAATCTTTATAATTCCTGAACCTCAGAACCTGATACGGTGAGGTGAGCAGTTGAGACTTGAGAGAGGCGGAGAGCAGAGAATCAGAGAGAGGCTGAGGCGGTCCAGCTGGAGACTGGAGACTAGACAGAGGCGGAGAGCAGAGAATAGAGAGAAAGGTAAAATTTTTAGGGTTTTGAGTGGATTTATTTGTTTTGATTTGTGATTGTTTTGTGGTTAATCTCTTAGACCGGATTTGTAGTTTATCTGGTTGATTTTTGGTCAATGATTTTGTTTAGAACCAATGTTTAATAGGATTTACCAAATTTTTTTTTTTTTTGGTTAAAAGGATGTGCCAGATTATTTTTGTAATTCATTTGAAGCTAAACTAGCCGGTTCTTTTCTAAAATTTTGGGGCCCCCTTCCACTTGGGGGCCTTAGGCAATTGCCTAACTCGCCTAAGGGAATGGCCGGCCCTGTTCTAATGCCTTCGAAATTGTGGTTCTGGAAACTGTGATGAATATGGATATGGATTGAATGATTCAATTTAAAATTTCTGTGTTTCTTGATAATATTTGAAAGACTGGTAAATCAAGAGCTAGACTTTTATTTATTTATTTAATAATTCGATAGTTGGGGAGGGAGGAATTTGAACTCTGTACAGTTCCGTTTGAAACACCAAGAAGTGCCAGTTGAGCTAGTTACGACTCGTGACAATCTAGCCTAGAACTAAGGGCAAATGTGGATATGGCATGTGTATGTGTATGGGTGATCAAGATCAATACAAAGAGATATTTAGTTAGTTAAAGGGACAATGACAATCTTTAGCTTTTCTTGATACTTGCTTTGTAAAGATACCTAGAATAAACAGTAGGAGCCATGTAACAATTATCATATTGAACGTTGATACGAATTCCTCTAATTTGTCTCTAGGCTCTCTTTTAATCCCCTTTCTTCTTCTTGGGAGGGTGACTACCTCGAACTAAGTCAAAACCAAAACCAATAATTCCCGTTTCCATCCTTTAAGACCGTAGCAGGTTCGCTACATGGCAACCTTTCTAGGGCATAATAATCAATTATTGGTATGCAGTATGCATGGAAGTTCATAGGAATTTAACTGAGCTGCTAAGATACGGAAATAGGTAGTCATGGAGTTTTCTTTATCTTTTTTCCTCAAAGTTATATGATACTAAAGGAAGGAGGTGAGTCTTTTGGATTTTGTCAAATTGCATTTTTGGTCCTCAACATTTGACCTTTGTTACACTTTAGTCCATATTCTATAAAATGTCTCAAAAAGTTCTTTACTATCATCTGATGGATAGAAAATTTTGACGTAGCAAACAGAATTTATGAAATCAAGGTCACTTTGATGACTTGGAGCCTATAACGTGGCATGAATTTTGTTATGTAACATCAACATTTTCCATCCATCAGATAATGATAAGGACCTGTTTCAAACAAATTTGTAAGTATAGGAATTAGGAATTAAAATGAAGCATTTTAAAGTATAAGGACGATTTTGAAATGAAAGTCAAGGGTTGAGGGCACTGCCTTGGCGAGGTTCCACGTCATTAAAAAGGAAAGAATCAAAGGTTGAGGACCAAATATGTAGTTTAACCTTTGGATTTTCATTGAGTGACTAGTTCAAACTTTGAGGCCTCAGATTGTTAGCTTTGGAAATCTTCATTTATGTGCTCTTATAATGATTTAAAATTAAGGGATATTTTCAACATCGTGTGTTAAGTTTGAGATGGTTTGCACCTCCATTGTAGATCTTGGTACTTATGAAATTTAACAAGAAATATGGTGTTTCATAGTGTTTCTTTTTTTGTCTGATCTCTTTATCTTTAAAAGGCAAAGCAATTGATCTTGGAACTCCTATCATTTTTTTAATTGATAAAATTCTTTCATTTTGAAAGAAATATCTACTCATAGTTGCAAGTTATTCATTCCCATCTTTTTTCCCCAAAATTTTTCAGCCTCCCTTGATCAAGTTGAGGTTTGGTTTTTAATTTTTTTTTTCTTTTTCTTTTTGGGTGTTGGGTTTTTTTTGGGGGGCGGGGGTGTTCTTGTAACAGAAAAATAGATCCAAATTTGCATCAATGCATATGCGTGAAAGTTGTAAATCTCCTTTATGTGAACTTATATCAGACAAAAACATAATATTGAATATACTTATTGGCTCATGAAAATGCTTGCTTTCCCTCTTATTGCTTACTCTTTAACCTCTTTTTATGTTTTTTATAGAACTGCTCCTGAATCTCAGTTGAGCACTTTGCGTAACCATGACTGATATAGAGCAAGCTGGGGTGACAGATACAACATCCTCTCTGATAGAACAGCTTGGAAATGCATTTCTTGATCTGCATGCTCGCAAGGATGCTTTTGAGGATGAGGTTCAGTGGACAGAAGTTGAAGAACACTTCCGCAACCTTGAGATGTTATTGAAGGAAAAATTTGAACAGCTTGAAGCAAAGGAGAAGGAATTTGAGGAGAAAGAAACTGAAACACACTTATTGATTGCGGAGAGAGAGGCAGCTGTTGCTGCTAAAGAGCAGGACCTGTTGGATCGAGTGCAGGAGCTAAAAGATTCTGCTGTTACTGCCATTGCAGAGGCACGATCAGTTCACCAGCCAACATCTGTAGAGGCTGTTGATGATGGGGACAACAAAGATGGCAAGGTAAGCAGCTCTCTTGGTGATATGAATTCCCCAGAGGAGGATTCTTCTCATAAAACCACTGAAAATGCCGAAGGTGTGGCTGTTGTGGTTAAGCCACGCCCAGAGCTAATGCAATTATGCCAGCAGATGGATTCAAAAGGACTTCTGAGTTATACAATGGAGAATAAAAAACATCTAAGTGCCATTCGAGAGCAACTTTCTGTTGCACTTGAAAGTGCAACTGAACCAGCCCGTTTGGTGCTGGATTCACTGGAGGGGTTTTACCCCCCTGATGAAACTACCCAACCAATGGATAAGAAGGATGCTGCCCTTCCGGGCATGCGCAAATCCTGTGTTATGTTTATGGAAGCCATGACTGCCTTATTGGCAAGAGTTGACCCAGGTGGTGATCACCTTCTGAACCCCGAGACCAAGCAGCAAGCCAAGGCAATTGCTGATGAGTGGAACCCTAAGTTGGCTAATTCAGGCATTGATGCTGCCAATGGAAATTCATTGGAAGCAGAGGCATTCTTGCAGCTCCTCGCAACTTTTAGGATTGCTTCGGAGTTTGATGAAGACGAACTCTGCAAGTTTGTACTTGCAGTTGCTCACCGCAGGCAGGCGCCTGAGCTCTGCCGTACTCTTGGGTTAACACACAAAATGCCAGGTTGGTGTTCTTTCAACTAACTGACCTGATGGGTTCCGGAGACTTCTGCCATGTTTCCATGAGATGTCCCTTACACTATGTTCCTTTAGGTTTCGGTAGCTTGTCAAATAACATGAGAGACACGACAACTTTTGTTCCGCTGCTTCGATATTATTCTGTCATTACTAAAATGGTCATATTTTTATTGGATACAGATTGTGATGAGCTTCCATTTTTTGTGCAGGTATTGTTGAGTCATTGATCAACAGTGGAAAACAAATTAATGCGGTACGTTTTATTCATGCGTTTGAGCTCACAGAAAGCTTTCCCACTGTGCCCCTCCTAAAGTCATACTTGAAGGATTTGAGGCGAAACTCACAAGGAAAGGGTGGGAACTCAGAAGGTGTTGGCGGTTCACAGGTACATTTCTGTCCATTAGACTGACCGAGTGATGCTTTGGGAATTTTCTTGTATAGATTATTTACTGGCCAATTTTTGTTCACTTGCAGAATGAAGTAAATGCACAAGAACTTGCAGCACTGAAGGCTGTAATCAGGTGTATTGAAGAGTTCAAGCTTGAAGCGGACTACCCACTTGATCCACTTCAGAAAAGGGTTGCTCAACTGGAAAAATCCAAGACTGATAAAAAGAGGGGTGGAGATTTTGGTAGACGTCAACAATCAAAGAAGCCAAGAGCAAATGGAGGGTTCCGTGGATTCCGTGCACCAGTTGCCTCAGCTGCCACTGCTGGTAGGCAGGGTCCTCCTGCTTTTGTTGAGAGGGCAGCATACACTGGAATGTCAGAGAGGTATCCTCACGCTGGTATGGCAACATATGATTATCAGGTTCCTAGCCAGCCTGCATATGTTCAGCAAGCTAATGATCAAAGATTATACTACTATCCCCCAGATGACAGGGTTACTCCAACCTCATATAATGCTGCTTCAACTAATTATGGTGGTTATATTGGTGGTGGATTACAGTCTTCGCACCAGCCATACATGTAATTGACATTTGCAGGTACTGTAGGGAATCAAGCCTAGAGATGCTGGACTAACTCATTTGCTAATTTGCCGGTGTTAGTATGCTTCATATTTGTTGTTTCCATCAGATCCTTTTCCAATTAAGGCTTCTTTTGTCAACGCACTCCAAATGTACTTCGCTAGATTGAGCCTATATATTTTTAGTTGATGGCAGTTTAAGTTAGCCATGCAAGACTTGAATATGTTCTATTGATGGTAAAGCTTATGTTTTCAGAGATTAGCTCACTTCTTTTTCCCCCTCAAATTCTATGAGAGCCTCAACACCGGCAGATGACATGGGTGGACCACGATTAAACCATTTGTTACACCGATTTCTTTTATTTTCTTTTCTATTTTTGATACAAAGGAGTTGGTGTCACACCCTTGGGACCTCTAGGTTTATGTCATGTCCCAGATTAATAAGCTTTACCACCCGGGTTACCCCATGGCTGTGTTGCCCTTTTCTTTTTTATACAGGATATTGAAGGTGATTTTATTGTTGGCCGTTACAAAATAAATGGATAAATGGAGTTTATGCATATAACATTTGTAATTATCAATCTTGATTCGAGATTTTAAGTAAAGAATAGTGGTATTCAAGGAGGCGCGGTGAGACCGAAAATGCATAGGCTTGCTTTATAATAATAAAAATAAAATGATATACATAATTCCCAAAAAAAAAAAGGGTAAAAGAAGAATATCGAGACTCTATAAATCTAGTATAATGTTATAATCGAGTTAATAATGCATGTAATAGGTAAAAACTCCGTACAATGTAATTTTATTATGTTCTTAGAAATCCACTATTAAGTCCCAAATATTACAATCTCAAACTGAGATGATTCCCTCCCCATACATATGTTACTGTTATTTTAATTCAATTCTCTTGCTAAATATTCTTTCTAGGTCTCTCTCTGTCACTCCTTTGTTCCCTTTCCATTTTCTTTGAAGAAGGAAGGGATGTATTTATAGGTAAAACAGACTCATTCCCTCAAGAAGTATGGGAGATGACAGTGATCAGTGGCAGAGCCAGAAAATTTTTTCAAGGGGGGCCAAGCCAAATGTATCACAGTCTCTCTCAATATAAATGCATATGGCTTTATTTTTGGAAAACAACAAAAATCTTTTGCTAAAGAGATTTACTTATATATTTTTATTAACTTATACATTAAATGCTCCTAAATTAATGACTTATGTATGAAAAAAAAGTCAAGTCAATATTAAACGGAAAATAAATGAGACAACAATAAATTAAAGAGTATTTATACTTATTTAAAAAAAAATGAAAGGGGCCATTACATAAAATTTACTCAATATTATAAAAGTTTAACATTAGATAGAGGGGGAGGGGGCATTTTTGGAAAATCTATGGCCCCCCTTCCCTCCGCCAATGACAATGATAGTTGTTCTCAAATTGTCCATGTCGTCGTTAGATTAGGGGAGGATTGTAGGACTAATCCTACTTTTGCTATTTAGATAGGTCGTTAAGCATTTAATGTTCGGTAGTTGTAAGTAGTTGATAGTAATTAATGTGAAGACAATAACTTCCTTTTTTTCTTAAGCAACCTATCCTGAATTTGTGGGCGTTCATCATTCGGCTAGGAACCTTCCCCTTCAACGGGTTTCATGGCCATGGTTGAGGAACTCCAAGGCTTGTGAATTCTATGAAGCCTAGGATATGGGTTTTTCCAAAACTTGGCATCAGGAGTTTGGTTCGATTTTGGGACCTCGATGACCCCTAGGAAAGAAACTTATTGAGGGTCATCCCATTCGGCATATCCCTTGAGATGGGCTTATAAAGGCCTATTGACAATGTGCCTGATTGGGGGAAGATGATCTTCCACCCATCCACAACACAAATTATTAAAGTTATCAGGTCCCCCCCCCCCCCCCCCCCCTCAAAAGAGAGGGTAAAAAACTAATGTAATGTTAAGTATCCGAAATCTTGTGATTAACATCGTACTAATATCTTTTTTCCTTCTCTTTTTATCCATTATCACACTATCCACTGTTTTTTGTGTGGACAATTCTATGATTACAATAGGAGTGGGAGAAATTGAATCACGAATATCTCTACTGAAAACACTAGGGTTGTGTTTGGTTGGAGGTGAAATAAGAAAGATAGAAAAGAAATGAGAGAAAATAAGTTTTGAGGTTGTTTGGAAAGGAGAGAAAAGTGGGAGGATTTTTGGTAGAGCCTAGGCATTTTCAATGAATTGCTTTTACAAAATTAACCCCATTCTTTAACGTTAGTTACCTTATACGCCTTCATCAATTTTTGTCTTTTTCTTCATTTTTTTTTGTCTATATATCTGTGAAATGTGCTGCGTTTTTTTTTTTTTCCTATTACAAGTGGGCATGGTTGGCTTTCTCTTTGTTTGGTTCTTTGCTTTTATTTTATTTTTAATTGGACATGATTTTTGTTTTAATAAACTTGGTGGGATTTTTTATTTTTTGTTTATTTTTTTAATTGAGTTCAAATAAATAAGTTTTCTATCTCTCCACTTTTCCATCCTTCCAATGAAAGACATATAAGAGAAAAATAAATCTCTTCTATACTCTCACTTTTCTACCCCTCCAACCAAACAAACACCAGAAGGTGCAGTTGAAGTACAAAACTTTCCATCCTCAAAAAAAAAAAATTGAAGATTTATTTAAAAAATAGAAAAACAAAATCAAAAGAATTTGAATAAATCTCCTTATCGGATAATGGATACCTACTTTGATTAGAGCATTCACATCCCATATCTTTGAACTATTATATTCTACCATCTCAAAAACTATTTTATCTATTATACCATTCTATTTTACAATACTCCCAACATCCCAACTTTTATTTTACTATACAACACATTAAAATAATATAAATTATACAATAAAATAGTAAACAAATTATCTATCACTCCTCTCTCTCTCATTTCTGTCTCTACCTCTATGTCCCTCTCTCAATAACCAAACAACACAATCATGACCACACCACCACCATGCCCACCACGCCACCATTGCCCACTGCCCACCAAAATCCCATTAAAACCAAAAATCCAAATTAAGAAAAAAAAAAAAAAACCAGCAAATACTCACCAAACCCATTAAAAAAAAACCAAACAACCTAGTCACCACCACCACGCCACCACTGCCCACTACCCACCAAAATTCCACCGAAACAAAAACCCAAAAAAAAAAAAACACACACACACACACACAGTTGTTAAGCAAAACCCAGATCAACCTTGATCAAAACACAACACACAAAACCCAAATATTAAAAAAACACACTTGTTGAGCAAAACCCAGATCAACGCCGATCAAAACACACAAAACACAATACACATCGCACCACCGCCGCTAGATCAACGCAGCCACCATCGCACCACAACACACTGCCACCGCTATATCAACGCCACCACCGCTGCTAGATCAACGCCGCCACCATCTCACCACAACACACAAAACCCAACCCATCATCACCGAGCTTGAGCAACCCATCATCGGCGAGCTTGGCAACCCATCATCGACGAGAAATCACAACCCATCATTGGCGAGCTTGAGCAACCCACGCTGCCGCTAAACCCACACCAGAATATGCCCACCGTGAGAAAGAGAGATGTGATGAGAGAGAGAGGCTGTTGTGGAGAAGGAGAGAGGAGATGAGAAACAAAGAAAATAAAGAGAGAGAAAGAATCAGATTCATTGGCGAAAATGGCACTATAGCACCTTTAGGTGAAATATATGGAAATCTATCACTGTTTCGGAAATAAATAACAATCTACCACTTTTTTGATACTCGAGTTCATGGAACTCGAGTTTCATTAAAATTTTTTTGGCTATTTTGAAGGCTATTTATGGAACTTGAGTACTATTTAGAACTCAATTTTCCCAAACTCGAGTATAAAAAAAGTAGTAGATCCTTACATATTTCCGAAATAGTGGTATATTCATATATATATTTCCATGAACAATGGTAGAAGGCCATTTTGGCCCAGATTCATTTATGGGTGAATAAAAAAAAATATTTTTTTAGTTTTACAATTTTGCTACAATACCGTCACAAATTTGTGACGGTACTGTAGCACAATTGTAAATTTTTTTAGGATAGAAGACCGGATAATGGGACATTTTTGTGTTTTGATGGTAATATATATCTACATTTGGCATATAGCAGTCCGAGTGTGAACGCTCTAACACATCATCATGGGGCCTCTGCCCATGCTTTAGTAGCCCACACACAATTGTTCCATCACGTTTTAGAAGTCTTGGCCCCTGCCCAAGCCCTTCTCATCAGAATCACAGTCCACACAACATGCTCATATGCAACACATCAAGCAACTGCCATCAGCCCACTCACATAAGTCCATACATACTTCCAGTACCAACCACGACCCAATACATTGCACAACATATCATCTTCACAGCAGCCCAGCATTGCCTTGCATCTAAGCTACCAAGCCCACTCACAAAGCAACCATCAGCCAAACTATCATTGCCATGCACCATCCCACAGTATTACACCATACTAGCAAAAACCCAAAAGTTAAAAAAAAAAAAAAAAATCTTGTGAAGAAAAGCCCAAAACTAAAGTAAAAATAAATGCAAGTACTTAAGAATAATAAAAAAATTCCACGATCTCCTCAGTCCTCACCAGTTGAGGAGTAAATAAATTAAAGTTGACGAGTTGATTAGTATTAAATTTCAGACACATTACCGAACAAACAAATAAATACAAAAATAATAATAAATAAGTTTTTTCTAACTGACTTCCCTCCTTCCTTCCCTCTCTTTCTCTCTCTCTCTCTCTCTCTCTCAACGAGCTACCGTTTCGTTTTGTTCACTCGACCTCTTTACCTCCCCCAGCCATTCTCTCTCTCTTCTCGAAAGTTGAATCTCGATCTGCATCCATTTCATTTCGCTAACTATCTTTAACTCACTCTCTCTCGCCCGACCCACCCACTGACCCAAATGGCTCGGGCATTATTAATCCAGCTCTTCACCTTCACCATCCTCCTGATCGTCCAATCATCTCCCTCCACGTCACTTCTCCTCCGCCCTCCTCACGGTGGGCCCCGCCAATCCATGCTATTGCCTCTCTTCCTCTCTCCTCCAAATCCCCCCCGCCACCTCCAAAGATCCGACCCGCAAACCCACTCCAACGCTCGCATGGGCCTCTACGACGATCTCCTCCGCAACGGGTACTTTTCTCATTCATTCTCTATTGCTTGCTTTTCGATTTACAACCTGGAAATGTAGATATAGATACATGTGGCCGACCCGGACTAATCTGTAAGGATCCATAGCAAAACTTTGGGACTAAGACTTTGTTTTCGTTGTTGTATTATAGATACTACTCGACGCGGCTTTGGATCGGTACGCCACCTCAGATGTTCGCTCTTATTGTTGATACGGGAAGTACTGTCACCTATGTCCCCTGCTCTACTTGCGAACAGTGTGGCAGACACCAGGTCTAACATTTCTTAATCATACACTTTTTCTTTTTCTTTTTTGGGATTTATATCTGATTCATAATAATAATATTATTGTTTTGTACTAACTAGGATCCGAAGTTCGAACCAGAATTATCTAGTACCTACCAACCTCTGCAATGCAATTTGGATTGTAACTGCGACAGTGAGAAGGTACATTGTGTGTACGATAGACAGTATGCTGAGATGAGTAGCAGCAGCGGTGTTCTTGCCGAGGATGTTTTGTCCTTCGGCAATTTGAGTGAACTCCAGCCGCAGCGTGCTGTTTTCGGCTGTGAGAATCAGGAAACCGGTGACCTTTACAGTCAACGTGCCGATGGAATCATGGGTTTAGGCCGTGGTGATCTTAGTATTGTGGATCAACTTGTTGAAAAAGGTTTGATCAATGATTCATTCTCGTTATGCTATGGTGGAATGGATATTGGCGGCGGTGCTATGGTTCTTGGTGGCATTTCTCTTCCGATTGACATGGTTTTTACACAATCGGACCCCGTACGAAGGTGTGTTTTGTGTGAACAAATTAGTCTTATTGATATAAGACATCCCTGTATTTATTTATTTTTTTCTCCTAACAAATACATTTGATTCGCGCATTTACTCTAGTTTCGGGATGGCAACAGTCCATACTACAATATTGATTTGAAGGAGATACATGTTGCGGGGAAGCCGTTGATGTTAAACCCAATTGTCTTTGATGGAAGGCATGGAACTGTCCTGGATAGTGGTACAACATATGCTTACTTTCCTGAACCAGTGTTTATAGCATTTAAGGATGCGGTAAGATCCTGTTCTCTTCGTCAATTCTGAATGAGTTTCAAGAAGATTTATGAATATATTCTTGCTTAACTTGTACTGATAAGTGAACTTTTGAAATTAGTCTAAGTACCTCATAATTCTTTCTGAATGATATTAACAAAGGGGCTATTTGTAGTTACAGAAATGATAAATAAGAAAATAAACACAAAGGGGTTCATTTTTTGTTTGGTGAATATTGTGCAGTTGATTCAATTTATATTTGTCAAACCATGAATGTGTTGGCCAAGCAGATCTTTGTGCTTAAATTTCTTATACTCTTTTGTTTTGTTTTGTTTTTTTATTTTTTTTGGGTATCAGTGGGTTTTAGATCAAAGTACATTTAGTCCTCACCTTTTAGCTTTTAACCTTTTTGGTTTGTTTTTCTTTCCCTCTCAATTTTAGTCTTTCTCTGACCTCTAAATGTTTCTGATTTTCTGAAAGTACCTATATATGAGTGCAGATTATGAAGGAACTTAATTCCATCCAGAAGATCAAAGGTCCTGATCCAAATTTTAATGATATCTGCTTTTCTGGTGCTGGAAGGTACTGCCTATAGCATAACAGAAGACTTTGACTGCATAAATGAACTTCTTTCTTTTTAACATTATATATCGTTTTTGCTCCAGTGATGTCTCTGAACTATCAAAAACCTTTCCTGTGGTTGACATGGTATTTGGTAATGGGCAAAAGCTGTCACTATCACCTGAAAATTACTTATTTCGTGTAAGTAATGGACTTGTTCGTATGTGTTTCTTTACATACATACATACATAACATATCCTTTCTTAAAATGTAACAAGCTTTTTGAAGTCTTTTCTAATAGGATCTGCACTTTCTGGATGCAGCTTTTGTGTTCTTGCCATTGGTGATTTGTTTTATACATTGACTGATTTTTTTTTTCCTGGTTTATTTGATATCAAACTTACGAAGCATTCAAAGGTACGTGGTGCGTATTGCCTGGGGATTTTTCAGAATGGAAAAGATCCAACTACTCTTTTAGGAGGTATGTTATGCTTTAACGATTTCCTTTCTTTTTTCTTTTTCTTTTAACCCATGCCATGGCTTTTGTGTTCATTTTCATGTTAAACTGCCAACTTCCTTTCATAAAATTTATGCAGTACTTTTACATATGTATCCATTGTGATAGGTATTATTGTCCGCAATACCCTTGTTATGTATGATCGTGAGCATTCAAAAATTGGTTTCTGGAAAACTAACTGTTCAGAATTATGGGAGAGACTTCAAATATCTGGTGCCCCTCCACAAATGCCTTCAGGTCCAGATAGAGAGCCCCCACCTACAACAGCACCTGCTGAAGTACCAGATCATGTATTTCCAGGTATAGTATATTGCTGGCCTTCAATCATATTCAGCAGCATAGAGTTTGGTAGCTTAAGTTAACGTTTAAGATAAGAATTGTGCAAAAGATAGATTAATTAAGAACTTAGGTATGAAGACCGGGAATACTACCTAATGTAAATGTAGTTTGTTACGTTCATCATTGCACACTTTATTTATTTGAACTAGCTCCTTCTTTCCACACACACATTTTTTTTTTATTTTTAAAAAGATAGATTAATTGCAAAACTAGATTTTTTTTATCTGTGCAAATGGGGATCCTGAAAGTATAATGAACATTTGTTGACTTCTAGTAGTTACTGTTTTAGGTTTTTTGCAGCCTTTTTATCTTATGTCAAGTAAAATCTAGGTGTTTATAAAAAAGAAAATAAAATAAAAAAGAGTAAAATCTAGGTATGTAAACCAAAGCTCTAATCTTATTCGACATTACAAAAAAAAAAGGTATATTACTTTGCCTTTTTGTGACATAACTATGTATTGTAGTTTGTCTGATTGATACGTTCTCTTATTTATTCTCTCAATAATTTTGATGCACAGGGGAACTCCAAATTAAACAAATAACATGTGATATGTTATTGAACGTCAGCTACCCAAATCTGAAGCCTCACATTACAGAACTGGCTGAGTTTGTTGCTTATGACTTAGGCATTAATTCTTCTCAGGTTAGACAAATGCCATATTGGAATGCAGAAAAATTTTTGAACAGCATTTGTTCAATTGGTTCAAAGCTAGCTTCCTGATTATGGATATGTCTGTTTATAATTGGGTTATTTTAAGTTAGAGTTCATTTTCACTTAAGGGTAACAATAATTATGAACGTATAATTTCAGGTTCGTTTAATGAATTTTACTCCCAATGGAAATGATTCCCTTATTAGATTGGCCATCTTTCCAGCAGGGTCCGGTGACTGTTTTTCAAATGCAACAGCTAATGTAAGTTTGCATCTGTGATTTGCAAGTATTGACAGCGCAAAAAATTATAAGCATTTGTGTGATGATTTTGTTCTGTTCAGAGTATAATTGCCCAATTTGCTGAACATCATGTGCAACTTCCCGGTACCTTTGGAAGTTATCAGTTGGTTGGATGGAACATTGAGCCTCTGGAAAAACGGTAATTTACTTTTCACTTTACAGAGTCTACTTATTCCAGATGATATTACATTTTTTACTTCATCGGTTGGTCTTCTCAGGATTTGCATAAAGCCTGATATTTGAGTATTGGTAATGAGATTGAGAGATATGCTAATGGAATTGAAAAACCCGATTTGGTCTCTTTGAGTTGGTTTTTCCCTGACTACACTAAAATCTGCGATACAACCATTTTAGAGTTACTAAAATCTAAATATAACCCTATATAGAAAAAGTGAATATTTCACCCCCCAAAAAAAATTGTTACAAAAATAGAAAATTGTTATTATGTTATCTGTGGGTGAAAGCATGTGAGTACTGCACGTGTATGAGAAAAAGTTGAATGAGGTACCTGATAGAAGAGGGAAGCCCTCTACTATAAATGGAGATCCATGCATGGTTGAGGCTGAGTTTGTCTTGCAATTGAAAGACATATTAAGAGATTCACCAGTGAAGATATATTCAGAGTCTCTTCCCCTGCTAAACATGGGTGGAGGGTTAGGTCATGAATTCTATCCCATATGTGTTAGTTATATTGCCCATGAAAAAATATATCAGCAATGGAACAAATACTTATTATTTAGATTATTGTATGTCATATCCTCTTTCAAGATTATTTGGTATATATATATATATATTTTTTTTTTTTATTTATATTTGGGCTTTCTAAAATAAAATTAATAGAAGTAGTAAAGAAGGACATAGATATAAAGAGTTTAGCAAAGAGTATGACTTCGGATAGAATATAATGGATGCAAAAAAAATACATGTGGCTAAACCTAATTAGTCTGTTGAGGATCCATAGCCAATCCCAAAGTTTTGGCACCTAGACTTGGTTGTTGTTTGGGCTTCCCATCTCATCAGATTTTCCCAAATAGTTACCGCTTCACCATCTTGCACAGCTTTCTATTTGTTAAATAGTGGCCTACTGCCTATCTTGAGTAAACTTTGGTGTATACTAAAAGCGTTTCCGAGTTTGACATCATATTATCATAGACTGCCTCTTTTCTTAGTATTGTATTTTTCTGAATGTTGCAGTACTTGGCGGCAGCAAAACTATCTGGTGGTATTTTTAGCAGTTGTTGTTACAATAATTATTGGATTGTCAGCTTTTGGAATGTGGTTTATTTGGAGACACAGACAACAGATGCTTAATGCATACAAGCCTGTCAATGCTGCCGTTCCGGAGCAAGAACTCCAACCAATTTAAAATTTTAGGAACTATCTTTGCATGAGAATTTATGTCAAATTATGTAGCTATCAGAATCTCTTTGACTCACACAATGACTGAGTCGAAACAATATCTTCTTAACCGACCAAGATTCTTGTTCAGTAAAGTGGATGGTCCTTTGCAATGCTTATTCAGTAAATCCAGGTAGGGAGGTATAGGTACACACGTTTTGGATTTGTTTTGTAAACATAATCAACTTTTTAAAGCAATATTGTGATATACTCGTGTATTAGAAGCTTGCTCAATAAAGCACTGTACAAGTTCTTTTATTCATTTTACTTTCATTTTTGTGGTTTACCCTTTTGAATAAAGTTATAGAGCATGGATTTCACAACCATTACAAGCTAAACCAAGAAAGACTGTTCTTGCTGTATTACTTCTGTTTCAATTGTTAAATGAGTTACATGCGTATTGTTACATGGGAATGAAAACAAGCATGATAGATTCCGCTGACACAAGTCATTGTATTGTTACTGAGTGAAAGAAAATTTGTAACATGCCCCACTCGGATTTATTCAGATTATACAAAAGATTAATCCAAACAAACATGCATGCATGCAGCAGAAGAAAAGATCTTAGTGGTAGGGATGGCAAAATGCACTTGTTTGTTATAAAGGATAACATCATCAAGGGAATCTGCGTATATGTAACCTAAAAAACTTTTTTACAACGTAGAAGAAAAACTGAAACAAAGATAATGCTGCCTAAAATCTGAATTTTTGCAAGCCATTTGTGGTTATTTCCCCTGGTTGCATTCCTTTCAGAGTTATCAAACTGCTAGGGCCAATGTAGACAGCACAATTTGACATTTTAGACCCCTTAGTAGCAGCAATCGTGTGATTAATCGTCTTACTTTCAATATTGTAAGCCATTAGTTTCTTGTCTTTTACCCAAAACCACAAATCACCTGACCGAGCGAGAAGAGGAACAGGATTCTCCATCAAATCTGAAGTGCTGTTCATGAATGCCAAGGAAACAACAATCATCTCTTTACCCCATTTGAGCTTCTTGTAATCTTCTAACACCATGACATTGATAACTTCTTCCACTCTAAAAGAAAAAGATAAAGACCCATTCCAATCTAAAGCCCAAACTTTATCCCAATCCGAGAACAATCCTTGTGGCATAATATTACTATTAAAGCTCTCGTTCTCCAAATCAAGAGATACCATCTCTTTACAAAAGCATGTTCTAACCTTGTTTACTCTAATGCAGTGAACAGCCTCACCTGCTAACACAATCATAATTTTCTCTCTTTTCTTGTTAGCATCTTTTAAGTAGGGGAAATTGAGAGTTCTCCATGACTTATCACTTCCAATGGTAAGAATTTCACAACCTTCAATTCCGGCTTCCTCGTTATCATCATATACAGAGACCAACTTATAACAACCAGTAGATGGAACAAAAGAGAATGTCATGCCAAAACTATTCTTACGTTGGTCAGGCAGTTCAAGTATTTGGCGGGTGGCATGATTTGCAATATAGTATTTTCCAGAAGCATTGCTTTTTGATAGCAACAAGCCATTGCAACCACAGATCAACTGGAAAATTTCCCTGCCACTGCCACCACCACCGCCAGAAGGAGCACTACAAATTGGGCAAGTATTGTAAAAGCGAGTAATATTTGTAACTCGGCTCATATGCTTTTCAATGAATTGACAATCTTGAGTTAAAGCATACCATTGTTTGCAAACACACTTCATTCTAAGCACATACTTGACAGGCAGCCAGCTCAGGATCTCCATAATGATGCCCCAGGGAATGGACCATTGTTCAGCAGAGATGGAGATTTTTCCATTGCTCTTCTTAGTTACAGAAATCTCTGGCTTCGAACTCAAATTTTTATCTTTATTTGCAATTCTGTGTTGTTCCTTGGACGTTTCAAGCCACTGTAGAGATGAGCAGCAAGAAAATTGGGAGGCAATGTTTCCCATGATGCTCTTGAGAGACACTCCAATCTGCACACAAGACCTTACAAAGGAACAAACGTGGAATTAGCTTTTCTAATGTGAATCAAAAGAAATATTTTTTAGCACAAAACACAAATTCAGTGTAGGAGAACAATTGCTAAGTTATGAACTTCATTGGCCAACCTAAATCCTCATGCATTCAAAGTTTTTTAAATGTAATGGCAAAAGTTCCAATGCCCTTAAACGGGGAGTATGCACTTCACATGGAAAAAAAAAAATCCCACATCAGTGGACATAAAGAAGCAAGGGAAATTTAAAAGGATTTTGAGTGTGTTAGCGTGTGCGCTCGGGAGAGACACACAGATTTATGGTGGTGGGAATAAACAGTAGGCAAAACCAAGCTTTCTTCCACTATTAAGCACAAAAATAAACAAGTAGAACTCTTTGAAATTACTTTTACGGAACACCCCCATAATCTTTAAAAGCAAAAGAACATAGGCTATGTTTGGTAATAAACAAGTAGAGCTCTTTGAATTTTCTGTTTTCAAAACCTAAAAACTTGTTTGGTTAACTTATTATAGGTCAAAATACAAGAACTGTTTCTAATTTCCAAATTGGGGAGGAAATTGTTTCTAACTTATTTTAGGCAAACAAAAAACAAAAAACTGTTTCTAATCACTTTCCTCCTAAACTCTGAAGTTAGTAATGCTAAAACAACCAAACAAAGAACAGAGAGCAGAGGGAATTAATATGAAAAGAAAAAGAAAAATAAATTATGAAGATAGCAATCATTAGGGACATAATCAGCAAGATAAAGGCTTAGACATTTATTTCTTATAAAAAAATAAAAAATTACAATTTAATTATGAACTCCAAATAATGCATATGTTACTTAATCAGAACTTTTAAAAATTAGTTGATTCTTTATGAGCAAACTTCACAAAAATCAGGAAGTTTGAAGTACAGAAGAGCATGTCATTTGATGTTTGAGTCCTGCGGGCTTACAGTGCAAAACTAAAACTTTCTGGGAAACATAAAAGGAAGTAACCAGTGGGAAAATTTATTTTTGGTATAAAAGGTTGAAATTTAAAGCACCAGTCAAATAAGCACACATGATAGTTGAAAAATAGGTCAGACAAATGAAAAGGCAACACAAAATTTTACTTACAAATTTCTACCATGAGGCAAAGAGAACTAAGGTGAAACAAAATCCAAACTTCTATGCATTTGATTTTTTGTTTTAGTGAAAACAAGCAGAGACCTTTGTTTTCTTTAGGACCCATGTAGCACATGGGTATTCTTGGTCCATTGTGATGTGTCCCAAAATAAAGTACACAAAAAAAAAAAAAAAAGATTAAGAAAATGTGTAACAATTTTCTTTTTCTCCCTCTTTTCTCTAATTTCCTCAGCATTCAAAAAGATAATCAAGCATTGAAGAAATGAAAAAAGATTTAACGAAAAAATAAAGAAGAAGAAATGAAAGATGAGTGTAACCAAATGATTTACCTTGCCTAGGCAGAGTGAAAAATGGCTCGCTGGACAGGTGGGTAGGGGTTGGAGACTCTAAGGTATGAGGGCACAATGGGCTGTGGGCATAGAAGTCAAAGAAATGTTAATTTTAGGATCACACCGTATATAATACTTTTTTTTTCAACAATCTTATATGAAGAATAGTAAATTAGTAACCGATTACTTGTCACTTTCATGTGAATCCATCACTCACACAATCTCTTAGATCAAAATTGTGGTAAAGTTGTGATACAAAAAAGTATGGTCCTAAATATATATATATATATATATATCTTTTTTCTTTCTTTTTTTTCTATTATCATCTATAAAATAATAATAATAATAATAATAATAATAATAACTCACATTAAAGCTTCAGCTATTAGCTGGGGTCTTGTGCTTTACTGGAAATCCAATGTGGAGATTGATGTTGAATCCTCATCCGTGAATCATATAGACATCATAGTTAATAAAAATTCCGGGGAACCTTGGCGGTTTACTGGATTTTACGGTGAACCTGAAACTCATAAGAGGCAAGATTCTTGGGATTTATTACGAAGTTTACATGGACGAAGCTCACTTCCTTGGTTGTGTGCCGGGGACTTTAACAAGATCATTAAGCAGTCAGAAAAATTGGGAGGAAGGTTAAGGCCTTATGCATAGATGCAGATTTTCCGAGATGCCTTAGATGAGTGTGAACTTATGGATTTGGGTTTCAAAGGTTTTCCATACACTTGGTGCAAGCATTATAGGAATGGTGTTTCCATTTGGGAATAGCTTGATAGGGCAGTAGCTTCCTACGAGTGGTTTTCAAGATTTCCTGGCTCGCGGGTGCACCACATAGATAGTACTACTTCGGATCACAAAATTCTGTGGGTGGAACTATCTGACTTGGATTTTCAGAAAAAGTAGAAGGTTTTTCGTTTTGAAGAAACGTGGTTGGCAGATAAGGGTTGTGGAGAACTAGTTGAAGGAATTTGGCAAGCCAACTATGATGTGGTTGACGAGAAGAAGGTACTTAGGAAGTTAGATACTTGCAGCAAGGAGTTAACTTGCTGGAGTAAAGAATGTTTTGGAAATATAAAATACGAGTAGGAGAAGAAGAAAAAACTCCTAAGTCAAGCCGAGAGGAGGGCTGTACAAGGTGGAGGCACGGATTTGCTTCTACAATTGAGAAAAGAGATTAATGCTCTAATGGAAAAGGAGGAAAGGATGTGGAGGCAGCGGTCACGTGCTCTGTATCTGAAAGAAGGGGATCGAAATACTCGCTTCTTTCATTGCCGAGCAACACAAAGGAAGCGTCAAAACTCCATTACAGGTATTATGAATCATAATGAGGAATGGTGCACTCAAACAGATCAGATTTCTGCCACTTTTACTGAATATTTTCAGCAGCTTTTTACATCCTCAAAGCTGGATGCACTTGAGACTGGTTTGGATTCTATTCCCCATTTCGTGACACAGGAAATGAATGCCTCCCTTTGCTACGATTTTGAGGCTTGGGAAGTTGAAAATGCCTTGAAACAGATGGCACCATTGAAGGCGCTAGGACCTGACGGAATGCCACCACTCTTCTATCAAAATTTTTGGAGTCTAGTTGGTAGTGATGTTACTACCTCCATTCTGCATTACTTAAATTCAGGTTCAATTCCTACCCCCCTAAACCACACTTTCATCACTCTCATTCCCAAGAAAAAAAATCCGGAAAGAGTAACCGAGTACAGACCCATTAGTCTTTGCAACGTACTTTACAAGATCTTTTCAAAAGTACTTGCAAATAGACTGAAGCGAGTGCTTCCTTACCTTATTTCCGAACATCAAAGTGCCTTCATCAAAGGTCGCCTTATTACTGACAACATCATAGTAGCCTTTGAAACCTTGCACTATATGAAGAATCATAATTCGGGGAAGAATGGATTTATATCTCTTAGATTAGATATGAGCAAGGCCTATGATTGGGTAGAGTGGTCTTTCTTGAGGGAAGTCAAGAAAAGAATGGGTTTTAATGATAAATGGGTGGAGTTAGTGATGGAGTGTATATCTACAGTGACCTATTCTCTATTGATTAATGGTGAACCTATGGGGAATATCAAACCAAGCCGAGGTATCCGTCAAGGAGATCCATTGTCTCCTTATCTTTTTTTGCTTTGCTCGGAGGGCCTTCATAGAATGATTAAAAAAGCAGTGGATGATGGTGATATCCAAGGTGTCTCTATTTGTCGAAATGGACCTAAACTAACACATTTATTCTTTACGGATGATAGCCTTTTGTTTTGCAGGGCTACTACTCAGGAGTGTCAAAAGGTGCTAGATATACTTTCTTCATATGAGCGAGTTTCGGGGCAAAAGCTGAATAGAGATAAGACTTCTCTATTTTTCAGCAAGTCCACCTCTCTTGAGATGCAAAATCAAATCATGAGTGCAATTGGAGTTTCGGCTTTGAGACAATATGAGGTTTACCTGGGTTTACCTGCAATGGTGGGTAGAAATAAGAGAGCTAGCTTTGATCATTTGAAGCAAAGAGTGTGGAAGAAATTACAAGGGTGGGAGGGGAAGTTACTTTCTCAAGCCAGAAGGGAAGTGCTTATCAAAGCGGTAATTCAAGCAATCCCCACATACACAATGAGTTGTTTAAAACTCCCAACCACGTTGTGCCATGACATTGAATCTCTTGTTCGCAAGTTTTGGTGGGGACAAAGGGGAGATAGAAGGAAAGTGCATTGGATTAAATGGGATGACTTATGCCAACATAAAACAAAAGGAGGATTGGGGTTCAAAGATCTTGTGATGTTTAATGAGGCTATGTTAGCCAAATTAGCTTGGAGGTTGCTGCATGATGATAGCTCGCTTTTTTATAGAGTATTCAAGGCTAGATTCTTTCCACATGGGACTATCCTTGATGCTAAAGAAGCCCCATCTGCTTCGTACGCTTGGAAAAGTATCCTAAAAGGGCGGGATGTCATAAAAAAGGGAGCATTATGGAGGGTGGGAGATGGGAAGCAAATCAGAATTTGGGCGGATAACTAGCTGCCAACAAGGAATGCAGCAAGAGTTAAAACTCCAGTTCTGTGGGGTCAAGAAAACTCAAACGTTGAAGTTCTCATTAATCCAGCCACAAGGAGTTGGAGAGGAGAGGTTATAGATCATGTTTTTAATCCGGCTGAGGCAGAGGTGATCAAAGCTATTCCCCTAAGTGCATCTAGTCAATCGGATACACTGATATGGCCTTTCAATCCAACAGGTCAATATTCAGTGAAATCTGGTTATAGATTTTTGCTGGAGCAGACAGACACCTCACATACACTAGCCCAAGATTCTGCTTTTTGGAAAAGAGTTTGGAGTCTTGAAGTCCCTTGCAAAGTCAAGAACTTTGTTTGGCGTGCTTGCAGGGAAGCCTTGCCCACCAGGAAAAATTTGCAGCGGAGAAAAATAGTCCCTGATGGCCTTTGCGATCGCTGCAAGATGAAGGAAGAGGACTGCTCACATGCTTTATTTTTCTGTTCTGATGTGTAGGTAATTTGGAGCTCGGAGTGATCATGGATATCAGGTATGTAAGGGAGCAGTGTTAAAGAAATTTTCAATCATGCATTTGCGGAAGAGAAGGATGCTGCATTACTTGCTTTCACGAGCTGGGCTGTGTGGAATCGCAGAAACCAGATTCGGTTTGGGGAGAATGCGTGCCCACTGGATCAGCTTGTACCGCTAGCAAAGGAAAGAACAAGGAATTTCAAAGTCTTACTCCAGCAACTCTAAAGATGCAGCACAGGAAACATACAAGATGGAAGCCACCGGACAGAGGTTACTACAAGGTTAATTATGATGGAGCGGTATTTGAGCAGCAAGGGAGAGCAGGCTTAGGTGTTATCATCTGGAACTCAGATGGGGAGGTAATGGCATCATTGTTGCAGCAAGTTCAGCTCCCCACATCAGTTTCGCAGGTGAAAGCATTGGCAGGAAGAAAAGCAACAGAATTCGCCCTTGAGATTGGAATTAATAACATAGTTTTGGAAGGTGATTCGGAGATTGTCTACAGGGATCTCCTGAGTGATGCTCCTTCTCTGGCTTTACATGGGCATTTGATACAGGATGTTAAAGCTCTGGTCCCTTTATTTTCTAGTATCAGTTTTAGTCATGTAGGTCGGTCAGGAAATAAAGCCGCCCATTCAATGGCTAGAAGGGCAATTCTTTCAGAAAATTTAAATGTCTGGATGGAAGATATACCACCAGACATCCTTGATGTAATTCGGGCTGATTTCAGCCCCTCCTGATTTTTTATATAAGTGCATTGTTCATTCTCAAAAAAAAAAAAAAAAAGCTTCAGCTATTAGCTAACGCAAAATTTGGCAATCTTATCTTAAACAAATTTGACAATCTTATCTTAACTTAATTACTTCCCCTACTTTATAGTCTTTGTGGAGCTTTAAATTTTTGGCTGAAAACATTATTAGGAGCTAGTGATAAATAAATAAGACGGTGGTAGTGAGTGAGTGGTTCATGTAATAAGTAATGCAGAATTTGACAATTTTACTCTTTTGGTTAACGTAAATTAACACACGGCAGTGCGAGCATAACTATTATTATCCTTGTCATTGCCGTTGTTATTATTACGATCATCTTCTGTAAAATCTGTACTCCTTTTAAGAAAGAATTTCATGCTCAAAGATAATATTCACAGTTTCACACTAGACTACACACACACAAAACGATGAGGTTCTGTGAAGGTTTTTATTATTATTATTATTATTATTATTATTATTATTTAAGAATAAGTCACGGTGATTTATTAAAAAAAAGGAAAGAAAAAGAAAGATAAAAGATACAAACTACCCCTAAAGTTTGGGTTAATGCCATACATGACCCAAACTTATAAAAAAATATCCAAATTACTCCCTAAGCACAAACTGCACAGTCTACACTTAACACTATTTGAAAGTTTTCTGACACCTCCAAGTATTTTTAAGCTTCCTTCTCCATGACGGTTATTCATCTACTATTTATTATCCTGATATTCCCTTATGCATGTAATTGTCACAATATAGTCATTGTAGGACTACATTGTGGCAATTAAACTCACTACAAATTAGTTTTTGGGAAATGGAGAACAAAAAATGTCAAGTGCGACTTGTCTTATAGGGCAAATTGAATAGTTTTGTAAAGTTTGAGTGGCATCCGGTGACCAATATTGGTCCAAACTTTAGGGTTGATTTTTGTAATGTACCCAAAAAAAAAAAAAAAAAAATAGCGAGTCACTTAAAAGTTAAGACAGTTTAAAAAATTACTACAAAATAGACAGTTAAAAGTTCAAAATTTTATCACAGTGTGTTAAATAGCTAGGTTACTCGTCACAAAAAAAAAGAAAAAAAAAAAAGAAAGAAAAAAAAAGGCACTATTATTTTCTATATAAAATAAAGCACTATTTATATCCAAAAAAAAAAAAATCACTAAGGTGGCATTTGCCGTTTGGTATGGGGTTATCTTTTAGAATTCTTAAAAATGTTGAAAGATTCTCATATTTGATTGCAAATCGTATAGGAGAATCATATTCCAATGGTATCTAAATTCCCACTTAATGCCTTTTTTTTTAGGAATGTTGATTCTTTTTTTTCTTTTTTCTTTTTTTAAAAGTAGGTTTCTAGATTTTCATGTCCGGATATAGTTACATTTGTATAAACTGACAATTGTAACCATTCTCCATACACTTTAACCAATAATAAAAAATGTTATAAATTGAGAGTATAATTATTTTGTAGTATACATGCTATTTTTTTTTAAAAAAATATTAAACTATAGTTTTATTGAATTTTTCATGATTTATAATTTATATTTTGTTTTTCAAAATTTATTTGGAGGAATTATTTAAAAAAAAAAAAAAAAGACTTGATGTATTTACAAATCAAATGTTATTTTGGGAAAAATAAATGATTCTTATAATATTTTTTAAAATAAACTGAAATTTAACGTACGTCTCATATTCTTAGGATTTTTATTAAATTTCAAATAAAACCAAAGATAAGAAATAGTTACATTCCCAGACATTTAGATTACTAGGCAATGTAAGCATCACATTCCTATAAATCTAGATGTTGAGGATAATGTGGATTCTCTTATTCCAATTTACCAAACACCACCTAAGGGTATATATAATTAAATTTATTAATTCAAATGGCTACACAACTCAAACTTATCCACTAACTCTTTCAACAAATATATCCACTAACAAACAATTACAACAATTTAGAATTACACTAGCGTATATCTCTATACTTCTTTTGCATTTAATACTACTTATTCTTGGAAAGAAGGAAGACAAGAATGGTTGGTTCCTGATAAGTTTTGGTAGGTCAACACATAATTTATGTGGTTCGACAATGTTCCTACATCCATCGAAGTGAGCAGCTAATCTTTCTCCAAAAAAAAAAAAAAAAAAAAAGAAAAGAAAAGAAAAGTGAGCAGCTACTGTTGTGGTACAAATTTTCAGGCCTTGATTTTATTATCCCACTCACAAAAATACCCACATGAGCCCACACATTATTTTAAGCCCACATAAATATTTCCCACATGTCATTCAAATATTTTCCATGTTATTGGGCCTTTACAAATATTCCATACACAAGCCCATAATTTGCCTTGGACTCTCTCACAAATATTACCCATTATATCCCACATATTATCCAACTTGGATTTTCACACAAAATACACACCATATCACTACCAAAATTGGGCCACAAAATTACACTATCTCCCCTCAAATCCCAACATCATTTAGCTTGTGCGCAAAACCCAAAGAAATCCCAAACTCCCTAAAGTCCACTACGATGTGGCAAATTCAAAATCTCACTACGATGTGGCAAATTCAGTCCCACTACGATGTGGCAAACTCAAAGCCCACTACGACGTGGCAACTTCAAAGCCCACTATGATGTGACAAATTCAAAACCCACTACGACGTGGCAAATACAAAGCCTGCTATGATGCGGCACCATTTACGAAGCCTGTTATAATACGACACTTCTACTAAATCCGTTGCTACACGGCAATATTTTACAAAATCTTAAATCATTTTCACAAAGCCCAAATAATAATTTGGCACCTATTTTACAAAGCCTAAATGCTAATTTGGCACCTATTTTACAAAGTTCAAATGCTAATTTGACACTATTTTATTTATTTGGCACCATTTTACAAAGCCCAAATATTCATTTAGCACTACTTTACAAAGCCCAAATAATTATTTGACACTATTTCACAAAGCCCAAATATTATTTTGGCAACTATTTCTAAAAGCCCAATATTATTTTGGCACAATCAAGTATTATTTCAAAACTTGCTTTACATATACTAAGTCCCTAATTCATGGGAAATATAAATTACTCATCTCTCAAAAAATATTGCTTTCACAAAATTTATGGGAACTATGCCTATTCTTTCCATAATCAACTAACTACAAAGCCCATGAATATCACCTATGGCAAAACTACTCATTTTGTAGGGATAACTAAGCCCAAGGAAGCTTATCTACAAAGCCCAGCTGGGTCAGGCCAGCCCGCACACGAATCCTAGTAATTGGAAAACATGTGAACTGGTTAGCCAAATTTCAGCAACAATTGAACAGTTGGAACCCCTTCCCATCAGGTCCCAACTTGTCTAATCAGATCAGAAAATGGACACGTGTCCACCAGGGGATGAATCCTTCCTCCACAAGTTGAAATCTCATCATTTCTCATGTGATATAATGCTAAAGGTGATGTGATAGAAAGCTGGGAAAGCTTCAGCCAGCTGTCACTTCTTTCTTCTCCAACTCATTTCAGTCAAGAACCTAAAGCTGCCATGACAAGGCCTTCAAAGCTCCTGAAACAAGATGAAATCAGCTCATTTTCATACTAAAAATGTATATTATCTAGTTTATGAACCAAGCACATGAACCCCAAATGGAAAAACTTAGGGAAATGTGGTTTGGAGGGCACCAAGGAGATCCCAGCAGAGTTTCTAGTAAGGGCTCCAAGGTTGACACCTGGCTTGGGGTGGTCCAATCTACCCTAGGGAACTTTGATTCTAGCAGTAGCATATCCAAGATCATTAGCCTAAAGTATGCTCTAATCTAATCAGTCAAGGCTAATCAGCATTCAATGCTAAGCCAGAATCCCAACTGTTACTACCCAAAACAGCAAGAATCTTCTAAAAGTTGAGCTTACTACTTTTAGCTAAAAATCCTAAGAACGATTCTCTAAGGATTTTCTGAAGATTGAGAAAGATTTAACAAAGATTATTTTGCTAATCACCCCCTAAAAACCCAGGTATAAATGGAACTCTCCATTAATGCTTCAAAAAAACTAACTCAGACCAACTCATTAAGCTACACACCAAGATTTTTTCCTTAACCTCTCTCCAAAAAAGTCTTCTCTAAGCTCTAAAAAGACACGAAGTTCTTAGTTTCAAGCTGAGAAACTAAGTTCCCCATAGCTCTTAGCTCTCAAACACTCATTATACTTCTGCTAAAAAACGTTTAGCTCTCCCTAACAGAAAGCTCCAGCAGACTCACTATACTCTCTCACTCATTACTCATACTACTCATAAATGATTATCTCTACTCACTACATATACTATATTCATGAACATACCATGGCACCATAATGATTTTGCTGTGCTAGCTGGGATCTCTCTCTCTCCTTTCATCTCACACTAAGTTTTCTCCATTATTTTTTATTATGAAACCTATGATATTTACTTATTCATTTACTATTAATGGTTATGATGTAACTATTACCATAGAATTTTTCCCTCATATTGTTGTATTAGAAGACTCTTCTCCAGAGTTAACGGATGATGAGTCTGAAAACATAGACATTGCCCTTAATCTGTGAAATACATAACAGCTGAGAGTTTATTCTGTTTTGTATTATTTTACTGCTCGGTCATTTTCTGTAGAAACATTTTACCGCTGGGTCATCTTCTGTAGAAACGTTTCACCGTTGGGCTATTTTCTGCAGAAACGTTTTACCGTTGGGCTATTTCATACAGAATGCTTTTTAACTGTATTGACGTGTCCGCCGTAGGGATTGTTCATGGGCCACTCTTGTCAGTTCCAAGCTAAGCCCAAGGCATAAAATATAGTGGATTTCTTGGATTTTCACCGATAACCTTTGGGCCGTGCCTCGAGCCCGTCATCGAGTTTCGGTTTAGACCTCCAACCCATTATAAATCTCATTTGTCGGAAGGAAAACTTTTTTCGCCCCCAACAGCTATTAATCTATATGAGAAATTAAGGCTACAACAATGTTAATAAATAATACTAGCCTTATCACACGCACTTCGCGCATGCGATGAGGCTTTTTTTTTTTGTGGTCTTGTTTTGTAGCAAAAAAAAAAACCTATGTTTTTATTTATATATATAATTTTTATTTTGAAAATCTAATTTATAAGTGGATAAAGTAATTTGAAAATCAATGAGAGAATGACTCTATTTTTTAAGCAATGTTTTAGCGGGAGTTAGAGTTGTATTTTTATCGGATTGTCTTTTAGTTTTGTCTTTACTTAAACGCAATTTTCAACCAAAAAAAAAAAGAAGATTCCAAACAGGAGAAGCCTCTTAAATAGTAGTACTAACCTCATCACATACGCTTCGTGCGTGCGATGAGACTTTTAAAAAAAATTGTGTTTTTATTTTATATATAATTTTTATTTTGAGAATTTAATTTATAAGTAAATAAAGCAATTTGAAAATCAACAAGAGAGTGGCCCTATTTTTTAGGGCATGTTTTAATGAGAGTTAGAGTTGTATTTTTATCAGATTATCCTTTAGTTTTGTCTCTACTTAAACATAGAGGTGTATGGGTATTTTTTAACCAAAAGAATGAAGATCCCAAACAAGAGAAGCCCCTCAAGAGCATCCATATTGGTAGAGCTATAATTTTAGCTATTTGGCTCTACCAAAAGTTACTTTATCTACTTTACCTTCTCACTTTACAAAATACCCAACATCAGTGATTTTATTTTAGCTTTCAACACAATAAAATAACATAAACAACACAATAAAATAATAATAAAAAAACACCACAGCCACCTCCACCAACAGCCACAACCACCACTCTACTTTAGCAACCACAACAACGCAGAAAAAAAAAAAACAAAAACAAAAACAAAAAAAAAAACAAAAACAAAACCACAATCACAATCACAACCCCATCACCACTAGCCACCACAACCACTAGCCATGACAACCAACCATCACAACCACAACCACAACCTACTACCACTGCCACAACCACAACCACAACCACAACCATAAATCACAAAACCCATAGCCAAAATCCATAAAACCCACTGCCAAAACCAAAATCATCTACCACCACCACAACCAAGATCCACAAACTCACTATCAAAATAATCCACCACCACCACCACAGCCACCAAATCCATATGAAAACACACAAAAAAACCCAATCACAGCACAGAGAGGAGAGATGGGTGGTAGTGGTGGCTTGCGGCTTAAGTCGGAGTAGGCAAGATGGGTCTGTGGTGGCTGGGTTGGTGAGGGCGATGTGGGTCTATGGGTCAGTAAGGGTGATATGGGTTTGTGGTGGCGAACTGGGTTGGTGAGGGAAGAGTGGAGAAGAAAATGGAGAGAGAACGCGGGATGATTGAAGAGAAAAAAATAAGGAAAAAAAGAGAAAAGAAATGAATAAAATATCTAAACCAATGTGCACTATAGCTATGGAGCCAAATTATTTGGCTTTAACTCAACCAATATAGCCATATTTTTGTATTTGGTGGTGCTAAAAATAACAATATAGCGTTTTAGCATCACCAATACTAATGCTATAAATAGTATAATAGATAAATAACATTATCCAATGTCTTCTAAAATAATAGATAATAAATATACCTATCTAGTACAAATTTCCAAAATACCATTGTACTGTACTGCATGAGTGTTGCTCCCCACACCCTTAACCTATTGTCGATTTGACAACCAACTCTAATTAATCGTTCAAATTAATGTAGGTGACGAAAATATTTTTTATTAGGGCATCAACATCAATGAAATAAGGTTAAAAAATACTAACTCTTATACTTATATTTATTTCTTTTCCCATATATGTTTTTCATTGTTGTAGGTTTTAAAAGTTAAAAACTTCTTCTTCTTTTTTTTGCTGGATAAAGTTCAAGAAACTTGAAATTTAAATAGTGGATTGATAAAAATTTAATCTAAGTGTAACTCCTAATTATGTTATACCACCTAATAAATTTATATTAAATGTGTTTTTTTAATGAACTCATCAGCCATCATTAAACAAAGATGTAAACACTATTTTGGTCCATACATTTTGGAATAATAGTCAATTTGATCCTTATATTTTGATAGCAGTCAATTTGGTCCCATTTATTATTAACTTGCAATCAATTTGGTCCTTACCGTTAAGTCACTAATAGAAAATGTCTACATGACAAACAGTTAGTACCCGTTTGGATACTGTGTTTGCGTTCCATATCCAGCATTTCACTTTTTTTTTTTTTTTTAGAAGAGCGTTAACTGAGTTCCAGTGGGTCCCATACACTGTTTACGGGACCCACAAACCTCTTTTTTCAACAAAACTTTCATTAAAAATGGGTCCCACGACACTATTCATATATTTAAAAATTATTTTGTTACCGTGTTTTCAGTTTTCAGTTTTTAGTTTTCAGCAAAATAAGCGGTATCCAAACAGACCATCAATATCAAAAAATTAAATAAGATGATGACTTGTTTAAATTTTAGGCCATATCAACACTGGGATGGCAAAAAAAAGCCACATCATCTTTTAAAAATAATTTTCTTTTATTTACCAATTTTTTTCTTTTCTTTATTTTTTCTTTTAGTTTTCTCACAATTTTTTTAAAATTTCATTTTATTTTCTCACATTCTTCACTATTCTTCTCCAAACCCAGATATGGCCGCTGTCTCTCTCATTAACTGCTTGCACTCATACTTCTTTGTACATAGATGATTTGGTTGAGAAAGCTATCAAACCTCTACTAAAGTTTCTCCAGCGTACCAACTCAAATTACTCAATGAACCCAACTCCAAATTTTTCTTCTTTATCTTATTAAAGTGTGAGCTTGGTGTCTTATCACTTTAGAGTCCATGAAAAAGCTTGGACTTTTTGAGCTAAAAAATTTCAATGCGTTAGTCAGTACTCCAAAAGAGAAAAAACCCATGAGCACAAGAAGCTATCTTTCATGGAATCAAAGCTTGTAGATCCTTTCCCAACAAGGCCAACCCCATTGCCATGAATTGCTTAACCCCCACTTCACTCTTCTGTTGGTTACTCTATTCCTGCCATTGTAGCCAAAAACCCACATCCCCCACTTGCCCAAAAAATTTATAGATCTGGGTTCTAATACCCCAGTGCATAGTAGATCCTATCCCACTCCTCTTAAAGCACAAAACCTAAGTGGGTCACAAGCTTATGTTGATCTGATAAGTCCACCCCGTGAATCCCATCATCGCCAATGCCATTGCACAATCTATGCGACTTCCGTGCTCAGCTCATATTCCAGTCGCCACCCACAAGAAGGTCGCAATTTTCAATCAATTTGTGAGAAGTTACGATGGTGGTGAGGAATAATGTAACCTATATTAATGCTATTGACCGGTGGTTAAGGTGTGGAGGAGAAGATTGAGAGAGACGGAGGCCTTATATGGGTTTGGAGAAGAACAGTGAAGAATGTTAGAAAATAAAATGAAATTTTAAAAAAAATGTCAGAAAGCTAAAAGAAAAAATAAAGAAAGGAAAAAATTTGAAAAAAAGAGAAAATTATTTTTAAAAGATGTCGTGGCTTTTTTTACCATCTCAGTGCTGATGTGGCCATAAAATTTAAATAAGTTAGCATCTTATTTAATTTTTTAATATTAAACATGCCAACTATGCAAACCGTTTGCCACGTAGTCATTTTCCGTTAGTGACTTAACGATAAGGACCAAATTGATTGCAAGTTGAAAATAACAGGGGCCAAACTGACTGCTATCAAAATGTAGGGACCAAATTGACAATGACCCCAAATTGTAAGAACTAAAATAGCGTTTTTGCCTTAAATAAATTATATTGTATTCTTATACTGTCCTTACTTACAAAATACATCAAATTGATCAAAGATAACTAACTACCTCATCCACAAAAAATTTAAAGTTCAAATTTATTATTTATTTTTATAGGGTTTATTTATCTATCTATACTATATATAAGAGGATTCCTCTTTTTTAATTGAACTTCTATATGGTTCAAAAATACCCTCGTTAATGGAGGATAATTTCATTTAGAAATAGGGTCATAAATGTCAAATAACAAATTTCATTTTGAATTAAAAAAGAGAACTCCTAAAATTTAGGATTTTTTTTCCCTTCATGTTCAAAAAAGAAATTACAGTTACTGTTTATCTCTAAAGTTTATCTTTTTTATTTGTTTCAAAAATAAAAAACATACATATTTCCAAATTATAATTGATGCATGTGGGGTCATGAGCCCAAAATCATACAATGGGGCGCAGGGCTTTGGCCGAGAGCGTAGTAGTCCGAGTCTGAGGAGGAATATCTCCTCAGACCAGCTAAAGCAAGGTCAGATATAAGTCCTAAATAGTCAGAGTGACATTCCAGGAAGTTCTAAAGGATAGAAACTCAGGAATATCTAAGAGAAAGCTGCTAACACCACATTTATGAGGAAGTGACCTCTGAACAGTATTATTGTAGCCTTACCACTACCCCAGAGTTCTAGAGGGGGCTGATGGGACAAGTATCAATGTAAACCATCAACCGTCCATGTGTAGGGTAAAGATGAAGGAAGAGTTGTAGTATAAATGAGGGTAGAGACCCCAGAGAAAGGGGAGGCAAGGGAGAGAGAAAGCACTGTAGCAATCTCAAGAACTCCTGTAACCATTGTCATCCAATATATACAAGAGCAGAGCTCCTCGGATTGTGCCGAGGACAAAATTTCTTTGATAAACTCATTTCATTTATGTTTGATCATTATGAAAACCCATTTTAATTGTTATCCATGCACTAAAGCCTAGCTCTTTGACCCACTCTCTACAAATTTATTGTACTGGGCTCACTGGGCCAAGATCCCATACATTTTGGGCTTGATCTGAAAATCGTGTCCCTACAATGCAAATTATTAATTCTTACTCAAAAAAATAGAAGAGCCTTTGCGTATGCGCAATATGTGTGCTTGGAGTCTAGTAGTTAATAATAAAGAATACTCGATTAACTTAAAATAAAATTTGATATGCATATTGAAAATGAAAATAATATATAATCTAATTGTGATATTTTCAAAATATTAATCAAATAAAAAATTATTAAATACTAATACAAGATTAACAAAAGTAACATGATCAAGATTTATATGCATACGGGGCATAATTAGGCTTTCATACACACCTAATTGGTTGTCCACTAAGGGTTCACCTATTGGACTTAAGTTGAAATCACACTGAGCAAGTTAGTTGCGAACCGCCATGTTGCTGGGACTTGCTGTATAGAAAAAAATATTTTATATCAAATTGTATCACGTCATCTATATTAAAACGGATTCAGATACTCTAGAGTTCCTAGGGTACTCTACCAAATAGATTTCCTTAAATCTTAACCGTTCTTTAATGATTTAATGGTGTAGATTTTGCCATGTCAGCATTCCATTAATAATAATCTTAATAGTTTTGTTTGCAATATTATTATATTATTTTAAAAGTATTGTTAGTGGAATGATGATATGGCAAAATCTAGACCATTAAATCATTAAAGAATTGTTAGAATTTAAAGAAATTTATTAGTAGAGTACCCTAAAAACTCTAGAGGATCTGAATCCTATTAAAACCTAATAAATGAGAGATATGTGTGCAAAAATAACTACCCATTAATACATGTCTTTTAATTGTTAGTTGTTAATGGACCATTTGATACCAAATACCTTCTCACTGTATAAATCCATGTATATTGTTATTTTTTTTTTCAATTATGACGTGAAGTGTGTCTTCAATTGTCAATTTGAATAATTTTTTCTTTGTTTTTTAAAAATGTATGTCTTTGTCTAATACATAAATGTTTACAATAAGTGCATTATTTAATTGAGTAATTAGGTTTAATATACTAAAACAGATTATTTAAAACTTCATTCCCACTCGTTTGTGTGTGTGTTTTTAACAAGAAAAGACAAATAAACCGACCATCAAACTTGAGTGACAACTAACAACCCCTTCTCTTGATGTTTTTATATGAATTTTATTGTGAATCTAATAATCTACAACAAACAGCAATGCTGGTATCACAACTTACCCATGTGGTGAGTTATAGTTGGTGGAAAAGTGATAGTGGATTCATGTGGAGACATATCTCCACCAAATATAACTCGCCACATAGGCGAGGTGTGTCACAAATTGTGGCATTAGAATTATCCCACAACAACCACAACAAAAAGAGATTTTAAAATCTTAATAAGCTTTGACAAAAGGGATAAAATAACTTAATAAGAACGCCGACAAAGAGATAGCATTGAAATTGGCTCCTCGAAATAGATTCTGGGCAGCTTCTACGAAGAAAAATATGACATTCACAAAACCTCCTGACTTTCCACGTTTTATTACCATAGGAGAATCTTCTTTTATTTTGGTCAAAGTGGATTTTCAAAGGCATTTAGTCCAAAATGTTCGTTGGGGCATGAAATGCCTGGTTACCACTTGCCATTCAAGAAAGGACAGAGTATTTAAAAAAAATAAAAATCATATTCAGCAGAAAAATAAAGTTTTATTTATTTATTTATCATCTTTCTCTTTAATAATTATAAAATTATTACAGGGGAGAATTGCCAAATAAGGTTTTGTTTTATTTTCCTATAAAAAAAAGTTTTTGTTTTATTTTATTTTATTTTGAATAGTTAGGGTATAAGGATTTGAACCCTAATTGTATTAGTTGGAACTAACCACTTGAACTATAAAATTCTTGGCAATTTTCATGATTCCGCCTTTTATTATCAGACTAAGACTCTAATTAATTTTTGGTGGAGGCAGGGGTTGAACTCTAAATCTCTTATTCAATTATCAGAGACTTTACTAGTTGAGCTAACTGAAACTCATAATATTAAAATATTAAATTAATGCTCAAGAAGGACAACAATTATAGGATAGAGACTATTTTTACAATATTTTTTATAAGTACAAAATTTAGGTGCTATACCTTAGGTTCCCTTCTTAAGATTTAACTATGTGGCTACTTAATTAAAAAAATACAATTTCATCTCATGAGAAAAAAAGCCACATGACATAATTTTAAGAAGGAAATCTAAGGAACAGTAACTAAGTCTTGCTCTTTTTATCTTTATATAATAAGAGAATTCATAAAGTTAGTTATGACTTCATAATATGTCAAAAATACCCATAATCTAATTAGATCATCTTTATTCTTAAAAAATAAAAAATAGGTTTAAAATTGTAATTCAACAAAATTAAAAAAAAAAAAAAAAAACTACCGGATAAATTTTTTTCCCTAAAATTAGCATACTCTCTATTTGAATTTATCTCATGCATGTTTGATACTTTTTTTCCTAAAAATTAACACACACTAAACCCATCAATTTACTTCTTTTCAAATCTTAAATTTTAGTTTCTTAAAAATTCATTCTATGTAACCTCACGAACAATAGATAAATTCAAATTAAAAAATTACATTAAACTCAAAATGATAAAAAAGAGCCTTATTACACTTGTGGAGCACGTGTGATGAGGCTAGTATACCTTAACAATGTTTAGACCCTAGTATACCTTTCTATTTAATTTAACCAATTAATCTAGAGTTAGCACAACTTGATGTTAAGAGTGCCTCTTGCATTGTGATTTAGAAAAAAAAGGGATATAACATGTCTCAGCCAGTTATGTTTGAAGTTGTTAGAAAAGAGAATTTTCTTTTTATATTGAGAAACAAATTATATGGTTCGAAACAGTCTCCCTAACATTGGTATAAACAAACGCCTTCATAAATTTGCATTTGTATCATTGTGTTTGTATGCCAATGGTATGAGAGCTATTATGATCATTGTGTGTATTTTGGTAAGCTAAGTGACGGATCCTTCATATATTTGCTTTTATATGTCAACTATAAGCTTGTGGCATGTAAAAGCAAAGCTAAGATGGAGAAGTCAAAGACTCAATTAGCAACAAGTTTCAATTTTCAAATGAAGGATCTTGCGAAAGCAAAGAAAATACTTGGCATTAAAATTGTAAGAGATAAGAGTGCACATTTCATCTATCACATGAACAATACATTCCGAAAGCACTATATTAGGTTTTATTCCAAGATCTTCTCAAAAAAAAAAAAAAAAAAGAAAAGAAAAGAAAAGTTTTTATTCCGAGAGCACTATCTTAGGTTTTATACGCATGTCTAGTTGGTAGATTAACATATGCCATAAATAATGTGTACAAGGTTTGACTATTAGTATTTTGAGCTTTTATCTGCATAATTAAAGTAAAAGAGCATTGTAGCTGAACTAACACCTTATCATGCACAGTCACCATTTTATTTTATTTTTTGCTTTTGCAAGACTGATTCCTCTTCCAAATCTCTCACAAATTTCAAAGATTCATTTTCTAATTTTTGCACACAAAAATAGGACACGTTAATTCTCCAAATGTGTTACCCTCCAAATTCCAAAAGATTCAATCTTCATTGATTTGCATCTTGGACCAAGCAATTAAAAAAAAGAATAAGATCTTCATATTTATAAGCCAAATCAAAATAGTAATGCGAAATTATAAATTAAAAGCTCTTCAGAGATTGTGAATAGAACTTATACTTCAATTCTAAGTTCTAAAGTCAAAATTTTCTTAGATTTCAATGGAAAAGCATATGAGAGAGAGAGAGAGAGAGAGAGAGAGAGAGAGAGAGAGAGGCAATTTTGGATATTAGAGGGTGTTGATGAGTTGGGATCTATTAGAAGAGTAAATTTGATCATTTGTGTCTCACATACCATGACATATGTCATTCTATAATGCTACCACATAGTTCATTGAGAGGAAATACCTTTTAATTGGGTTATAGCTAAACTTTGCCTTAAAAAATATACTAATTTTCATTATTGTTTTAAAAAATAACTTGAGTAATGATTTATTTTTCTTTCTTACTTGTGTGTTTGTTTGCCAAAAAATTTTTTTTTTTTTTATACTTCTATAGTTCCCTCCAAAACATATATATATATATATATATATTTTAGAAAGAGGGGGTATTTTGTAATAAACAGAAAATAATAAAATATCGAATTTAGGTTGACTGAAAAAAGCAAAATTTTTTTTGACTTCATCCACATTCCACAGTAAGCCAAGAGTACAGGTTGTTATCATATTAACTAATAAAAAAAATGGAAATGAAGAAAACCTGAGCAATATTTATCCACTGGATTTCCATAAATGTGGGTAAACGGCCTTTGTGGCGGCTATCTATAATGAATCTCCCAAAATATGAATACCCAGTCAAATCCGCATAATCAAATACCGGACTCTGCCATATTTATGACATGATAATTACGTAATCACCACAATGTCCCACGCTCTTTCCTCTATTTACCCCTGCCCCTACCACCTATATATATATATATATATATATATATATATTACGTTTAAGTTTATAACTAAATAACAGAAAATATAATATTAATATTAATATTAAAGAAAAAAAAAGTTAGACCCAGAAACAAAGGATCAAAATACCACAGCACAGAATTGGCGAATCTGGCAGTTTTGTGCTTTGTGAGAGAGAGAGAGAGAGAGAAGAGAGAGAAAGCAAAACAAAACAAACTTAGCCGAATTCCTCTTCGTTTCCAAAGCTTCCGTTTTTTTTTTTTTTGGTTCGCTTCTTTCAGGTACCATTTCTTGTTCTAACTCTTCGTTTTGATCCAACTTATTAGGGTTTTGAATTTTCTAATTTTTTTTTTTTCAATTAGCTGCTTTTTGAAACCATTGGCATGTGCATTTCGGCCCAAGAATTATCAACTCCCTTTTATCTTTCATCTGAGGCATCTTTCAAACCCTCGTTTCTGCTTATGCGAAATTTGAACTTTGTGTTTTGCCTTTAATTGATATATGTTTTGTGAGAATTTTTATTTTTATTTTTTTAATATTTAATCTGCTTAATGGCTGTGAGGTTTTTTCCCTAATAGAATTAGTGGTTTATTTTGAATTTTCTATGATAGCTAATACGATCTGCGTTGATATAAGGGCTTGTTATAGTATTGCTAATAATATCTATGATTCGTGTATATGGTGTATTTAGTTTCGTTTTTGTATCTCTAAGCTGTTATAATTGAATTAATTGAGGATTTTGGATTGAGGATTTAGGATTGAGGATTGAGGATTGAAGACCAGTTTTGGTAAATCATTATGGGAGGCAAAGGGGACGGGGGGAATTTGGTTTAGAATTTGGAAATTTGTGAATAGTATGTGAATAATTATCATGGATATGGTTCTATGACATGGTAGAAAGGTTAGAGAATACTTTTTGAAATCATGCTCTACAGTATTTAATTTCGTCTAGCCAGATGCTTTCTTCTCTGTTACATCCTATCAAAATAAATTTGCGTGTGTGTGTGTGTGAGAGAGAGAGAGAGAGAGAGGGAGAGAAGAGGAGGAGGAGCTGCCGCATTTTCATTTCGCTAGCTCTTGCACTGTGGTTGGGAGGTATAAAAAAGAATGGAATGGATCATAGGGTATTTTCTCTATTGTGTTTAGAACTTCATAAAAAGAAGGAAAAATGAAAGAAATATATAATTCTAGTATTATATACCCTTTCTTTTCTCAAAACTACGATAAAATTGCTATTTTGCCTTAATTTCATTAAAAGAACCAATATTCTTTCCACTTTTGGAGGGAAAGGAATGAAATGTGCATCTCTCCTAGCTAAACCGTTCCTTCCCACTAACCCCCAAAACACAGGAATATATGAAATGACCTTAAAATCCATTCCATTCAGTTCCATTCCTTTTTCCCTCCTTCCAAACTTGCTGCTGAAAAAAAATTGGTGATTCTATATATATTGCAGAGAGACAGGTCATCTTTTATTTATTTATTTTTCCTATATTGTAATTTTAGAAGATATAAGAGAAGGCTGTCCACATGACCACTTCTGTGAGGAAACTGTTTATGTGCTCAGTTTCTTTATTGAGGTGGGTGGTTAATGTTTGTTCATATTTAGAAGGTTTAAATTCATTGCTTATCCATTTTTAAATCTTCAATACTCTGGATTCATAATTCAAAGTTTTGGTTCTGTACAGGGTTTGGTAGCTGGATAACCTCAATTCCCAAGGTTCGTTATGTGAATTTGATCTCTCCATATGGTGCGTGCGCAAGGTTTTTGTATGGGTGCTTGAAACTGTGATCTTCATCTATACAGATTAATATGGTTTCTCAAGGATCAGCAGTGTGAGAAAGATTGTTTTGATTTTTGAAATTACAGGTTTGTGGTGAGAGTGTTACATTCTTTGCCTTCTTTACCTGATATATGTGGCTATTATTGTTATTATTTTTTCATACTGGTGAATGGATTAAATTTCATCTCTTTGTCATGACTTATTCTAAAAGAACTTTGGTAGTAATGGTGAGACACGATAGCCGATAAGTCAATGGAGGATATTGCTTTTGATAGAGTTGAAGAAATGAAATCACATTAAGTTTTAATTCAATTGAAGGAATTGCTGAATAGATCTACTTGGTTAGGTTAATTCCAAGCTTACAAGTTAACTTGGATGAATGGGAAAGATCCACGATCCAAATGTTTTCAGTGCTTCATTAATGTTGAGTAAGGATTAAACGAAAAAAAGGGAATTAGTATATTTTTTTAGCAAGGACCAAATCCAATTCAAATTGTATTTGTATTTGAATTTCCAATTAATATATACTTATAAAAACAAAATTTTTTGATTAATATAATAGTGTGCTATATATATATATACATATATATTTCTTTTTTAAAAAAATCCTTTGGGATAAGAACTTTGAATAGGCAGAAAATTTATGGCGGGATCACTGAGGTACTCTGTCTTGTTCAGTCTACCATTTAGGATGCTCACTTAAATGATACAATTCTGATAGGGTTTCTTCTTTGTTTGGTACTTGAGCCTAATTATTTAGATGTGTTGAAAGCCTAATAATGTGCATGAGGTGCATGGTAGGTTCTTCCATCATTTACCCGAGCTTGGAAGACCATGTTTTGGGGAGAACCTAAAGTCCTAAATGTCCTCTTGACATAAATTTAAGTAAGAATAAGATTATTGAAAAAAGACTACTTCATGCAAAAAGGGCACAAAGTAGCCAAAAGAATTACAAAAAATTACAACAGGATTATGTACAAAAAGATAGGAATTCTATAAACATTGGAATGGATTCTCTAGACGTAAAACCCCAAGCAAGACCAATTAAACAAAGTGCCTACAAATGAGGCAAGGAATTGATCCCTTGTACTCTCCAAATCCTCAAATGTACACCTATTATACTCTAGCTAAACAATCCACATCAAACACAACAGAACCAAATTCCAAATATCTGAGGAATGTTTTCCATCCAGTTCCTCCACCCAAACAAGAGATCTTTTGCTCTCTCTAGTAAGACCCAAGAGACCCCAAAAGATCTAAAACCAAAGCTGCAAAACTAATGAGCCCTCTTACAATGAAGAAAAAGGTGACCTGCTGTCCCCTCATACACTGGCATATGCAATACCAATCCACTATAGTATAGCCTCTCCTCCTAAGATTATCACAAGTGAGTATCTTCCCCAACACCTCCATCCAAAAAAAAAAAAAAAGCTCTCCAAGGAGCCGTCAAACCCCCAAATACCTTTCCGAGGGAAAGAGACAGTAGTGGACCCCCTCAAAGCATTATAGTAAGAAAGCATATCAAACTCCCAATTTTTCTTCAACCTCCACCTCACCAGATCTTCACCCTCATTAAGAAGAGTATGAGAATCCAGAAGATGAAGAAAGGCAACAACCATATCCAACTCTCAACCATTAAGATCCAAGAAGAAACGCACATCCCAACTCCACCTCTCCCCCTTAGTCTACCACACAAAGACCACACTCAAGCCTCTTGATTAGTAGAGTTCTCATACAAGACTAGGAAGGCCATTTTGAGAGGTTGGTCGCCACACCAACAATCATGTAAAAAAAAACTTGGTTTTCCACTACAACCTCAAAACAAATATGCTACCAAACCTCTCCCAACCCATCCTAATAACTGTGGGAACCCGAACTAACTTCAAACTCCAACCCCACCACTATTCCCTCCCCCCCCCCCCCCCCCCCCCCCACAAAACCCCAAACCCAAATTTTAAGGCTACCACGCGCCTCCATAGACATGCATCCTTTAGCCCAAACCGCCACAGTCACTTCCCCTAAGAGGGCTTTATTAAAGGTAGTAAGCTTCCTTATCCCCAACCTGTCATTAGCAATAGGAGTGCAAACCTTCTCCCATCCCACCAAATGATGCTTAAGCTAATCCCCCAAACCTCCTTATAAAAGTTCCTTTGTAATCCTATTAGCCACACTCGTAGGGATGGTAAACAAAGATAAATAATAAGTTGGAGGGCTGGAAAGCGCACTCTTCAATTAAATCAAACAACCTCCTTTAGAAAGCTAGAGTTTCTTCCATCCTGTTAACTGTCGTTCAAACTTTTCCAAGATGGGATTCCAAATAGATCTTGACTTATGGGAGGCCCCAAAAGGTATACCAAGATAAGACATAGGCAAGCACCCTACCTTGCAACCCAAAATATTCTTTAAAGCATTAATATTCTCATCCTCCCCTAGTGGAATAATTTCACTCTTGCCCTCAATCCTGTCACTGCCTCAAAACAAGAAAATAACAGTCGGATATAGAGGATTTGCTCAGTACTAGCATCACAAAAGAGTGTTGTGTCATCTGCTAATAATAAATGAGAAACAAATATCCCATCACCATCCACACCACCCACCCTAAATCCCTTGATAAGACTATCCCTTCTATTCTCCTAAGCATCCTACTTAAAACCTCCATCATCAAAATAAAAGGCAAGGGGGATAGAGGGACTCCTTGGCCTTAAATCACTCAAAATGCTAAAGAAGCCACATGGAGATCCATTAATTAAAACAAAGAATTGTACCGTGGAAATACAAGTACATATACACTGCCTCCATTTTTCACCAAAACCCATACTTCCCAACAAGTATAGAAGGGCCTCCCAAGTCACATGATCATATGATTTTTCAATGTCCAACTTGCGAATGACACCTAGAGTGTGACCTCTAACTCTACTATCAACACACTGATTTGCAATAAGTACCAAATTTAAAATCTACCTACCTCCCACAAAAGCATTCTAAGTCTCAAATACAAGTGTATCCAACACCCCTCTCAATCGATTCGCCAAAACCTTGGCCAATATCTTGTAAACACATCCCACCAGGCTAATAGGCCAGAGGTCTCTAATATTGGAGGCATTGTGCCTCTTGGGGATTAAAGATATAAAGGAGGCATTCAAAGATTTTGCAAATATACCGTACGGTCTGTACTGGTAAAACTGAATGCCATCACATCTCTCTCCACGACTCTCCAACAGTGTTGGAAAAAAGCCGGTGAAACCATCTAGCCTTATCCCCTTGAAGGTCCCTTTCAGCCTGAAGAATCTCCTCTCTTTCAAACCTCTGCTCAAGCATACCACTCTCCACCACCCATATCAAAATATAGGTATGGATATCCTTCTCTTTGATAATACTTTTAATTAAAGTTGGTATGCAATTCCAATAAAGTTGATCATTTGATACTCTGCTGTACTGTGCTAATGATTTATGGTCTTGTTCTTTATGTTGTTTGGAGTAGATTGGGTTATGCCCAAAACAGTTGCTAAGTTATTGGTTTCATGGAGCTGGAAGCTGGGGGTGTGGGCAGCCTAGTGGCATGTAGAGCAATCCCTTCATGCCCTGTATGGTGTGTCTGGTTGGAAAAGAAGCAGGAGGACTTTTGATGATGTTTAGAAATTTATGGGGGAAAACTAAGTGAAATTTTCTTAAAAGTTTGGTTCCAATGAGTGTCAGTCCACCCTTTGGTTGGCTGTTTCGTGTCTTTCTACAATCATCCATTCTTTCTTTGTATACTTTGTGTACTTGGATTATGCTTCCTTCTTGATTTTTTAATTACATTTTATTAGTTATTAAATAAATGAAATTCCAGCATTGATCATTGTTGGTGCTAGTGGTTTTTAGACCAAATGGAATGTTCTCACCCATAATCAATGTGTAGGGAGAGATAATGAGTTTAGTTCCATACAGGCAGATGAATTGTATACGCTAACCAACCAAAATAAATAATTAAGAAAATAAAATATATATCATTGATATTAAATTCATTATATTTTTTGTCTTCCCATTAAATAGATCATTTCACTTACAATAATATTCTATATTGATAATTATAGGTGTACTTTGACACAGATTGGGTAGTTCCAAACGCATTCCCCCCGCCCCTCCCAAAAGAAAAGAAATAAACTTCATGCTTCATGTTTGGAAATTATCCATTGATGACTTAAAAGAATGCGTGCTTTACATAAATGACATTTATTATTGCTGCCTGCTTCACCACCCGTTGTCTTATATTTTTTATTTATGTGCTTAAGGATTTTGAAAAGACTGGCCAGTTATAGCTAATACCAATTTTAAGTTGATTGCACAATTAAGCCCAAAAAACTTAACTAGCCAATTAATTCATGCATGGATAACACAATAGAACAGAAAATCCCAATAAGACAAGCACCCAAACACCGGAAGGTGTTTACCAAGAGAAAAACCCAAACCGGGCAAAAAACTCTCGGGCCTATAGCACCAACCAATTCTCTAGTAAGAATAGTTGCAATACATTACACTTACAAACCCTCCAAGCTAAGTAAGAGTAGATGTATTCGAGCTCCTCGCTCTTGCTCACAACCGATTGCATCAATCCTTTCTCCTTACTAGCTACCAGTTCTGCAAGTTGAGCCATCAACCGCAAGATCAAGTCTCCTTGCCACTTCAAGGCCTCTCAAAGATTTTTGAAGATTTCTAGGGATTTCTCTTATCATTCCCAGCACCAAGCTTCAATAAAGATCACTTAAGGTATCGTTAGCATGTGGCTTGGGTCTCCTTTCAATAGATATGACAATTGGAGAGGGTGAAGGTAGAAACTTCAATGAGTTTTTGCACCAAGGGAAATGCTTAACTCTCTCACTCTTCAATATGAGAATTCTAGGTATGCTAAGTGATGTGGATTATTTGGACAAAACGTAATTGGCGTTCTTTTGAGGATACTGAGAAATCGCTGGCTCAGTTGATAGATTGGTGCCAGCGGACTCTTTTAGATTGGTCTTGGTGTTGGGGTCTCTCGGACTGTTCTTCTTTTACTAATTTTCTATTGTCTCTTAGCATAGATTCTTGATTCCTTTGTTTCTTTATTTTTTTGTGTTGTTCTTTGTTCATTATTGTGAACACCCTGTATTCTTTCTCCTATTTCTTTTTTAATAATATTACTTTTTTACTTATAAAAAAGAAAAAAGAAAAAAAAGGGAATTCTGGGTATATCTTCATGGGTATAGTGAGTTATAAGAGGGGTAATTGGATAGGAATTGTAGAGAAGGAAATCAACAACTTTCTCTCAAGTTGCAATTTTTGCTTGACATAATTACTCGTAAGTTTCTTGCAAAACTGTGTCCAACTCATTTTTAAATGCTGTACTTTAGCTTGATATGCCCAGATTTGCTCGACTGAATTTCTTCAAACAACAATTCCACCTTTCAGCCTATGACCCTCTAATCTCATGTGCAATACATGTCATTAAAATCAATTACAAGTAAATGATTGCAAATACAATGAAATTTGGCACAGAATATGCCAAGTGCCAACACTAGAAAATTCCTAACAGATTACACTTGAAGCTTAAATTCCATAACCATGTGCCTCAATATCCAAGGAAATAAGAATATGCCTCACATTCTGACATTCTTTTTGCATTTTTTGTTCTAAACATTAACTGAAATTAGGGTTTTTATTTATTTATTACAAATTGGTAATTTTTTCCCTCCTATAAATATATAGTTTTCCCCCAGTGGAGCTTTTTTTAATTGGTCTTTCCGTCAAGACGATGTGGAAAACAACAATTGTTAGATGGATGGCATACAAATATTAAGTACCAATCAATTAGTTCTATTTTCAATAGCTTATGAACTAGGCAGCTATTTGTTAATCACATTGTTAATTGCATTGTTGTGGTGTAAATTTTGTATAAGTTATTCCAAACAACCAATCTTTCTATTTTTTGTTTTTAAGAACTTATGTTATGTTATATTCCTTTCCTCTGTTGAGTGACCATTTCCTATTCTGTTATTGATACAGGTGTGATGGAGATATCATTGTTAAAAGCCCTTCTTAATAACATATCATCATTTTTCCATTTATCTTCTTGTGACAATATAAACTCAGAACCAGTTCTGAAGTATTACCAAAAGGCTGAAGAGATATTGAAGTTGTTGAAGCCAATACTTGATGCGGTTGTTGATTCTGAATTAGCTTCTGATGAAGTGGTTATCAAGGCATTTGAAGAACTAAGTCAATCTGTCGAAGAATTGAGAGAGCTCTTTGAAAACTATCAACCATTGTCCAGTAAAGTTTATTTCGTAAGTTACAATATACAATTTTGTAATCAATTTTAGTTTGTGAATTTGATGGTACAGTATCTTAATCACCAATTGAAAAGAAAACTAACTAAATTGATCATTTGTGGGTTATTTTACTCGTGATTAGCATACTTTGACCAACTCAAATATGGCTATTATACCCTTAGTTTATTATAATATTTGGTGTTTTGGGGAATACAGATTTTCTAATCATTTTCTACTTTGCATGATATCTAGGTTCTGGAAATTGAATCATTGATATCAAAGACTCGGGCTGCTGGTCTTGACATTTTTCAGCAGCTGAAGGCTTCACATGAACATCTCCCTGATGAATTGAGCTCAGCATCTCTTGAGGTAGCATATGAGGGGAAAAAATAATTAAATTTTACAGGTTTTTGGTTGCTAGAGTTGGGGAGATGTATAACTAAATTATTTTATGATGCCTAACTCCCAGCATGTTTAATTGCAGCATTGTGTACAGAAAATTAAGCATAAGGGATATGAATCAATGTCATCTGTCATTAAAGAAGCTATAATGGATCAAATGAGGGGTGTTGGACCCAGCTCAGAGACCCTGTTGAAAATTTCAGAGAGCCTGAGCTTGAAATCAAACCAGAAGATTCTCATTGAGGCTGTAGCCCTTGAAAAGTTGAAAGAGAATGCTGAACAAGCCGAAAAGGCAGAGGAAGCTGAATATATTGATCAAATGGTAGCTCTTGTAACTCACATGCATGAGCGCCTTATTATGATAAAGCAATCCATAAGCTGTAGCCCGGTTCCAATACCTGCAGATTTCTGCTGTCCTCTCTCTCTTGAGCTGATGACAGATCCAGTGATTGTGTCATCAGGGCAAACCTATGAGCGGGCTTTCATCAAGAAATGGATTGATCTTGGTCTCACTGTCTGTCCTAAGACACGACAGACTCTGGCGCACACCAATCTAATACCTAATTACACTGTAAAGGCCCTAATTGCAAACTGGTGTGAGTCAAACAATGTGAAGTTGCCTGATCCCATGAAGTGTGCGAGCTTAAACCAACCATCACCCCTTCTTGGGCACACAGACTCTGGTGCAACCAGGGAGTCGCCTGTTTTTCCTCATTCCAGGGTCAACCAGCCAATATCACTTGAGTCAAGCCGGTCTATGGGTTCACCTGGTAAGAACTTGATCTCGTCTGGAGTCCATCAAGAGGACACTTCTCCATTGTATCCTCATTCTTCATCAGAGGGTTCCTTGTCTGGTGTAGCTGGAAATGGGCAGGATTTGGATATGGCAAGAATATCACCAACAAGTTCTGAAGATAAGTCTGCAAGCTCAGAAGAAAGGACTATGGATGCAGTTGGCCAACCCAGTACATCACCTTCTGGAAATGAATTTTCCAATGCTACTGGAGCTGAACAGTCAGCTCAGAGCCATAATAGAAGTGCCTCAGCCTCAAGTGTGCTTTCTAATGAGAATTTTCCTCAAGAAACACCTGGAGATGCCAATGAAGCTTCACAGATAACAACCAATCTGACTGGCTACAGCAGTGATGCATCAGGAGAGGGGAAATCAGAGCCACTTGCTGCTCCCTTGACTTTGCTACAGAGAGAACCTGATTTCACTTCCAGATTGTTGGAGACAAGGCCTCGAAATCAATCAATCTGGCGGCGACCATCAGAGAGGTCTGGTCCAAGGATGGTTTCTTCTCCTGCTATTGAAACAAGAGCTGATCTTTCTGGTATTGAAACCAAAGTGCGGAAGCTAGTTGAGGACTTGAAAAGCTCTTCAGTTGATAATCAAAGAGATGCAACATCTGAGATACGGTTACTTGCCAAGCACAACATGGATAATCGGATTGTAATTGCTAACTGTGGGGCCATTACTTTGTTGGTCAATTTGCTTCTCTCGGAAGACTCACAGATTCAGGAAAATGCTGTTACAGCACTTCTTAACTTATCAATCGCTGATAACAACAAAACTGCGATTGCTAATGCTGGTGCAATTGAACCTCTGATTCATGTTCTTACGACGGGGAGTCCTGAAGCAAAGGAGAACTCAGCTGCCACTCTCTTTAGCCTCTCAGTGATTGAGGATAACAAAGTCAAGATTGGAAGGTCTGGTGCAATTGGGCCTCTGGTTGATTTATTAGGGAATGGGACTCCTAGGGGGAAGAAGGATGCAGCCACAGCTTTGTTTAATTTATCAATATTTCATGAAAACAAGGCCCGAATTGTGGAAGCTGGTGCCGTAAAGTACCTTGTGGAGTTGATGGACCCAGCTGCTGGAATGGTTGACAAGGCTGTAGCTGTATTGGCAAATCTTGCTACAATTCAGGAGGGACGGACTGCTATTGGTCAGGATTGTGGGATTCCTGTTCTGGTAGAAGTTGTTGAGTTGGGTTCTGCAAGAGGGAAGGAGAATGCAGCTGCTGCTCTTTTACATCTTTGTCAAAGCAGTAATAGATTTTGCAGTATGGTGCTCCAAGAAGGAGCTGTCCCACCACTGGTGGCATTGTCACAGTCAGGCACCCCAAGGGCCAAAGAAAAGGTATGTGGCTGCTTATGAGGTTGCTGTTTCTGTTATTTTTATCTTGAAGACTAATCCAACATGGTTTTGGTTACTTGCAGGCGCAGGCACTTCTTAGCTACTTTAGGAGCAGCAGACATGGTAATGCTGGGAGGTGATTTTGGGATCACAACCTTTGGGTTTCATACCAAGGTTTTGGGTCAAGTTCTAAAGAGTGTACATTTGATGGTGCAAATAATGCATGTGAAAGGTGATCTTGCCATGTATTTTACTTGATCTCTAGAAGAAAAGAGGGGGGGAAAAAACCAATTATGATTTATGGAGGATTTGATTGAGTCCTCTTGTGAAATAGGTCTACTGGTGAATGTGGGAAGAAAATTTTATACATGTGAGTGCAGTGAGCTTGGGCAAGACAATGACGGACAAATAATCAGTTCTATTAATGTCATTGTCTTATTTGCCTCTTTTTGTGCATGTTTGTTTTTTTTCATTGGTGTTTCAAAGAAGTTTAAAATGCTGTGATTTAGTGGAGGCTGTATGTTATTTGTTGTGCAATAGTTATCTTTTTCATTTCGATTGTCAAATCGGTTTGTGTTGGCAACTCAATTTTGTCGCTCCATCCAGGAGATTTTCATTTTCACTGGAAAAAATGAGCCATGTTTTCCCGTTAACAATTTCCAAAGAAACGTGTGGCTGCTAACCTACTTCCCCTGAGTTTACACTGATATCTGCATATTTACTCAAAAAAGATGGTGTAGCTTTATTTTTCTGATAATTCAATAGTTACAACAGAGAAAAAGGATCCCAATTCTGGATTTCTCTATTAGAAATACCAAAAGATGTCAACCATTTGAGTTACAAGGCTTTTGACAAAGATGGAGCAACTTTACTTTTAATTGTAGTCTAGTTGAGTGCCAATGCTAGTTAGTCGTTAGTGTAAGATTATTGTTGATTAGCCTTTTGCTTAACCAATGTTTCATTAATGCAGTCTAGATGAGCATCACAGCTAGTTTAAGATAACTGTTGACCAGCCTTTTTATCGGACTACATGGTGCACATCGCATTTGCAGTGCCAGTGTACACAAGGAGAAGGTATTCTATGAGAAGATATCTTATGAAATGATCTCATGAGAGTGAGACATCTATTTCACAATAAGTGAGAGATCCATATGTATGCGCCCCCCACCCCCCAAAAAAAAACATGTGAGAGATGTCTTATTAGGCTATCTCATAAGATAATTTTTCGTACAAGAGAGATAATTCTTTTCTTCTTTTTTTTTGGCTAAAGGAGATGACGATCTTTCCCTCGTAATCATACAAAATAGCCAATTTGGGAATATTATGGGTTACAAAATTAGTTTCCTTGTAAGTATGACAAACAGTTCAATCCACAAAGGAGCATTGATGTTTTCTATGACTCAATATGGAGAGGTCGAGAAGTTCTAGGGTGGTTGGATTACATCAGTGCATCTCTTTTACATATTACAATTTAATACCCCAAAGTTGTTGCTTTCTCTGCTGTTGGATAAGCTGCTTTGACTTTCGCTATCAGGGGGTCTTTGATCTTTTATGAACTCTGTCCAAACAAAAATAACTTCTCCTTTGTGGTCTCTGGCTATGGGTAATATACAAGATTTCTCCTTATTGATGGCTATATTGAAGTTGACTTTCAAAAAAAGGGGATAAGGGGATCAGGGATCTCATAGACTGCTCTTAGTGGTCTCCACTTCACACCTACATATTCCTAGGTTAAATATGATCGAAATATATATATATATATAGCGGTAGCAGCAAATATATTAAACACAAAGCTGAAAATAGTTGTTATTGAAAATAGATAACAGTACTTATAGCAATAGTAGTTACAGGATTGAATAAGTTCAATAGTACAAGGCTTGAAACTAGTTCTAGTTATAAGATTTGTAGGGAAGTAGTGTAGTAGAGAGAAATTCTAAAGGAGAGAAGTAGGCCTAAAGAAAGTTCTGGCTTTAGAGAATTCTCCTAAAAAGTTCTGAGTTTAACATAAGGGACATCTCCCCTTAAATAGGCAGAAAAAGCATAATGAACAGTAATCAGTGAACAGTAAAAGTGAACAATGATTTTTCACTTTTTTTACTCAAATCAGCAGGAGCAATGGCTTTGTCTGAGTCTTCAGTCCAAAGAGCCAAATTGTGCCGAAAGTAACCATGAAGTGACTAAAATTATGAAGAATCTTCTTTTCCAAAGACATCATCATTCGTGGGAACAAGTAGTACAATAATTGGGACTTTTATCAAGGGTAAACATTGTAGCATTTTGGTCGTTGTGCATATCAGAAATGTTTATAAGAACCCATCAATGATTCTTGAAGAAACACGTTAGTAGGAATGTTGTTCATACTGGAATATTTAACATAAGACAAGTTAACAATATGTTTTCTTTTATGCCAGAAAGCATCAGGGCAAACATCATTCATCAAGATATTTTGAAAATTATCAAATTTTTTATTTTAACACTCTATCATAAAATTGTTCAGCAATATTCTTGTATCTAACTTCTTGCTTAAGGAAGTTAAAATGTTTGGTTTTAGCATGAATCAGATCTAAAGCATCATTAGTATCAATTTCAAATTTTGAAGCAAATTACTTTGTCTAATTAAAAATAAATGATCAACTATTTCCCTTTCAGGATTTGGTTTTTTCTCATCCATATAATTTCACAACAAATAGCTACGAATAATATTATTTCCTTGCTTCTTCTTGCTGCAGCTTCAATTTTTCTTCTACTTGTATAATTAATCAAACCCAGTGGGTTATGGAATTGAATTGATCAAAATAAATCTTATAGTCCAAGGGGAGTTTGTTCAAATAATTTTTGCTACCGGACAATTTATGAATGTGTTCCAGGATTTCTTCCTCAGCCTCACACAAATGCATTCATTTCCTAATTAGCGATTTATCATAATTATTTGTCAAGCTAACTTCACAAGGATAGCTTAAGTCTTTATTGAATTTTCAATTTCTAGAGAAGGGTAATTTTTTTTTTTGGTTAATTTTATTTATTTTTTCCACTCCTTGCTATCCAGTGGGTTTTTGTTTAATTCTCTACCATGTTGTGTCAATTGATAGGTTGACTTAGCAGAGAACTTACCTGATGAGTTGGGGACCCATACTAATAAGTCTTCTTGATTGGTCTGAGGTAATTAATTTGAAGGATTGTTCTTGCCTATACTCTTTCAAATGTTTCCCTAATTTTATCCTTATCACTGAACTGAATTTTGTAAAATAAGCTCAGAACATAAACCCAATTTTTGGTTATTTGTAGAGTTTGTCCTTAGTTTTGGTTTAAATCCTTCCAAATGTGGCACCATGGAATGGAGCATTCCCCCATTTCCAATTTTCCAGCAAGCACCTTTTTCCAAAAGGTTTCTTGATACAAGACTGGTTTTCCATACCCAAAGTCCCTTTTATAGCCTTAAACGTACCACAGTTGTCTTCCTTAGGTATTTTTTTTTTTAGAGATAGTTTCATCAATCAAGACACCAATTGGTTTTTGGTATAGGCAAGAATCGAATCTTAGATCTCTTATTCAACATTAAATTTTTTTACTAATTGGGCTAATTGAAACTCACTCTTTTAGTTTTTAGGTACTTGCTTGATTACAATTTAACCCATAATTTATAATCCATTATCAAAATGCCCCATCCTAGTTTCTCCTTAAGGGCAGCATTCATATGTTGCATTCTTCTCAACCCTAGCCCTGCACATTTATGTTTGCACCTATCATCCAAAATTTTATAATGCATAGGTTTTTCGATCTTTTTTCTTTACAACTTATAACTAGTATGTAACCCATGCTTACGCATAGCAATGATGAATTGTAGTAATGCTATTGATATTAATTTGAGTTATTAAATATACAGGACATTAGTTTGACTAGGATATTTGGAGGTACTAAAATGATTTTTCCTTACGATCTATATGATATTGGTTACACCAAATTTCTCATTACATTGCCAACGGGGGCTTAGCTCAGCTGGCAAGGTTTGGACGCTTCGTGCAACCACACTTAGGTTCGAATCCCGCTACCAGCAGGAGTCCGTTGGTGGACATCCTTAGTAGGTAACCCCCACACAGATGTGTAAAGGGCCAGTCGGCTATGAAAGGACCCGATAACTCGGCTACCACCTGGCGCCTTGCCTGGGGGTATAATATAACCATAAAGACCTCCATTTTTCATTCTCAAAAAAAAAAAAAAAAATTTCTCATTACACTACTGTTATGTATATAATTTTGAAAATTACTATTAGTCACTACATATATAACATCAACTCATTATCAATGTCCATGAAATTATACTAAATACAACACAAAATAAAAGAATAAATTGGTTCAATTAATAATATCTCATAAATTGAATAAGGATAGGTGCATGGAATCATTTAGCTCAATTACAGTTTAATACGTTCAAGATCTTCACATAAAAAAAATATCTAAATAGAAACAGTATAAAAAAATATACTCACTAGTTCAAAAAAAAAAAATTAATAACTGCAAAAATCTAAACAATTTAATTTGTATAAAAAGCTAACAAAGACAAAATCTAATTTTGATTCTAATCAAATTTTCTCAAAGCTTTGGTTATATATATATATATATATATATATATATATATTACCTAGGTTTATTTATATTAGACTCATCATTTTCTACACACTGAATTAACTCACTTGGCACAAAAATTTAAAAACTTAGATTAGATGAGATACATGCGCAAAATTAAACTCTAATTGAATTCCAATTTGAAATCTAATTGGATTTTCTCTCAGTTTTGGCTATTGATATATATATATATATATATATAGACTAGTTGCAACTCTATGTGATGCATTGAAAAATGTAAAATAATAATTTTATAAAAATATAATGTAAAATTTGTAGGATAAAAAATACATATATTTAGGGGTGTTCGCGGTACGGTACTGTGCGATTATGGGCCTTTTTTAGTATTGCACTTTGTAGTGCGGTTTAGCCAAAATCATAACTACATTACACTTTATTTTTGCAGTCACATGTGCGGTGCGGTGCAGTTTGGAGTTTAGTCAAAACCATAACCGCACTGCACCTCATTTTTGTGGTCATATGTACGATGCGGTGTATATGATGCAGTTTAAAATTGGTATATTTTTCAAATTTCTGGCTTTTTCTACCCAGCCCAAAACTACTTTTTTCCTTTATTTTGGGCCAAGTTTTAATCTATTGAGCTAGGTTTTTTTTTTTTTTTTTTTTTTTTTTTGTACTGGCTTTCCTAGTCAACACTTGCTAAGGTTATCAAACTTTTTTTTTTTTGAAAACTAGAGTTATTATACTATTAATAATATATTTAGTATTAAAATAAATAAATATATTAATATATAGAGAGGGAGTGGTGCGGTTTTCTTATTATAAAACTGCAAACCGCACTGCACCATGTAGTGCGGTGCACTGTTACTTGCGGTGTGGTATGGTTATACCATTTTGCGGGTGGTTTTAGTGCGATTTATGTTGTTTGTATCTATAGCAATGTTTTTTAGGTTTTTAGTGACGTTTTACAAATGTCGGTTAAACCCAGATTTCTTATAGTGACCCCTACATATGTTATTTAAAAGTATTTTGTATTTTTATAAATTTTATGTAATTGAACTATAATATATTTTGCATTCAACAACAAATAAATAGAGAAGATGAAAAACATACTATAAAAAGATTTAAATTACATAGTTATACTATTGTTTTATATAAATGGAGAAGATGATATTAAAAAAGATTTAAATATATATATATATATATATATACCATAATCGCTTGACTCATTTGAACACATCCAAAAATATTAAAAGAAATGTATAACCCCATTCCATGGAAAACCATGTAACATATCACATTAAGTTTAAATTACTACATAAGTTTAGAGTAGCATTTTTTTCACTATATTTTAAATATTTATCATTTTTATTACTTTTTTAGGGTCCATAATTTGTATCTCTAATTTCTAATAATTATTTTGTTGTATATTTTTTAGCCCAAATAGAATTAAATTTCATACTTTTCAACCAAAAAAAAAAAAAAAAGAATTTTGAGCCTAATTAAAACTGAAAAAAGTAACCTACAAAAAAAAAAAAGAAAAAAAAAATTTAAGGTTCAATTAATCTAAAAGAGACCGAATTGGACCAAAATGTTACATTAATATGTCTCAAAATGAGTATATATTGCGAATATATGAGTATATATTACATTAATATGTCTCAAAATGAGTATATATTACGAAATGCTTTGGCTGAATACCACTCCAGGATAGCAGAGACGGAAATAGAGGTTGAACATCGTGGTCACCGTTTGCAGAAAAAATGGCGGCCTCCTCCAGTGAACGTGGCTAAAATAAATTTCAACGGAGCAATGTTCTCAAAGGAAAATAAGTTCGGGATAGGTGTGGTGGTCAGGAATGAACAGGGGTTGGTGTTGGGCTCTTGTTCTAAGAGGTTACTCCAAGCATACAGTGCGACAGAGATTGAAGCTATGGCAGCAACAACCGCCTTAGCTTTTGCAAGCGAGTTGGGTGTGAGGCGAGCTGTACTTGAGGGAGATTCTTTGGCTGTCATTAAAGCATTGAGAGAGTGTGATTATCCTTTTACTCCTTCAGGTCTTCTACTGGAGGATATCAGTTTGTTTTCCCACAGTTTTAACACATTGCTTTACTCTCATACAAAAAGAGAAGGCAATTCCGTAGCACATAATCTGGCTAGATACGCTATTAGCATACTAGATTTTTTAGTGTGGATGGAGGATGTTCCACCACACATTCAACATTTTGTACAAGCTGATTTAGCTTGCTGTACAAGCTGATTTAGCTTGCTTCAGTTAATAAAGGTTCATGTCTTTCTTTCTCAAAAAAAAAAAAAAAAAAAATATTACGCTTCATCTTTCAAATTTCATATATATTATGTAGGAGAGAAATATTTGATTTTCCCATTATTTCTTGATACAAGATAGAATTCTACTCTAGTCTAATCTAAGTGTATATGTGTGTGAAGCTCCCTCCCGGATACTTGAACCCCGACCCTTACCTCTCACACCCCATAAGTTCTTACACTTGTGGAGTGACCATCACACCAAGGGTGTATGGTGGCATCCCATTATTTCAATTTGTGAAGAACATGGATGGTAATTACTATTGAACCATTGCCGTTATAATTTGGACGCAAATACGACTAATCTTAAAAATCACCCAAACATTTAAATATTACCAACATGTTTCCTTTTATCTAGGGATGGCAATTTATGCCCGACCCGCGAGTACCCGGTCCGGCCCGACCCTAATGAGCCAGGTTTTACCCGGTCCGATTAGAAATAGGGTCGGGTATGGGTTTAAAAAAAAAAAAAAACCCGATCCGGGTCCGGGTTTTATAAAAAACCCGGCGGGTACCCGACCCGACCCGACCCGGTTAGATAAATTTAAAATTACAAAAAAACCTAGCTATATATATATATATATATATCAACTCTAACCCTAAAACCCATTTCCCTCATTTCTCTCTATGTTCAGCCGCCTCTCTCACCTCACCCTCACTAACTCAGACTCTCCCTCTCACGCTCACGCGCATTCACATCTCATTTTCCCCTCACTGACTCTCACCCTCACTCACATCTCATCCTCACCCCTCACTCTCATTCACTCACCGACCCACCCTCACCCTCGTGGAGGAGCACAGATCTCATGGTGGTTGCTGTTTGTCACGGAGGAGCACGAAATCCATAGATCGGAGCTTGGGATTGTTAGATCGGAGAGAGATGAGGCCGTGTTGTTAGATCGGAGCACCGCCGATGGAGCTTAGTTAGTTTAGTGGTCTGAGTTCTTCATTTTTTTTTTTTTTGTGGTTCATTTTTGTTTTGGGTTCATTTCCTCTCTTAATAGTTTTTGTTTTTGGGTATTTGTTTGAGGATGCAATCTGTATAGATGGAATTGGGATCTGAGCAGATGATGAGAATTATTAGTTTTGAATGCTGACACTCCGTGAAGCTTTTCAAACCGAGCTTTTTAAAACTGATGCTCACCCAAAATCCACAGTTAACAGTTTCTTTCATTTTTAATCTCTTTAATTATTTGATTTTTTTGGATTAATTTCACCTTCGATCTATTTAGAATTGGAGCTGAGTTAATTAACTGCTAAGACTCTCATGATGTTCTTTTTTGAATTTCGATTATTGGGTCGTAAAAATTGTAGCAAGATTGACAACATAAAGAGAATCAGCATATTTACCAAAACCTAATCTAATTTAATGGAATGCAATCAAATTAGATAAGGTCATTTCTGTTTTGGTAGAAATCTGTGGCTGTGTTTGATATTTTCTCATCATAATGAAAGTGTATTAGGCACAGCTCAGTTAGGGCATAATTTTTTTTTTTTTTGGTTGGGCCACGAATTGGGCCCAATCTCTAAACGAGGCCCGGCTGGGGCGGGTTCGGGCCCCGGGAAAAAACCTGATACCCTAAACGGGCCGGGTCCGGGCCACGGGTCTTGCCCCGCAGGTCGGGTCCGGGTATGAAAAAACCCGGCCCGAATCCGACCCGTTGCCATTCCTACTTTTATCAACAAAAAAAAAAACCTTCTAAAAAAAAAAAAAAAACCATTTTCCTAATCCAATTGCAAGTTGGACCGCACCCAGAAAACATTATCTGGCACCATGAGGCCGACAGTAATACCTCAACATTTTTTGGATAATTGATGCATCCCATTTATTATTTATTGCAATAATCTTTTGATTACAATACCCTAGTAGGTAGTGCTTGATATGAATATGAATCACTAAGGCATCCTTTGCTTGGCATTTTCAAAGTGCATGTTGCTTTCAAGGAGTAGAAGTAGAACTCAGAAGCAAGAAAAGTACTTCCACATAAATCCCAACCAAATTAAGTTATACCCAGTAGTACCTAAACCAAAACGTACAAAACATGAAGAAAGTGATTGGTAAATGTCACATAATAAATAATCAAGGGCATTTAGGGTTGCCCTTGGAGTTCAACTTGTCTCTGTAACAAGGGCATTCAGACTTGTTTCCATATGTCCCTGAGGGAACACAGTTGCACTGTTGGCAGCAGACTCCACAGTACCTTAAGCAACGGTCCTTCACTCCCGCATTTGCACACCTCACACCGCACTTGGAGTCACAAAAACCTGAAAAAACAAATATGCAAAGAGACCAATCAGCCTACTAGTACTAGAGAAATTAACGCCACTAATAAACCAACCAGCTAGCTAGCACCATTTATGTGCACAATATTAAAGGAACTTACTTGGAATTGGAGCATCCCCGGTGGTGGGTTCAGCCATAGTGAACTGAAGGAAGGAGAAGCTTAGAAACATTGACACAAGTAGCAAAATTGCAAGGACAGGCTTCATTTTTTTCACTTTTTGGTAATGGACTGTTTGAAATGGTTGGAGCACTAGTGAGTGGTGAGTAGTGAATAAACCTAAGGTGGCTATGGCCTCTTGAAGTTTACGTGGGTATTTATATTAGTCTTTAAGTGAGGTCTACGCGAAAATTCAGAGAAAGAGACGAGGAGAGAATCCTCGAAAATGACAAAGAGAGAGATTTACAGCTTTAGTACAGACTGTGATGTCCTAGTCGAGTTGGGGGAACATGCTCGGTCTACTTGCCTCGTCAGTTTATGCTGTCCAACAGTCTCCAACCAGGCTCATGCTGCAAAGAAGCTTAGTTGCAGCTTCTTTTAAGTAGGGTGACAATTTCAACATGGCTTTTGTTAACTGATTAAGTAGAGTTCAAAAGAGTCCCACCAGCATCGGAAGTAATAAAAACTAAATAAATAAATGTTCTTTAAACTAAAAATGACTCGATTTTCGATAAAAAATCAATCGACTGCATTATAAAATTCAATCTTAACAAATGTACATGAGTACTCACTAACTGGATCTTTTTAATATTTCGCTCGAAAGTGCTAAAAAAAAAAAAATTGTTTTGGTACTAATGTGTGTTATTAGAATTGACTCATATTTGTTTTTGGGCCACTGTTCAAAAGGTCTTATGGTGTAGTGGAGTGGAGTGTAATGAGTGGAATAAAACAATTTTATACTAGGTAGGATTATGTTATATATAAAAACTGTTGTAAATTGTAACTCTAATTTCTCATATAATAGATTAATAACCGCTCGCTTTTGTGGACATAGAAACATTATTGAATCAAGTAAATTCTCTATGTTGATTTCCTCTTCTTTCTTCTCCACTTAACCAATTTTTCACATGTGTGGAGTGTAATTTTTTCAATCTCCAAAGTATACTTTTTTTTTTTGGGAGAAATTCTCCGAAGTACACTCTAATACTAAATACTTGGGATGATTTACTCTAATTTTTTCAATCTCAAAGTTGCACGGTGTAAATTGATTTAATTTAATTATAAAAAAGTGAGGACACACATTTGCCATTTTGACCGACGGGGACTAATCTTGAGTTTAGTGCTCCAAATACACTAAACCCAAGCTTTGCTTGACCAATGGCACGCCGGGTGAACGGTGGATGTAACATATTTTAGTTGATGTGATATTGGTAAATTTTATTTTTGATCTCTTAAAAGTAGGGTTAGCTTGATTTGAATCTCTTAAATATTGGATCAATTTGATTTTGGTCTTTTAAATAGGAGATGATTTAATTTTGTTCCTTACACATAAGCAAAATATAAACGAATAATAAATAAGAATAAATTTTTATATTTTAAAATTTTGAAGGATCAAAATAGAATAGACCCTATATTTGGGGATTAAAAATTCAATTTGCAATTTTTTTTAATTACTCTCTTGCTAGCTTGGCAAGACTATAAGATTCTCAAATAAAAAGACTAAGATTCGTTTAAATCTTGAAAAACAGAAGAGAAAACAAAAGGAAAAGAAACAAAGATTGAATACTAGGTACTCAGAGAGTGACAGGGAGTTGGTATCAGGTGAGAAAAAAAAGGGAGGAGTGGGTGAGACAGTGTGAAGTATTCCTGGAATAAACAGTCTGTGCATTCCCCCACTTGCTTTTTTGTGTCCGCAATGCATGTGCGTGCGCGTGTGAGAGAGAGAGAGAGAGAGAGAAAGAGCTGTCTCCTTGAGCTCAAGTGGGACTTGTGGTACGTCAAATGATTTATATAATTATATCTCAAACTCTATTTATATCATTCAATAAACAACATGGATTCATTTCGAATTCAGGCTATTTTTTTCCCCTGCTGAGTTGGTCCCTCAATTATGCTCAACAAGTCTGTGTTTTAGTATGGTCCTCGTTAAGCATAAAGAGAACTTAACCATCCAACTAATTTATTGTTTTTTTGCAGTAGAATTTCTCAAATCTTACATTCCATTAACTTTGCTACCAAGTATGCCAGTTTGCTTAACAAGGACATACATCAATCACATACAAAACTAAGCAATGCAAGATGTAATGAATAATGATACCTATCCCAGAAAGATAATTACTCATTTTAGGTATAGAAATCGCGCATTAAGTTCTACAGCTTGCTGTATATACAGGTGTATATTATATACATGCTTTCGAGTATAAATAGCATATGATGAAGTTACATCATCCTCCCAGAATGTAGGAAGGACCACAACGTTGTTCAAAAGAATATTTTTCAGCACTGTGACTGGAAGCAAGCAGATTGACCTGCATTAATTCTCACTGGTTTAGCCAACCCAATTGGAACTTTACACGATCAACAACATGAAGAGCCAGTGCACAGGGAGGTTACCTTGACGATCTCCCACTTTGAGCTTGGCCGCGTGGATGCTGCTAAGATACTCATGTGAAATTCCTGTTTTTGAGAACACAAGAAAACATATTGGGGATTTATTTATCAATTGACATATTGCTGCATTGCAGAATGAATGTTGTACATCAACTTGATGAAACTCAAAACTTTTTTGAGAACTTATTCCTACATTTTGTGGGAGCTCATAAGCCATACTAGTATTGAAATCAAGAAGAGGGGAAACTTTGAGGTAATAGTATCAGGATCATATTAACAACTGTAATATGTATTTTTGAGAACTGAATTTGGTACCATGAATATGCTAATAAAAACAACTGTTGATGGAAAATGTCATGCAAAACAATTAAGCACCATATCCACAAAAAGACATACCCTAAAAGGATCGCCCCTTAAGGAATGCACAAACATAGGATTTCCTGACTCCTCATCCTGCAAAGGAACAAGAAGCACCAGACTTACTTGAAACCTTGGTTATAAATACAGTTATGAAGTAGTTGTGGACATGATTAGATGCTCAATAAGTGAAAATTACAAATTTCATTGTACCTCCAAATGGACATCCCTAAGTCGCCTTCCAGTTTGAGCGCAGCAGATGTGAACAACATGTTCATCACAACTCCCACTGATAATATAGTCCCTTCCATTCATGTAATAGGAGCGTGTATAATTATGAGCACTTCCTGACGAAGCTATCTCAAAATTTATGTTTAGCCTCCCATCTACAGCCAGAAGTTGTTTAACCTGGAAGTCCTTAACAGTTAGCCTCCATTTTCAACTCACAAAGAAACAGCAAAAATTGGTTATTGCTAGAAGGCAAGCCAATAGCCTAACTGCTGAAGCAGAAGACTTTAAACAATGAGATGGTATACGGCAATAGGATGAGAACATCCTCACCTCTAAGTTTTATCCAGGTCAAACTCTGAACTAATATCATATTGAAACTGGAGATGGATGACTATACTCATGTAACTCATCAAAGGAAACCCTTCTAATAAGGACAGTGGAGATCATATGCACACAAGTCAAAAAAATTACTTGACTAAATTTTGTTATTTAATAGGAAGGTGTACCTCATTGTCAACAGCTGAAACAAGCAAATAGAGGTCGTCAGGAGAAAAGCAAACCATCACATTTCCTCTTGAACTTGAAGCTGTATAGCATGGCCGCACTGGGTTCTGTCTCAAATCCCACATCTTGACATCATGGTCAAATGATGAAGTAGCAAACAAAAAGGGGGAATGGTTTGCAAACTTAACAACATTAATTGGTTCTCGATGCATATTAGTGAACAATTGCAAACGTTTTCCACTGCTGATGTCATACAGAGCAACATTTTTTGAGTACCCACTAGCAAGAAACTGATCATCTGTCGAATTGATGTGAAGAGAAGTCAGTTGCTCGAAATCATCATAAGTCACTGAAGCAGAACAGCAATAGATATCTGCAACTTTTGGTGGCATATGATTGATGTCAAACAACTTCAAGGAACCATCATCAGAGCCTGCAACAATCTGATTGTTCATCACAAATGAATAAGATATCAGCGAAAAAGGCAGATGTTTTGAATAACTGACAAGTATCCACACCCCTGTGTACTATTAATGGCTATAAATATTTAAATTATATACATGTATGAGCAGGCCAACCAAGCACACTGGAAGGCTATGGATTCAAATATAATCAGTCCCAATAGACAATCTTCCAGGAGTAAAAATGGTACCTGCTATTTCGACACATTAACCTAATGTGTATGAAAAATTATTTCAAGGTTCAGTATATAATAAACCTAACACAACATGGCACCATTAAATTTTTTGGTATCTCAATTTAGCTCATTATTTAGAAAGATCTTTGTGACACATTCTATGTTAATCTTGAGAGAAAGTACTATGCATTCTCATATGCTAATATTAGATTATAGTATATTCCATGAGAATAAATAATTATATGTAAAAGCATGATGCTGTTGTTACCAATATCACTGAGTCATGGTAGACTTGAAAACAAATGGCGCTCTAATGAAATCGCATACCTTGGATGGATGCCTTTTGAGCCAACACAGCCCCAAAACACTGTTCATTGCTCCTATGGATGGGATATAATTAACAATTTTTCCACTTTCATGGTTAATAACAACTACTTCACCATCCAGAGTACCAAAAGCCATAAGACAAGAGTTAGATGGATGATACTCAAACTGCCTTGGACGAAGCTTCTTACTTTCTTCTTTAAATGTGTGGCTAAAGTTAGACAACGGATGTAAGAGAGGCCAAGCAGAAGACCCAAGTTTGGCAGCACTGAGGGACCTCGAGAAAAAATGTTGACCATTTCTATAAGGATATAGCTGTTTTGGCTTGAAAGGTTTTTTGGAGTAAACACCACTTGTTCCCATTTCACGCTTATGCAAAACACTAACAACACTTTCTTTCTGCTGTCGTTTATAAGGTAAATATTCATAGTATTTTGAAGAGACAGTCTTGGCCATTTCCCTGTCCATCTTTTTGATAGGGATATTATCCAAAACTTCTAAATGAGGCAATGAAACAATCATGTATTCCCTATAATTTTTTTCAAAGCATATGGGTGAAGGATGATGAGAATTATATTTGTTCAATGTGCCATTTGTCAAGTGCTGCTTAGGAATGCTCCTAGTAAACCCATCCTTGTCTTGAATCTACAATTTTCCAAAAGAAACCTGTTAAATAGACTCATAAATTGTTTTTTTTAACTTTATATACTGATCCAAAAATCATATTTGTTCTTACCTTAATTTGTGATTTGGCCTGTCCATTCAAATCAGGAAGGGCAGTAGATGATAGTTCTAACAAACACATTCCTTTCAAGTAACTTGAAAGTTTGACTTCACTATTCTCTGAAAAACTATTAATTCTGCTCTGGATCTTACAAGCTGTTTTTGAATCATCAAGAGAAAGTGAGTTCCCAACTGCTTTTGTGCTCAAAGCAGGACAAGTAGCATCTCTACCATCAGTAGACGGCACCTCTCTGTAATAAGTCATATTCAATTGAGTCAAATCAGTTCTCTCACAAACATGAAAATTAGTTTTCTCACCAGATGACGCAGGACATGGTCCAGTGTCCTTGCAACACAAGCAATTTTGGAACCGTAATTCTACCAAAGAAGGAAGTTTTGATAGCGCAGCAGTAGTTGTCCAGAGATTAGCAACTCTTGTCTCACACATTGAGAGATGCATCAGATTTGGCATGCAAGTAAAACAGTCCTTCTGGATACCAGTGAGTGAAGTACAAAAATCCAGATTAAGGGTGTGTAACCGCTTAAATCTTCCAACAATGTTGAGTTTTTGGATATGGAGAGACCTCAAATTCAAAACTTCACAGGCCAAGCCATTCTGGCAGATATCCCTGGAGAAAACCCAAATCAAGAAATTAAGTTAATGCTTCACTTAAATATGTAAGACCTTATTTATGTATTTATTAATGGTTAAAGAATTGTATTGTCTTAACTCTTAATCATTAAACTTTCATAAAGGCGCAGGTGCAAAGAAGTACAGAGCACTACTCAATTCATGGAATAATAACTATTACAAACCATAAAACATCCTTCCTCAGTGACATATCCAGGAGATCAATGATCCGGAGCTTTAGATTGATTGCATGCATCAAAGCTGTAATGTTTTCTTTACTCAAGGTACAGTGTGATTCCTGAAGTATGTCAACTGCATCAATATCACAGGAATCAATTGCCATAAACGCATCGATTAATGGGGACACGTCAGCATCCTTTAGCTGGTCTAATGAAACCACTATGCTACACTTTTCATGGTGCGAGCCTTGGATCTTGGCCTGATATTAATGAAACAAAATGTGTTTTATGTGAGCAAAGAAAAGGTTGGATATTTGCATACTTAAGAAATACTAAGGTATAAAAAGAAGAAACAGAAGCTAAGAAAACCATGAAAAATTACTTGATCAATGATGATTTAAAGTAAGCAGAACTTAAAATTTTTTTTTTTTTAAACCTTAGAAAACCAGGATAACACTGCCGAGTTGGGTAGCACCTCATGCCTCCTGCAAGAATCAAGATAGCTAGCACCCCAAAAAAAACAGAGTTAATAGAATATTAAAGATAATTAACAGCATGGGAGTGTCATAAACCTTAAATAAACAAAAAGAGCATCAAGCCAATTAATTAGCGACTAAAAAGGGGCAAAAAGTTCTCAAAGTATTTCCGTGAATATACACTAATACACAACAAAAGTTTTAATTATCTGGAAACTGGCTTTATATTGATTCCATGAATTTTTCGCAATGTTCAAGATTAGAGGAAGTTACAATTCTTAAAATAAATCTACTCTACCATGAAGTAGGAAAAATTGATAATTAGTTGACAGCAGCTACTACATACTTTTTAATTTTATCCAAAGATTTTAAAAAAATAATGATAATAATTCCAAGTGAAGGGAGAAATGAGAATGCTTCCTTAATTACTTGCCAAATCCCAGAATAACTAATGCTTATGCATTAGTTTGTAACAATATAAATAACTGCCAATATAACTTGCCAAAAACACTAGATTTTCTGAGCAACTCCATGTGCAGCGCTCTCTATCACAAGGTAAAATTCATTCAAGTTCCCGACAACATTCACTCAAACAAGCTCTCAAGTCTCAACAACTATCAATTCACAGCCCCCTTTTTACACCAACTTCCATATATTGCTGCCAAAACAAAGCACACAGCGAGAGAGAGAGAGAGAGAGAGAGAGAGAGAGAATTACCGAGCTTCTAAGCTGGAGATAGTCATGGAAATGGCTTTTTACTCTTCCTCTTCTTGCTGGTCTTCACCATAAGAGTGATAGTGGAGCCATTGTGAAGGTACAAAAAGAGTAAAAGACTAAGAAGACTTTGGAAAAGTAATACTGGTAGAGTGAATTTATGTGCAACAGAGAACGTACAAAAAAATAGAAGGTATATAAGAGCAGTGGCTTCTCATAACCACATGTCAAAAGAGATAACCCAAGCGTCCATTTCAGCTGTCTAAGATTTTTTTTTTTTTTTTTGGGTCGGATCAGGTCGTAGTGCTGGAGCTGATGGCTAAGTGCTAACCTATGGTGGGTCCACCGGCCCAACTAAAAAGGACACTTCCAGCACGTTGATTCCATGCGATAAGACTTAAGAGCGTTTAACATTTTTTTTTTAAGAAACAGATAAGAGCGTTTAACATACGTTTATTAAAAGGAAGAAAAGACTGAAAAGATTAAAGAATGAAATAGATATGGCCATATGGGTGAGATTTTTTTTTTCAAAATGAATGAAAACAAAAATTATAATTTTTTATTATCATATTTTAGTTATGCTCTTATTAAATATGGTAGCTATTAAATAGTTTTATTCCAATTAGTTTCTTTGCTTGAACCTTTTTCCAACCTTATTTTTTTCATGACTTACCTCATTTCCAAGCCAAGTTTTAGATGTCTCTCAATATTTTATGTTGGGGCTCAAGTTGTTTTGGACCCAAACAATAACATTTGTAGAGCATGGGTAGAAGGGCTAAGCACCAGCAAAGCGAACTATGGTCGACGTGAGATTCATAGGAATAATAACAAATGAATTTGACTAAGTGTTTGGGAGGATAATAACAATGATTTTTGCTAAGTGTTTATGAAGAAAGTTCGTCCTCGGCCCAGTCTGAGGATCTCTTTCCTTTAGAACTGACAAAGACAATGGTTGTCCTCAGACTCCCTGAAAACCACTTTTACGTTTCTATTCAAGGGTCCTCACCTCCCCCCTCTTTTACGTTGGGGGTTCTATTTATTATATAGTTTTGTTTAGTTGATCTCTGCCGTCCACTTATTGGTCATCTGAACTTATGTCTGAGGGCTTGTCCCATTAGTCACCTCTGCAGGCTTTCTGTTAGTTGGAGTAACCAAGACTGCACTGTTAACTGGTCAATTCACCATTAATGCGGCCAGAGTGTTGATGGCATGCATTTAATGAGCGAGTGACAGCTTCTATCAATCAATGTCGGCTTGCTGAGGACGTGGGCATCCTTGGCGAGGTCCCTTGACGACTTGGGCCTCGTCCGCTTATCCTCGAGTTCTGCCTCTCCTCGGCGTGGACCTTGGGCCCGATGTGGAGTGGGCCGGGATTGCTAAATATTTGGGGCCCCACAATAGCCCCTCAAAATTCTGCTGTTCGACCCCTCGGGCGGGGAGGAGGATTTTGACGTTCTCGGGCCTTTTATCTTGGCCTGTCGAACCTTGCCTTTCTACCAGTGTCACCATCCTTTCACCTGCCCCTGCAATTTTCTTTAGCACAAAGGGCCCGTCCGAGGAGTTTTTCCTTATTTCTGTAAGTCTTCTTTTCTTTCTAGTCTATATTTCTCCGCCTGAGTTCCTTGTTAGTTCTTCTAGGATGGGTAGGTTTAAGTTGTTGTGCTTTAGCGCTCAGTTTTACTTGGTTTTCGTTCCTAGCAAGGCTCATTACTTAGCGCCAAAGGGGTTGGTTTTGCCGTAGGTCTGGGCCCACGGTCAGTACAAAACCCTATTTCTGCCCAGTGTTTAAATCGTCCTATAGTGACTAGTTTCCCCATAGGTTTGAGTTCGAAGACCATGCAAGACCTTGGCTTTTCCTAGCACTTGGTATTTCATGAGGAAACGGTTTTTCTGTTGGCCTGAGTCCTTGGACCATGTAATGCCTAAGTTTTGTCTAACGATTGTCTTCGTCTGAAGTAACTGGTTTCCCCAGAGGCTTGAATCTGAGGACCATGCAATGCCTAGGTTCTGTCTAACACTTAGTTTTTGGTCTAAAGTAGCTGGTTTCCCCAGAGGCTTGAGTTCGAGGACCATGCAAGGCCTTGATTCTGTCCAGTACCTAGTTTTCCTCTTGTAAGTAATTAGTTTCCCCAGAGGCTTGAGTCCGAGGACCATGCAATGCCTAGGTTCTGTCTAACACTTAGTTTTTGGTCTGAAGTAGTTGGTTTCCCCAGAGGCTTGAGTCCGAGGACCATGCAAGGCCTTGATTCTGTCCAGTACCTAGTTTTCTGACTTGCTCCGCCGAGGAGGGGACCCTGCTCTGTTCTAGCCTCTTCGTTTGGCGTGCCTCTTCTGATTACGAGGCGTCCCTTGGGCTGTTCGAGTAACGCGCTCTGACGCTTCGGTGTCTCCTCGTTAATGAGGCGCCTCCTCATTAATGTCCTTGCGGATTTACAAGGATATAGCGGCGGATAAGCCCTTTGGAAATTGGGCGGAGTTATTACCTCTGGTAATCTCTCACTAGGATTTTGTGCGAGTTGGCTCTCATCAATTTTCGCCTTCTATAAAAGGCATTTCTGGGACAACCCTTTTCTTCAAACTTCACAAACATCTGAATTCAAATTTCACCAACACACTGTTCAGGGGCTCTGCAAAAATAGCAGTTTGTGCCCCATAAAATGAATTGGCCCTTGGAAAGGGCGGTTATGAGGAAGCCTAGCCCCTTTCAGGAGCCGAGGATGGCACCCCGACCCTGGACGTCATGCTGGGGTTGGGGTAGGAGGAGGCCGAAGATTCTTCTTCTTTTCAACCTAACTAGAGGTGGAACCCTCCTCGCTGTTTGGAGGGGGATCTAGAAAGAACGTAACCTCCCTCCCTCGGATTTGGATCCGTCAGCCCTCCAAGCTGGCAGTGATGGGCTTGGGAAGGAAACCAGGCGGAACCGAGAGGTGGAACCGTTAGGTGCCGCGGCCACTTCTTCCTTCAACGTTGCCTTCCTTCCTTCCTTTCCTCTTCTCTTGCTTCTCCACCAGCCTTGTTAGGCGTCTTTCTTTGTTGTTAGCTTTAAAACAAGCCTGCATGGGCATCAATTGTAAGATGTAACTTTTTCTTCATATATTAATAAAGAAATAGACCCACTTCATCTCTTTTATTTTTCGCATCTTTTTGTTTCTTGCGATTGTTGCCTTCGGAGTGAATGTTGTTGTTGCACGCTGTATTGTTTTTTGTTGGTTTTTTTTTAGAAGTGTTGCTCTCAATCTTTTCACACCAACCATCGCACTTGCTAGTGCACAAGTCCTTCCCACAAACGGCGCCAATTGTAGGGGCTCAAGTTGTTTTGGACCCAAACAATAACATTTGTAGAGCATGGGTAGAAGCGCTAAGCACCAGCAAAGCGAACTATGGTCGACATGAGATTCATATGAATAATAACAAATGAATTTGACTAAATGTTTGGGAGGATAATAACAATGATTTTTGTTAAGTGTTTATGAAGAAAGTTTATCATCGGCCCAGTTCGAGGATCTCTTTCCTTTAGAACTGACAAAGACAATGGTTGTCCTCGGACTCCCTGAAAACCACTTTTACGTTTCTATTCAAGGGTCCTCACCTCCCCCCTCTTTTACGTTGGGGGTTCTATTTATTATATAGTCTTGTTTAGTTGATCTCTGCCGTCCACTTGTCGGTCATCTGAACTTATGTCTGAGGGCTTGTCCCATTAGTCACCTCTGCAGGCTTTCTGTTAGTTGAAGTAACCAAGGCTGCACTGTTAACTGGTCAATTCACCATTAATGCGGCCAGAGTGTTGGTGGCATGCATTTAATGAGCGAGTGACAGCTTCCATCAATCAATGTCGGCTTGCCGAGGACGTGGGCATCCTTGGCGAGGTCCCTTGACGACTTGGGCCTCATCCGCTTATCCTCGGGTTCTGCCTCTCCTCGGTGTGGACCTTAGGCCCGATGTGGAGTGGGCCGGGGTTGCTAAATATTTGGGGCCCCACATTTTATGTATGGACTTTATTTTTATTATTATTCTTATTCTTATTTTGATCAGATGTATGGAGTCTATGGACTTTATTGGTTCTTATCTTTTGTGAAATTATTTGATACATTTGATATATCTTATTCTCATATAAATAAATAAAATAAAATATGTAGATCTTACACATAGGATCTATATTTATTTGAAAGAGATGTGTAGTACACCAATTATATAAAACAAGTTATCCTAATTTGTAACAAAAAAAAAAAAAAAAAAAAACTCTCATGTTAAGCAATTTTAATAATAATAAAAATTTAAAAAAAATAAATAAATATATAATTGGAGAAGGAGAGGGGGGCTAAGGTGAGCTTAGAACCACAAACATAGAACAACATATTTGAACTTGAATCATTGCTATACAAACTAATTCTCAGCCATCTTTAAAACTTTGAACTTAATTTCAAAATTATAAGAAAAATGATATATTTTAAAATAAAAGACTTCTAAATTTCTAAATGGTATTATGAAATAAACATCATCTGACAAGCTAGTGGCAATAAAACTTTGAAAGTTGTTAAGTTCAGAAAAATATAAACAAGTTAAATGATGATAATGTATATTTCTTTATAGAAAAATCGCATATGTTAACTCATTGGCCAATAAGACACTCCACTTATATTAGTAAATTACCCAAGGTCACAATAATTGGAAAATAATTGGTGGCATGTTGGAATTGCTATGGATATACAAAATTACAAAGGATATAGCCATTTTCTCAAAAAAAAAAAAAAAAAAAAAAAAAAAGTATAGCCAAAACCCCCCAAGGTAATGGTCTAGCTTTAAGGTCTCGATAGATTCATAAGATTTTGGGCTAATCGAAAACTCTTAGCCAATATTTTGGGGTCATCCTAGGAGATTTTTCCTATAATTATCTAATGTATATAAGATAAGATAGAGGGAGTACACAACTAGAGGATTAGTTGAGTCCTTTAATAAACACTCTCAAGATTAGTTAAATGCTCAAAGAACTACAAACCCAGCAGAGATAATACAGCTCAAAAAGCATTAAAGGCATGAGAATGACCTTAGCTCATGAGAGACTTGACTAATATTATAAAAATCGTATAGTTTAAAAAAAAAGCTAGAAATTGTTCATGGTTTTTTGAGGACAAACTATGATGATGTTATAATTAATTTAATGATTACCTAAAACTAATGTAGGGACGAGGCCCAAGGATGGGACACTGGGCCTTGAGCCTTACCCAAGATCGCTAGCAAGTCCAAGGAGAGACAAATAGGTGGAGGGGCATTCCAGCTCAGTGCCTCATAAACAAGAAAGGAAAAATGGACGGTCCGAGGAGAAAGTCCTTCTCGGAAAAAATTAACATTGTTCCTTTGCACGTTCCAACAACAAGAATGAACTCACTAGGGGCACTGGTGTCAAGAGCACGCCACACGAGCCCATGAGATGGAAGGAGACACAAGAATATCTAAAGGAAAGGTTGTTATCTCCGCATTAAATGCATTGCAGCTACTTTTCTGGCCGCATTTATGTGGAGAAGACCTCTGAACAGTGTTTCATTGGCCACCGCAGCTCACAAAGGGCTAGAAGGGGTGTCTGATGGGACAGGCACTCAAGTTGAGGTTCAAATGGTCAACAGGTGTAAGGCCAGGATCACCAGAATGGACTTATATAATGAGAAAGACCCTCCATGGGTGAGAGGTGGAGGAATTGAAAGAGAACACTGTAATGGGAAGAACAACACTTGTAATTCTTTCCCTTAGTCTGTAAGAACATTGACCTCCTCGGACAACAGGTAAATTGAACCTTATACGTATTTTCCTTGCATGATCATCTTACGAACCCAATTTGACTGTTATAACGCTGACTAGAGCCCAACTTTTTAACCCACTATCTACAAATTCATTGCATTGGGTTCACTAACCCACGACCCTATACTCATTGGGCCTGGGTCGCTGAAACGTGACCCCTACAACTAGCAACCTTGATTTTTTAAAAGAAATCTACAAAAATTTAAATAATTTTCAAAGCTAATTTCAAAACTTATATAAGAAAAATATAAAATAATAAAGTGTAAACAAAAAATAACATTAAAGTATAATTAATCCTTCAAGTATAGAAAGAATTGCTTGAATAAATAAATATTTTCAAAGTTTCACATACAATTGATCTTTCAAGTAGTACAAAACCTAATTTCGTAATTTTATTTTTTAAAAGTTTCGTATTTAATCATGTCAAGTACATAAAGTTACAATAAATGTATAGGATTTTAGATACATTTTTTTTTTCACCAAATAATTATATATTTTCTTTTTAGAGAGGGTGAAATTACAAAATAAAAATGACATAATGAAAATTATAAATATATTAGTTATAGCAAAAAGTAATACAAGATTTTATTTATTTTGGATTCTCAAAAAAAAAAAAAAAAAACTTTATTTATTTTGCTGGTATGTGTCATATCCATGATCTGGACTCTTGCTTTTTTAGGTATGGTGTTTACCATAAAGGTAATCGGTGTGGTGTTATGAGTTATGACCTTATTTCCAAAAGGCTAAGGATATCTTGTCATGTTGCATTTTGGAAATCCGTTTGATAAAGTTGTTCTAGTAACGTTATTTGTATTTTTTAAAAATACATGTGGGTGAAAAAGTGTATGAAAATATGTGTAATGTTATTTAAAAACTGAAAATTGTTGCTCAAAATCACATATCAAACAGCCCCTAAAATGTTTAACACTGTACCGACTTTCAAAATATCCTATTCTATCTCTCATATTCATTCTTTTCAACCTATTTTTGATCTCTTTCCTAAGTTGAATCTAAAGGCCTGTTTGGATTGAAGGGGGAGGGATGAGGAGTAGAGTAAAGTTAGCTAAAAATATACTAATTTTGAGTCAATTATACTCTACTTCCCCTCCCTCCCCTTCAATCCAAACGGACCATAGGGTCCCCACCCCCTCTCCCCCCCCCCCCCCCCCCCCCAACTACTCCAGCTAACACACCATTCTCACTTAATTAAGTCAAGTCTTACGCTTTAGTGAACACAATCAGTCCCACTCGAGTTGAATGTTAATAATTTGTTTGTTTTGAGGACACTAACAATGCACCACCTATTGATCTTCATCGGTTTACTAGGAAGGAAGCCAAAACATGAAAGTAGTGATAATCATAGAGATGGCATGGTAATAAGCAATAAAACAGGAATTGGATGCGCTTGTAAAGATACATACATAAGACTTGGTTTATCTATCTCCAAGGGAGTCTGTTATTGGTAATATACAAGATCAAGACTTGGACAGTTATATTAAGTGTCAGAGTCTTATGTTAGAGGATTCCCACATAAATATGGGAATGATTATGAAGCAAACTTTGTTCTTATTGCACGTCTTCCTTTTGTGTGCGCTCTTATCGCAGACTCGCAATTGCTACCTCTCATTATTAGAAACTCGTTCAACTTGATGTAAAAATGTCTTCCTAAATGGTGATCTTCTAAGCGAAGGGTTCTGCATCAAACCTTCCTCAAGATTCTCACATCCACCACATAAAGTTCGTTGTCTTTGTCATGTTTTATAGGGCTTAATAAGCAGGCATTTCAGGCTTGATTTGCCAAGTTCAATTGTATAGTTTCTTACCTTAGGTATACTGCTAGTTCCTACAATTTTGCAATTTCCATTCGTCACACAAACCGTGGCACTATTCTTTTGGTTTTGGTTTTGATTTTTCTTTTTGTTTTTGTATGTTGATGACATGATAATCATTTGGAGATTATTTTGATGGCATCCAAGAGCTCATGATAACTTTTCAATTAGCAAATACGAGATGAAATATCTTAGTATGCATAATTATTTTGTTGGATTTACGTTGATTACTATTTGACACATACCAAATATGCCTTAAACCTTTTGTTTTGTGTTGGACTCAGTTGATAGCAAAATTGGTCACCCCAATAGAATTTAATGCTTGCATCACTCCCCAAGATGGTGAACCACTTTGTGTTCCACCCACTTTGCAATGGTTCTTCGCATGCTTCATTATATCAAAGGCACCTTGTAATATGGTCTCTACTTATATTCGCAATCATCTCTTCAAATTTGTGCCTACAATAATACCGACTATCATAGCATAATTCAGATTGCACACCATGACATTTTTTTCAAGCAGACTAAACGTATCGAGATTGATTGCCATTCTGTATTCCATAATCTTCTTTACAACTTCCTTTTATGTCATATCGTGATTAGCTTATTGACATTTTTACTAAGCCCTATCCACCTAGGCACTTTAGTGATCTTGCCTCCAAACTCAAGTTTTTTTCCTCTAACCCACTTTGAGTTTGAGAGGGGCCATGCGATTATTATCCCCTTAGATCCAAGCCTCCAGTTGAGTCCACTGCACTTTGCATTGTAATTGTTGTACTATTAGTTTACACTATACTAATATATGTAGGCTTTCTTTATACATTTTAGGTGTGATTAATGAAAAAAAAAATTCTTAGTTTCAATAAGAACAACTCTTTTCCAAGAAAACAAAAAATGTCTTCTATGCTTCACAAAAAACTAGAGAAATACTTTTTGTAGAGTTTTTATTTTTGTTTGTTTTTAAAACTAAACTTTTTTCCCTTTAAATGCAAGTCCAAGCACCCTTACTAGTTAATAGACAAAATAGCCCACTTTTAACTTAAAAGTTGAGTGGGTTTCAATTCATAGTATAGTGATAATTAATGATAGTTTTTGTAATGTCTCATATGTTTGTGATTTCAAACCCACCTTTCGTTATCCTATTATCTATATAAAAAAAAAAAAAAAAAAAGAAAAGTAAAATCCCATGAAGACCTATCAAGAATCGTCTCATATGTTTGTGATTTCAAACCCACCTTTCATTATCCTATTATCTATATAAAAAAAGAAAAGAAAAGTAAAATCCCGTAAAGACCTATCAAGAATCCTAATCAATGTTTTATCAAAAACAGATCCTACTCAATGAATAAAGAGTGGAGGAAGACATCTCCATTACTTGAAACGCAAGCATGTCTTACAACCGGAAAAATGCAAATCTTGTCCTTCATGGCTCTCAATTTATATATGCTACCAGTCCCTTTTTCGCCTAACATATGAAAGTTGAATTACGTGCTGATTGCAAACGCTAGGATTCCTACTTCCTTTAAATCGCCTCAACTTTATAAAGGTGATAAATCTGAAGTGACCATGGTTTTTTATTCTTTAACTATATAATACAAGACAATTTACACGCCCCCGTGATCAATAATCACGTTGAAATGATGACATTAAAAATAAAAAAGCATTCTAGTCTATGTGACATTAGAGCTATTCACCCATCATGTGAGGGTGTAGTGCAAAACAGCCAATAAGTGGGTGTGACAATAGTAAGGTTGATTATTTGGAAATCTACTGGTCAAATTCCCTGTTTGGATCATATAAAATAGGTTCTTTTTTTTTTTTAGAGAGATATAAAATAGGTTCTTTAGTTGGTTCTGATATTTAATAATGCATCTTTCACTAAAGAAAAATTCTTGAAATCTTTACACATACAAATCAATTTTCTTTTTCTTTATTTTTTTCCTCACTTTAATTTTGTAATTGATCAAATCAAACTGTGATAATTTAGTACTAGAAGGTAATATTATAAAAAAACCCAAAGAAGGAGAAAAGAATATGGAAGAGTAAAAGGGAGATGCCCTCCGATAGTAGTACAAATTACAAAAGTAATAGTCAAATAGAAAACTACAAAGTGTGATCATAAGCTCTCCCAAAAGAATAAATGAAGGCAGGTGATACAGTAATAAATCACAGAGCGAACCAAATCATTACCAGCCAGTAAATAAAAATAATTTAATCAACATCAACGTGGGACCGCCATACTAAATGAGATAAAAGATTGAAATAATGAAGCACGTAATAGTATTTTCTGTCTCTCTCTCTCTCTTTTTCTCTCACTGTACGCTTCTTAAATGACCATACCCAGTACAGCCCATCCAAATGCCATGCCAGCCATAAGTTTCTGCACGGACCTGATAGTGACAGTCACTGCCCCACTCTGCATTTTTTGTTCCAAAGATTCAAAACGTTAGAACACATGGATTAATTATTATAGATCTAACTATTTACATTTTTAATTAATTTTTTACAATAGTACTATCAAACAACAGCAATATTTAGTAACGACTAAGTACTAAAAGGTGTGGTCCCGAAAGAAATGTATTAATTAATGCAACTTTGCCATCATTCAATTATATTCTGCCACGTAATTATCACAAAAATTATGATATTTCATGTGTTAGGTATCGTGAATTGTGTCTATGTGAGCGTGACATTCTGACATGGACTTCATTTCTTGTTTCTTTGTGTCCTGCAACTCAACAACTTTCTTTCACTCTTTAATTACGCTTCAGTACCGCTAGCTTGGTTTACCAGATAAGTTTAACCAAACTAAACGGTAACATTGGTTAAACAGAACTCCAGATAAGTTTAAGTGTTTAACCAAACTAAACGCTAATATTGGTTAAACAGAACTCAGATCTACATCTCCAAACAATCGTTGCCGACACTCGCTACATTACAATTTACGAAACATAATAATTCTACTATACTTTGTAGTTTGTACACTACACAGTTCACTGTAGAGTAACATAAAGTTAACACCGACAAGTACGTACAACAATGGTTTAGCAGTTAAAACAAGTAACCAAGGAAACTATGTTAAGTGAAGAAATTTCAAATTTCTAGATCTGATAGCACATTGCACAAGTTAGAGCTAAACCGTATAGCAAATTAATAAAAGTTAAAAAACGAAAAAAATCATACTGACCTCATCAGCCACAGTTGACGGTCCAGGTGAGGTAGCGTCGGCACTTTTTGGTCCAGGTGCTTCGGCTGGCGGCGCTGGAGGACCTTCCAAAGCTGGAGCTGGAGCTGGCGCATTATGCTTCTTCTTTGTCTTTGTCTTCGTCTTCTTCTTGCTCGGAGCTGGAGCTGGAACCTCGGCGGTTGGAGCCGGAACCGGTGGAGAACTGGCGGGAACAGTCGCCGGAGCTGGAGTTGGAGGAGATTTCTCCGGCGCAGGAAGAGGAGGAGAGCTCACCGGAACTGGAACCGGTGGTGAGCTCGCTGGAGTCACTGCCGGTGGCGAAGCCGCAGGAGCTTTAGGTTTAGTCACTGGCGCTGGTGCTGGAGTCTCCGGCTTTGGCTTTGGCTTCGGAGGAGACGCGGCTGGAGAGGTAGCCGGTGGAGCTGAAGTCGGAGATGTGACCGGAGCTGGAGACTTTGGTTTTGTAGGGGCTTCAGCTGGTGCTTGTGGTTTAGACGGAGCTAAAGCTGGTGACGAAGCCGGTGGAGTAGCAGTGACCGGAGTTGTCGGAGTTGTTGTCGGCGCTGCTGCCGGAGCTTGAGCTCCGACGTTGCTTACAATGACGCAGATCAATGCGAATGCGAGTACACATTTCCGATCCATTGTCATTTGTTTGAGAGAGAGAGAGAGAGAGATCGAAAGACACAGACGAAGTCTGCAATAACTGCATAGTGTTTATATAGGACCGTGTGAGGCCCACGGGGGTGGGGAGTTGTTGAATCTGGACCGCCAAATGACTAATGGGCCCACCAATCGGTGGGCCCTTTATAGCCGTTGGATCAACGCATCAATGGCTAAAAGAAGGTTAAGACCTTTGGGGCCCATGTGCTACAACAAAACAAAGAGGCACTGTAATGTGGCCATTGAAACAGTCTGTCTGGGGCCCATTAGCTTCATCAGTGGCATGTGATATTGAGGAGAATGCATTACAAGATTGACACCTCAGTGATCTACTTTGGTTCTCGACTTCTTAGTTCTTATGCCTTTATTACGCGTTAGCACCGTTATTATGTGATGTAATATTATTCTTGCTTTTGCTGGCTTTGACGACTAGGTGGTTTTTGGCCCAAGTAAATAACTTTTTTCCCCAATAACCTCTCTTCTACGTAAAGTCACTTAAGAATTAAGATCATTTACATCAAATCAAATCAATGCAAAAGAGAAAATGTTTTAATTTTACCTATTTAAGTTCAAAAATCACTTACCTCAACTAAATTAAAAATATGTAAATTTTTTACTGTTCATCTAATAAAAAAAAGTATACCGGCATTATTCATTTTGCAATTGTTTTTTTTTATTCTTTTTTACATATCTTGAGGATGGAGAAAAAAAAGTGAATGGTGGTTGTTATGTGTGAAGAAAAAGAAATAATTTTAAAAATAAAAAATATATATTTTAATAAAATATAGTGTAAAATAGATAATTTGATATGAAGTATTTTAAAAAGTGAGTACGTGAAATATAAAAACTAGATTCTTATGAAAATAGATAAAAAATTTTACACTAAAAATTTAACGTAAATTTCAAATTGATTGATATTACATATTGTTAGTGGTGAATAAAAATACAATATTAATGATAAACGACGTGAAAATTTTTGTCTCAGTAGCACGCTCTCTTTCATTTGTTGTTTTGTCTTTCTATCTTTCTTTCTTTTTATAAGTCTTTCATACGTTGTTAAAATAATGTAAGTTGTAAATGGAAAAATATTAGTACTTTTTTAATGAATTTATCACTAGCAATCACAGTACAATAGGAATCAAAAAAAGCAATCACAATATATCGTCTTAAAATATTTCATGTGATTGTTCTTAATTCCTGTAGAAGCAATTGGCGGTACCTGGTACAGCTGGATAGTGAGGATACAGCCAGCGTTAGGTAGGCTTAGAAAATGTGACAGACCAATGGGGGGTGGCCACGTGAGATGATAGGTAATAATTGTGGCGCAAAACCTCAAAAGTATACAGCAGGGTGGAGGTTGTTTGGTAACGTTACTTGACATCCAGCCCACCGCCAAGAAAATGGGGGCCCATGATGCAAAGAGGCATAGGATAGCGTGCCTTGTAACACAAATCATTTCCGTTACCCCGTCCTCCGTGCACGGCTGTGACTGTAGGAAGAGAGAATGTTTAGATTGCAATTTTTTTTTTCTTTTTTTTTGGTTCAAAAAGTTGGTGAAGTCAGAAGTGGAAATAAGAACTTGTGTGATTGGCCAAATGTGTCTTTAAAAATGGTTAATAAATAATAATGGGTCCTCGATGTTTTTTGCATTGACAAGTTTAGACTATCAAGTGATGTAATTATTAACTAAAATTGCAATAATTCTGTCGTTTATCCTTAAAAAAATAAACCAAAATTGCAACAATATTTTTAATAAATGAGATTGTATTGTTTTACACTTTAAAGTTTTGATTTTTATTTTTGTCATATTATAATTTTATATTGTAGATAATATTTCTTTTATTTATAATTTTTTTAATAATACATTTCGACTAGAAAATATCAATGTGAATAAGAAAAACATATATATTTAAAGATAGAGAGATTAATTGAATATTAAATAGAATATTCTAATTACTTCACGCTCTGATGAGGTCCATGATTGGCTTTGCCTTGAATCACCGTGTTATCTTTCTAGTTGGGACGAAGGTAAAGAGGGACAAAGCCATGAGGATGGGGATGGTGGAGGTGAGTATGTGGTTGTTTTGTTAAATGACATGGGTGCTTGGTTTGCAGGGTGTTGCTGTGATGAGGTGGGGGAAGAGATAAATATATTTATTTATTTATTATTGAAGAGAAAAAATAATAATATTTAAATAGAATAGAAAAATAAATATTGAGGCAAATGTAGGTTTATATTGGTTAAAATAGCAACAACAAAAAAAAAAAAAAAAAAAAAAAAGTTTTTAAGGTTAGTTTAGCTAAACATATAAAGAGACTAATGAGAATGCTATTAAAACTCGATTGGAGAAAAGTATTTGGAATGAATTTAAACCTTATAGTGGTGTTGTATCTCAAGAGTGATATTTTATTTTCCAAAGCATATTGAAAAAATAAGGCAGAAGTAATTATATAAATATACACACACTAGCCTTCTAGAGGTTCTTCTATTATAATGTGGAAATATATATTTTTATTTTTCAAACAAATAAAAAGGATAAATTTTAGAGATAAGGAAAAATAAGATGAATGTGAGAGGAAAGAAGGCTAAATTTTAGGAGTTCTCTTAGTTTTTTATTTTTTATTTTTTAAATTTGGGTGTTTTACTTTTATTCATAAGAAAAAAGAATAAAAAATGATAAATTTTAGGGAATAAAAAAATAAACACGAAGGGAAAAAAAAATCATTTTTCAAACAAATAAAAATGATAAATGTGGTGCCCAAACCCAATGGTACTTCTCTTAGGGATGGGGAACTTGGACTCCCAATTTATTTTTTGGTGGGTTTTCTTGCATTTCTACTAGATGTTGCCTCAAACGCTGCCTTGACAGCCCAACCCTCTCTCCTTCTTTGTCACAAGTCCAACCCTAACCCTCTTTGATTTCTCCTATCAGTCTCCTTTCTTCTCTCCTTAACTTTCACCCTTCTCTGTGTTTCAACCCTCTTCCCATTCATCCTATCTTCCTTTTTATAGCCTCCCCTTAGTAGGAATCCAAATCATTACTTTTGCATCAATTCCCATGCAGTTTCACTTCTGCCTAGAATTCCAAGGAAATTGATTCATTCTAAGGATCCCCTTGAAACTTGTACCTGATGCCAAATATTGATTGGCAGCGGATTTCCCCAATGCACTAACTGTGCTCGGGGGACCTTAGTCCTGATTGTACCCTCCTCGACTATCCTTTGCCTATTAGTTGGTATTAGGTCTATTCCGGCCCAAATATGGTAGGTTTTCCCCCAAGTGCCGATCCTATACCTTGTACTTTTGTCATAGTGCTAGGCCTACTCCAGCGGTGCTGGGCCAGTCTCAGTTACCTAGGCCAGTCTTGGTTACCAACCCCAGGTCCTTACAATAAACTTTAGAGATAAGAGGTAACTGTAATGTTTAGAGCCTCTTCTATTTTTTTGAGTAAATGTTAATAATTTGCATCTACTATAATTTAAAATTTTTTTTTTCAAATAAATAAAAAGGATAAATTTTAGGGATAAGCACTGCAGTAATTGTAATTTCTTTTGAAAATGAAAGGAAAAAAATCCCAAATTTTAGGAGTTTTCTTTTTGAATTCAAAATGAAATTTGTTATTTAACATTTATAACTCTATTTCTAAATGAAGTTACCATTCATTAATAAGAGTATTTTTGAACTACATAAAAGTCCAATTGAAAGAAATGAATCCTCTTTTATATATACTAGCCTTTGAGCATGCGCGTGAGACTCTTCTATTCTTTTTTTGGTAAAAGTAAATAATTTGCATATATTATAATTTAAAAATATATTTTTTATTTTTCAAACAAATAAAAATGATAAACTTTAAAAATAAACAGTAACTGTAATTTTTTCTTTGAACATGAAGGGAAAAAATCCTAAATTTTAAGAATTTTCTTTTTGAATTCAAAATTAAATTTATTATTTGACATTTATGACTCTATTTCTAAATAAAGTTATCTTTCATTAATGAGAGTATTTTTGAACTACATAAAAGTTTCAGTTTTTTTATTGAGAATCACATAAAAGTTTAGTTGAAAGAGAAAAATCGTTTTATATATATATATATATATATATATATATTAGAGTTAAAGTATAAGACTATCTATTTTGAGTAAAATGTCGTGAGAAAATTCTTTACTTTGGATTAAATAAGTGTCGTGGTATGGAATATGGAACACTAAATTTCATTGCAATGAAAGACATTTCTATGGTCAAATTTATTTGTAAGGGGGCAAGCTAACATAATAATTATATATAAGACCTTATAAAAAAAAATTATATATAAGAATATGGGCAAAATTTAGATACAGTATCTTATGTCCTGTACCTTATGTCCCTCTTTTAAAATTTTGACACATGGCTACTTAACAGAATTCATATAACCGGCGTTAAATATTAAAAATTCCTTCAATTCTAATTCAATACCCACAGTATTGCCACAAGTTCCGAAAACCAGATTTGGCAATTCCATTATTTTGCCAATGAAGTTGTCCAAATCAATAACTTTCGATTCACAGCAAAACCAGATTGCAAGAAAATAAAACGTAATTCAAAGAATTTTACTGAAGAATTAACTCCAATAAAGCTACTAACTTCCATAACCTAACATAAACAAATCCAAGAAAAATATTACTCCCACATCAAACCCTGTCAGAACGCTCCGCATCGGAGAAAAAAATTATTTCCCTTTCCACAAACCAGTAAATGCAGAATTGGTTTTTGAAAGAAGTCAAACTCGATGGTGTGATGGTTGTGGCGGCAACAGCGGAGGAGTGAGGCGTTTGCGGAAGGATGAGAAGATTTATTGGGTGGTGGAGCCATGACAGTCGTTGTTGTTGGTGGTAGCCGCTGCGGTGAGGCTCGCCGTTCTGAGAGCGGTTGGAGGACAATTGTATGACATCATTTGGGTGGTTCGGCATCGGCCAAACAAAAGCCTCCTTCTAAAAGCTTTTTTTTTTGGTTGTTGATAAGCATGAATCCTCCTTCCAAAATTGCGGCATCATAAAAGGGCTTCTCTTCCTTCGCCATCTCCATGAGAGAGAAGAGAGACCGTTTCTCATACTCCATGAGAGAGAATAGAGCCATTCTATTAGACAGTTTTTAACATTTTTAACGCCGTTTAGCAATTCCTGTTAAATAGCCACGTGCCATAATTTTAAAAGAGAAACTTAAATTACAAAACACAAGTTACCGTATCTAAGTTTCGCCCTAAGACTATTATTATATGCATAAGAAGTTTTGGGAGGTGGGCCCGGGGGACAATTACCATCTAGAAAGGTTTAAATAATAAATACTGTTCTCTTTTTCTTTTCTTTTTTGTTGAAAAATCTCTCTCTCTCTCTCTCTCTCAAATGGTCAATTATTGTCGTTTCAACTAACCAAAAAATTATTGAACTTCGTTTGACAAACAGCATTTTATTTTTTATTTTTGTTGGGATGTGTTTTTGCTGTCCTTGAAAACGCCATATATTTACTATCGTGTTGAGCCCGAAAATTTAACACTTAATATACCTATATCTTTGGGTTTTGGTCTAAGCCCGCATAGCTAGAAAGCCCCAAAGTAGAGATGCGCCGAAGGTTTTTCATGTACTCTATTGTCCTTTCTGTGGGTTTAGGCCCACAAATATACAATAAATTTATGGGCCAAAATCCATTTCGACTCATCTTTTTGTATGAAATTTACGAGAGTGCGATTTTAAAATTTTCCAACCCTGCTTCAGGGTTCAGGCCAGGATAATATTTCTGCACAAGCAACACACGTACGGTTTTTATTTGAAAAAAGGAAATCGAAAATCATTAACAAGAGTATCGCATCAACAAAACACACCAGTCTGAAATAGCTTATAAACTCACCGGTAACCAGCAATATACTCAGCCCGTATATGATAGACAAAGTAACACATTTTTGTAATTTGAATTTCTATGACACTGTTTCGTGTTTCCTTTGAATAAGTAATCAAGTAATTGAATTAGTTCCCCAAAAAAAAAAAAAATGTACCCTAAATTAGAATTTCTAGAATCAACATCACCGGTCATATTTGCTTATGTGAACCCATCAAGCACATAATTACCATTGCCAAAACATAAACACACTCTAGAAGTACCACTGAGATATTTGGGCATCCATTTCATGACTTCCCAATATTCTTTTCTAGGATTAGAAAGAAACATATTGACAAGTCCAATGACATGAGTTTGTCCTTAAAAACACCTAAAATCAAGAAAATAAAATCCTAAACTCTAAAATTCTGAAAATTAAATTATAAAAATGATAAAAATGAACTCTTATATTCTATCCTTCACAAGACAATATACGCAAGAAACCATAATAAAAGGGCCTTAAGAGCTCCTTGGCAGAGGTAATTCTCTTAACGAGACTGGGGTCATTATGAATATACAAACACAATTATTCTTTTGATTGCGAGAAAATTCATATGTACCCGTCTTAATTAATCTTAGTACATAAATAAGAGGTGCAAAAAGTAAAGAAAGTGAGGCCTAAAATAAGGAATGGGATAATGGAGATAGTTTATTTTATAGTCAAGGACTCAAGAATTTATTTCTTGAATTTAACGTATATAGAGAGCGTCAAGTTGTTTAAAAATTTTAATTGACATGGTATTATATATACTGTTGGATTTGTAATATTTAATCTGAACCATGAAATAAAGGATAAAGTTTAGTTACAAAATTAATTGTAACTTAATATTACAATTTTATTCAATATCATTAACATTATTACATATTTCAAAAATGTAACCGTTGGATTGCATATTCTTTACGCTTTTAATACACATATCAAATTTTGTGCCAATCAGATATTATTTACTATATGATTTATAAGATTATATTTTATGCGTAATTTTAAACTACAAAAACTTGCAATTTAAACAATTTATTAATGACATAATTATTTCTCTTTAATTTTCTAGAAATTTTACAAGTATGGAGGATATAAAAAGAAAATGTAATCTAATAGTGAATTTGTCAAAATTCACCTCCAATATAAAAATATTGAGTAAAGTTGTAACTTTAGACTATAGATCCGTTTCGATGCAACTTATTTTTGCTGAAAACTGAAAACACTGAAGCAAAATAATTTTTAAATGTGTGAATAGTGCCGTAGGACCCATTTTTAATGAAAAATAGCTGAAAAGTAAAGTTTGTGGGACCCGTGAACAGTGCACGGGTGCACTGTTCAAGGGAGAATAGTCAAAAGTTGCGGCTTGCAAAAAAAAAAAAAAAAAAAAAAAAGAGAGAAAACGTGCAAGTGCTAAACGCAGATGCTAATAAGTCGGATCCAAACGGGCGATATAATTAATTTTGTAGCTAAATTTTGTCTTGAAATAAATCCATTTCAAATGAAGAAGATCTTAATACTTAAAAATGCAAAAATTAAAGTCCTTGATGCAATTAAACAAAGCTCATTAGATAAACAGTGGTTCCCAAAACTTTGAATGCATACCTATTTTCGACCAAAGAAGGAAAAAATGGCAAATGAAACCAATAAATTAGTTTGAGACTATTTTTTCAAATAATACCTATACTATTAGGTAACATTCGGTACAATGGATATAAATTTAAGTAGGAATAGTAATCTTTATCACTGAGAGAAAAAATTGTTGTAATGAAATAAATATTTATGTTTATATGTTTAGTTGTAAAATTAGTTGTTACATAAAGAAAGTTTGCAAAAGATGATGAATATAGAGATTTTGAATTTTTGAAAATATATTAATTTCAAAAGTTGTTATTTCTAATAATAAGTAGCTTTTACGGCCCTTATCACATAATATAAAAAATTCAAAACTCTGGTGAGTCCACAAGTTTGGGCCCACAAACAAGATCCCTGGGCCTAGGCCCAAACCATTCATGTCAAACTTAATTTCTATAACAGAATTACCATCTCATTTCGCTATTATTGAAATTATTTCTTATTGAACCTCATTTCAGGTATCTCTTTGAAGGGTAAAATTCTCTTTGGATGTACTACATAGAGTTCCTTTCTTTTGGAAAGCTATTTACCAAATAAAGATGTTTCTACATCATGCTGAGTTGCCAAGCTCCAAGATCATGTGCCTAAAAGTCTATCCAACGCACGCCATACACCAAAGACGTGCATCTTAATTTTTGAAAAATGATGAGGACAAATGGCAAGATTTGAACTAAACAACCATAGATCCTGGTTCTTGATCCTAGTCTAGTAGTAGAGGCGAAAAGCATTCTCCAACACTAGTCTCGTTATTCAACCAAGTTTGCATACTAAAAACATAATTACAACATACTTCTCTCATGGTATGTGGCTGCCGCATTTTCTTGAGACCCACAAAGTTGTACTTGGTTGTATATCTAACCGGTTCTCTTGGCTTTTGGAGATGGAAACTGATGAGTAGCATTCGAGTTGAGGATTCGTGTTCATCTCAAATTCTTAATTGATTGTTTTGGATGCACAGGCCATAGATAGGCTTTGTTATGGAGGGGACCAAAGCCGTTTACCTTGATTTCTAAGGGAGCAAGATGGGGTAATCATGACTTGCTTGAATCAACTCAAATTCCAATTTTTTTTTGGGGGGACGAGTTAAAAAATTTCTTACTTTTGATAGCTATACTTTGAATCTTTCATTTAAAATTAACTGGTCATTATACTCCTATATACCGCATAGTCCCGAAATGGAATTGTGGACCATCACCCATTTTTAGTTATTTTGTTCTTTATGCAACCAACCATAGCACGCCATGGCATAATAACACTACGAGTGCTTTTGCACACTTTGTTGCAGAAGCATAACAGAGATAAGATACTTGGATTTCTTTTTGCAAAATCACTAGTGAGCCACATTGTGTAATGTGATTTGGTGCAGATAGAATCACATTCACTCTGGTCAGGGCAGTGATTCAAGTTGATGCAACTGGTGTCAATGATCTTCACCATCATTTAGCTTTTGAGGTAAGAATGCTTGGAGTATTGACATGTTTTGACTATTATTAACTGTAGATCTAATGTTTGATGCGATGATGTGGTCCAGTTATAGGACAGTCTAGTTCTTTTTCTTTCCTAGCGTATAGTTCACTGTCTTCCACACTTTTTTTTTTGCTTTTATAAATTTATAGTCTTGTTATGCCCAACCGATGTTACAACTGCACCACCAGAACCAGAAGTTTACCTAACTAATCATCTTTGATATTTTCCCATTGTTTATCCCAAAAAAAACCCCTCCTAAGTCTCCTAACTTTCTTGCTCATAGCCATGGAGTTCGAACACCAACGCAACACAACCACCAAAACTAGCAAACTACCCACTGAGACAACCTGCACCATCCTTTCTTGTTTCTTCTGCACTATGTTGAATGAGCCAGACCCATCACTTAGAAGAGTTAAAATCTCCAAATGCTTCAAAGAAATGCCTCTCAATGACGACCAAGAACATGTTCTAGTCTTAAGTGGACTCTGGAACATAGCCATGACTCAACCTGACGACCCAGAATTCCCATCTCTTGGCATCTTTGAGTGCATGGCAAAACTAATCCGCAAAGGCATCAATGACCAAGCTTGGCTTCTCAAGGACCAGAACATCTATATCCCATACTATGCAGCCCATATCATCGGATCCTATACTATGAACAAGTCTCAATTTGCAGAAAAAGCAAAAAAATCAGGCGTGATTTTGCCGTTAATGGAGCTTTTGAGAGGTAAGATTAGTTGGGTCGAGCAAAGAGTTGCAGTTAGAGCACTTGGCCACTTGGCCAACCATGACTCAACTTTTGAAGCCATTGCTGTGCATGAAGTGGAGATCATACAATTAGCCATGAAGATAGCCTCTACATGCCTCGACGAAGTCTATGATAAGTTCATTGCTGTGAAGGATTCAAAGAAGTTGAAGTACCACTGTGACCTGCTGACTAGAGGGCTTGGAGGGTTGGAGATTGAGAACAGAAAGGCAGAAGAATGGGCTAGCCATCTTCAGTGTTGGTCTCTCTATCTCCTCAACTGCTTTGCATGCAAAGAAAGATCTCTCAGTTTAATCTGCAAGAAAGAATTCTTAAAAGATTTGTGTGGAATGTGGGGTGGTTTAGCAAATCGAACCTCGCCTGCTGGAGTAGGACTCATAAGAACTCTTTGTCAGACAAAAAGTGGTAAAACAAGTGTAGCAGATTTGAAGGAAGTCATAGAGTTTCTTTGCAATCTTTCAAGATCCTCAGATGACTGGCAGTACAGGGCTATTGATTCTCTTTTGCTAATTCTTAAAGACCCAGATACAAGATATAAAGTTATCGATATTGTAGCTCCAATTCTTGTTGATTTGGTTGAACTTGGAAGTTCTGGAGGAAGTTCAAACGTAGGAGACACAATCACACAGGCACTCTTACAAGATTACCACAAAATCAAGTATGGTAATTTGAAGTTGAAGAGCAAAAGAGCTGAGAAAGCATTAGGAGAAACATGGGACTTGAAGGTTGAAAGGAAAAAGAGAGAGAAGCTAATGTCTAAACAAGAAGTTAGAGAGAGAAAACTCTTGGTGGGTAAGCTTAAAAAGAATGGAAATTTGATGTTTTGGTCTGGGGACATTGAAGAGGCTGTGATGAAGTACTCAGAGGCTTTGAGTTTATGCCCATTAAAAATGAAAAAAGAGAGACTTGTTCTGTACAGCAATAGAGCTCAGTGCAATTTGCTGCTGAGGAACACTGAAGCCGCCATTAGTGACGCAACTCGAGCTCTTTGTATATCCAATGCGGCGAGTCCTCATGGTAAGAGCCTGTGGAGGAGATCACAAGCTTATGACATGAAAGGGTTGGCAAAAGAGAGCTTGATGGACTGCTTAGTATTTGTCAGTGACTGGTTGAAGTCTGAGAAGTCCAAGGGTACAAAGATCCCGTACTATGCGTCACGTATGATTAACAAGCAGATGAATGCCACGTGGATTTTTGCTTCTGCAAAGTTAGGGAGGGAAACGAATGAAGCCTAGGGACACAAGTTGAAGATAAAAATAGGAGAATCCAACGACCAGCATCAAGTTGAGCACTTGATAAAGATTATGAAAATGAAGAGGCATAGCATAGGGTGGTCTTGGTAGGTCTTTAACATAGTGAGGTTTTGGCCTTTTTATTAATGCGGGATCTGACTTGTTCTTGGTTGGGTTAAATTTGATTGATGATTATAAATTTGGTACAAAAAGTTAAAATCTCGTGAGTGCACACCTTATGATCCTTTTCCCTGGAGATTTTTTTTTATAACTTTTCGAGGGCATTTAATTTAATAATAAATTTATTTTTATATATTTCTTTCTCCAAATATGCCCACCATTGTAAAGAACCTTTGGTTAACAGGAGATGGATGAGATTAAATTATAGAAAAGGGAGGAAAATAGGTGTCAGTGTTAATGGAGTTGACACTGAACAAATTGGTGAAGGCTAGGGCGGTACAATTTATCAATTGTTGGGCTTCAGAAATTAGGTGGAAAAAGAACATCACGACTAGGGTGGTTCACAAATCGATTTGTGCCAACTTATCCGACCACTATCAAGCCGATCGCATCACTAGAGGGAACTGTCAATGGCGCACAATCTAGCGGTCGGCATTGCTTCCTTTTCAATAGTTGGCTAATGCATCGAATTGACCTTGTGTATATATATATAAAGATAATTATCGGTTTATATTGTATTATCAATGTAAGATTTATATTTACATGGTAGACTAAACAAATGTGTACAACATTATACACATTTGCATAAAAATAATATACATTTGTTTCGTCTTTCGTCTACTATGTAAATATTACATTGATAGTGCAATGTAAACTAATAATTTTCTTATATATAAAATACAAAAACCCCCTATCAATCAGATCTTTTTCTTCAACCCAAACTTTCCTCCCCGCACCCCCCCAACAAAAAAAAAAAAAAAAAAAAACCTTTGGCCTCGCCTCTTTCATCTTGCCTCCTCAAACTCCAGTTGTCGACACCACAGCACTCACAATTATATCTGTAAGTGATTGATTGAACTTCGAAGGTGGGTTGATCGAAGGCGAGTTACAACTATAAACATTGTTTAGGTTTGATTTGTTGTGGATTTTGATATTTATTAGATCTTAAGTTTCGATCTATATGCTTGAATCCTTGGAAATTTTATGTTTTGAATCTTTATCTTGTATTTTAAATCCTTGGGAGATTTTTTGAGTTTGATTTTGGTTGTTCTAGATACTTAAGTTCATCACACCAACTTCTCACCTAGGATTTATTCATTGGATTGTTATGAGTGATTTGATCTGTTACAAGAGAAATTTTCTGTCAATCTGATTGGGCACATTCTGACAATAAACTCTCCTAAAGTTGGGGGGTCTTCAGTGAATTGTGGCTGGCGCGCTTGAAGCCTTGAACTTCTTAGGTAACGAAATGATTAACCTAAACATTGACCAACTTGATCCCAGCTATTACCAACCTCACCGATTCACCGTTTAGCTTCTCAATTAATACAAGGACGACTTTTTAGATCAAGACCATTTATCTAATAACCAACAATTATCCTCCACGAAAGTCTTTCTTAATACGCAAATTAGATTTGATCTAGATTTCGCATCCTACCTAACGCACTAATTGTGCTCTTACGTAAGACAAAAATAAATGAATAATTGTATGGTTATGGATTCAGCATTATCTAACGAAGTACTATATTTTTATAAGATAATTTAATTAGGTGGATAGCATAACTCTGGGTGCTTGGCATAACCATATATGATTGGATCATGACCTCAAAGTTGAAAGTGTCGAACCACTCATGAACAAGCTTGAAATAATTACTGGGAAATTACTTCAAATAACACCTCAACACCATGAAACAGTACACAACCAAAAATCCATAATAAAAGAGATTAATAATAGCCCTTACCTGTCTAATAGATTGTTCAAAGTTCACACTAAAATCCAACCACGGGTGTAAAAAAAATCAATAATCATACTTTCTGATTGCATACAGCTTCTAAACAGGCTAAAAAATCTACACACAAACATAAGATAAATTATCCCTTGTGAAATGGATCTTGCTATTAAATTATTTAGGAATGCTGTACAGCAAATTAATGTATAACACACACGTTTACAATGCTACAAGCCGGTGTGAATTTGGAGATATAACGCCTCAAATTTACCAGAATTCTCCTCCACAGGTCCAGGTAGTATGGAGCCATCCACTACAGGGAACATTAACTGCCTAAAACAAATAGCTTTTTCCTTGTACTGTTTTGCTGCATCAAAATCCACGCAAGACTATGAAAAGTGAGAATGTTATTCATTCATATAAGCCCCACAAGAGATCACTACATTACATTATACTGCAGTCCTGTATAGTCAATAATATTTCAATCATTTTTTATTACCTACATACAAGAGTAAATTCAACTAATTCAGATATTCAATAGTACAGTAGTATATAGCTGTGGGGCCATGGGTGGGGTGAAGGAGACAAACTATATACAATGTCATCATCATTTCTTTAATATTTTCAACCTTCTGCAACAATTCCTTTTATGTTCTCTCACAGCATTTATTTGTTTTTTGACAAGTATGTTCTCTTACAACATTTTAGAAGACAAACTGGATTTCAAAATGCCATGGGAGAAATGCAAAAGTGGAGATCTTTTTATGATTGGATGTCTGCCCTAGCTGTGTCCTTTCCGCATCTCTTTCAAAATTTTAGATATGTTGAATATTAGATTGTAACTTTTTAGGAGCATCTTGATACACTTCCAGTGTATTTGAGTTTTTCTCCTCTTACCAATAAGGATATCTTTACTTATCTCCCCACAACACACCCCCCCCCCCCCCCCCCCAAAAAAAAAAAAGGGCCTATCTTTGCCCATGCCACATCGGACAAAAATAATACAGTTAACTCCCCCTCTTTTCAAATTTAAAGGAGCTCAAATTTCATGCCCATGCCACATTTATTATACAGAATAAAGCAGTGACTCACCTCTTCAAGATTTAAAGGAGATCTATCATCATAAGAGCTCAAAGCAGATACAACTGATCCCGTTGTCGCAAGAGTTGATGCCACATCTGGGTAATTTTTCCAGGATGTTGTTACCTTGAGAGACGGATTCAACCAACTCTTCACAGAATCCACAAAGGAGTTTGGATCGAAGTTTAGAATGGCGTCCCAATCCACCTGTACACCTTGCGGTATGTTTCCTATAAACTCCATGTTAGCAGCGAGAAGTAATCCAAGCATAACTACAAACCCGACAACAGCAGATCCCCTTGACAGCGGCATAAAATTGTACCTAAAGAAAAGCATTCCAGGTTTATTGACAAACAACATAAATTGTCTGAATGACAAACAGACCATTTCCATTCACTGAAAAGCACTTGTTATACCAGTAATATGTCATCCTTAAGATTGCATCTCTCACATTTTCAAGCACACTGAAATCAGTGGACCCATAAGCCTCACCACAATAAGCACTGCATATAGCCTGCCATTTCAAAGTTAGCGTATGCAAATGTTAAGTTGATTCAGAATAGATGAAAAACAATATACAGATTCCAAATCACCATGGGCTGCACAATAGCATCACAGAGGAAGCCAATTTACAATTAAGTTTGCAAAATAGAAACAAGAATAAAGACTTCAATATTATATGCAGAATGAGGACAAACGAGAAGCTCCCTAGAGTTAGCATGAATAAAGAAATGGTTGCCACTGGCATAGTGGTCCAGTTGCATCAAGCAGCCCCACATGAAAGAAATGTGGATCAAGTCCTACAATCTTGATTAAGCAGGTTAATACAAGGCAAGGTGCTGGGATCAACATTGTTAGAGGGTGCTACAGCCTCAGGAAGCTCAAGTACAAAGTGGAAAACCCTCAGATGAGTGTAAGTGCAGTGCATGTTGGAGAAATGGAAAAAAAATGCCGTTGTGATGAAAATTAATAATGTTGCAAATTTACTATATGAAATGATGCAGATAAAAAAAAAATCCTAACATACACAAAATTTAATTCAACCACTCAAGCACATAGCTTCATCAAATGTGTTTAAAACCAAAAATGCTTTGATACACTAAAAGCTATAAGAATTCCAATTTGAAAATATTTGATGAACCATAAATATATGGTCAAACTGCATTTGAAAAGGTCATCAGAACAAAGTAAATAAGAGACACTGACTATACAAGCTTAGGAAAGATGTACACCATTGTGCTTATGCTGTGATTTATAGAAGGTGCTTTTCAAGAGGGACTCTACACACCATGTGAGTGTCGCCATGCTAAACAGCATGCTTTCATAGTGCTTTTAATACTACTAACCAGGATAGATAACTACTGCTGCTTAGTTATAATTGATGGAAAAAAAAAAACTATAAGTTACTTGGCCTCGCTTGGGATGCGCCACATGTCGGTCTCACTGGCTTCAGGCTTAAAGCATGCCTAGGCACCCTTACAATAACACTGGAAACAATCCCTAATTTTCCTTGATTATAATTTATGAAGAAATTTACTCTAGGTTTAATAGGGTCAGTAGTCTCTGTCCTTTTCCAACCACGTATTAGAAAGCAACATTATAAGAATAACTAAGCCATCTGGTTAGTGTCATGACGCAGATTAAACAGGAAGAACTTTGCGAGTATTGTAGAGCTGTAAAGAGTTGCAACACTGCAGAGAACAGCACCCGAAATTGAGAAAACTAGCCAGTAGGGGATGAAAGTAAATATCCTGAGTAAGGCCTTGTGTCTGAAGAATAACTAGGAAAAGCCTAAAGTAGTGCACTTTGCTTCACAGATTAAGTAACACCTAATCACCTACTTAACTTTTAAGTAGTGCACTTGGCTTCATAGATTATATTCAATAGATCTGAGACTTATAATCTGATAATACATATAGAGGTATGAAATCCCCACAAAAAATCATTTTATATGCCTTACTCTTTACCTTTAATATCAATAGTCACTCAGTAAATAAAGAACTTGTCAGCATCAGGAAATCATGTATCTTGAATTGCTTGAATACAATCACAAGTAAGCAAGATAAACAAGCAAGAATTATTTTAGCTGATTAAACTTTAAACATTAAGTAATGGACAGTCTATGGCTAGATGTAGAAAGCAAAGCTATTTGTTAATGCTTGAGGTCTAGCACAAATATGTGTGTGCATGTATAGGTAGATATGTTTGCGGTCTAGAGTAACATACTTCCCATGCCCTTGCCATTTCTGTTTCAAATTCATCCCATCTAGAAGGCGTGCAGGGTGTTCTGATGGCAAAGTCAAATCCGCGTTCCCTGGAGGAATCATTGGATGGTTTAAATGAAAAAGAAAGTTATTATAATGAGAAAAAAGAAAAAGAAAATGAATACAGGAAAAGGAAACAAGGAAAGGAATAATTGCAAGCCAAGAAACAAGACAAATATAATTTACATTTTCACTAGGGTAATCCTTGTTCCTTCAAGCCGTTTCCTGAAATAAGAATAATCAATTAAAAACTAGGAATGACTAGAAATTTTGAATGCAGGACATTAAACTTAATTTGTATGCATAATTACCCTTCAAAAGCACTATTACACCAAGTAGCCAACCAGAAGTCCTCACCAACAACTCTGTAAAGATCAGAGCAGGAGTTTGCACCCAGAATCTGGCATTTTCACATTAACATTAGTTGATTGAATTTTCAATATATGAAAGCAGATATGTCCTCCAATGGGTATGAAGCAAAATATGACCAACCCAAAAGGCATTTCTTAAAGCGATAATGTCATAAAAAATAAATGAATTTTCTTTTTGTTTGGTTTAAGTACCCAAAATATAAGATTTTGCATCCGCTCCATATTCGTGATTTCTTTACTACTGGGCCTATACGGACTAGATGGGTCTTTTTTATCAGTAAAGAAGCAAAAATATCATTAAACAGAAAAACGAGATCACAGTATACAGGAAGTATACTAAAGATTACTTGTACAAAGAAAAAGGAACGGATAAGATGGATTCTGTTGGCTGTAATGATGGATTCAAACAAGAGAAAAATCCAAAAAGCTCACATGAGGTAAATAGTCTCCACACGATGTCATGTAATTACTGTTTTAGAATTACGTATATCTCGACTTCTATATGCCATAATTTATTAAGTAGCTACAAATAATATCTTAGATTATTCACATTGCAAATAAATATATTGCCGGCCAAAAACCAGGGCAAATAGAAGAGAGAGAATATATTTGCTAACTAGCAATGGACAATAGTATTCTGTTTATTTGGTCTCCAATGGGTTATGCGTAAAAATTAAAGTTCTGGTTAGCCCCTACCTCCTTGCTATCTTAAAAAGAAAAGAGGACTGCATGAATAGCGTCTTCGATCTTGCATATAAATAAATAAATGAAAACCAGGTCAACTGACACCAGCATCACCACTACAGAAATTAAATTTCCTTGGTCCTTTTTCAGTGAAACAAAGACAAGCCCCAGGCTGTTCACTTTTACTTGGTCGCCTGTTATCTTGAAACCTCTTTGCTTGCAGGGGCAGGTGTGGAAACATCTGAGAGTGCTTTGCAAAAGAATCTTGTGGCATGGTGGAAGTTGACTTTTATGAAAGATATCTCCTCCCTTTAATCTAATCAGTATATTTCTTCTAAGTAAGGCACTCTCCGAAAGGAAAGTGAACAGGAGTTAACACCAGGTGCAATAGAAAGGCAGTTGGGGCAAACGATAGGGAGGTACGATAGGCTTATAGATCAGATGCAAGCAAGCTCCAAATCTGCTACTCGTTGGGCAATGCCTTCTTTTCTATGACACCCCCTCCACTAAATGATGAACTTTGCCAGTCTTCACCTCCGACCCGACCAGAAGAGAACACAAGGTCAAGCCAATTAATTGCTTCTCTTTCCAAGAATCTCCCCACAAAGCAGGAATCCAATCTGCAATAGCCTGAGCTTCTACCATGTGAGGCCCTCCTTAAAAGAGGAATTAGAATGCTCTCTCCTCACAGGTCAAGGTTGTATTTATTATATCATCCTTGGAATAATTTACCAGGTTATGAAGCAGTAGTAGTCTGAATAGGATGAAATTGAAGGAGCTTGATTTTCCTAAAATTTTGTTAGAAATGGGGGCCTTATTACAAGTAGTGCGAGTTGTGATTGTTTACAATTGAACTGACCTTTTTAGGAACAGGTATGTTTCTAGGATCCTGCAAGTCCAATGGCAATACTATGTGATTCAAAGTTTCAAAATCCTTGCCCACCCCGCATTCTTTGCTTCAACCAGGTTTTGGTTTGCAAGTTGGATTGGTTTTGTAATCAATCATAGCTTACTAAACTCTGTTAATGTTTAGTCGTAGGGATTAAAGAGAACTTCAAAAAATTTATGGAATATTTGATTGTCCAGTTGAATGGATGTTTTCAATTGATCTTTTCACTTACCCTTATATCAGTTAATGGAAAAGGTATTTGAAAAAAAAAAAAAAGAAGCTGTTTGACTCTATGCTATTAATAGGTATAGTTCGTCATTCTTATAATTTATATTTCTCTTCAGCAAACATCCCACCATATTGTTAAGACTTTTTTAACTAACAAACTTAACCAGGGGGTTACCTTCTAAATACAACTTGTTCCATATTCATTTTCATTTGAAAATGATTCTCATCTTGGATATCAGAGAGTTGTAAGTTCTTATAAACAATGCTTGCCACTGCAACATGCGGGTTCATGCCTAGTTTTAATATATTTTGAAGATGCCAAAAACTCCAATTTCCTAAATGGGGTGCGTTTCAAAATAGCTGGGTAAAATTTTTGGGATTTATGTATCATACTTTATTAATTTCATAGTGACACTATATATGTTGATCCATATTTTGATGCCTCTATCATCTAGGGCACTGCAGCATTCAGTTGCAAAACAAGAAAACATGAAGAAATTATCCTTGGATAATAACATTTTAAAATGCCCATATAAGAGACATATCCCCAAACTATGCAGTGAAAATTAGCAATTACAAATCATGCTAATGGGATGGATACTTGTAACATACTCCTTTTACAAACTTCATAAAAAAGGAGCTTAGCAAATTATAAATAACAGAAATAAAGTCCCTGTGCAATGTGAAAAGGCAGTGGATATATAAAAATAGATTGAAAAGGATGGTAAAAGAACTCACATCTTCCAATTTCCCATCTTTGGATAGATCAATAATTTTATCTTCCTTGCTGTACACGTACAATTGATCCTTTATGACAGTCTTTGCGACATCTAAAGTTCTGAAGCATTAACAAAATAATGAGAACTGTAAAACAGTTTTCTACTATAAAGGAATCAGATTAGGACGTACCTTTCATAATTTGGGTAGTAGCGAACAACTTTTGCCTGTCCGAGAATCATTGGTGTGTGAGACCCAAATCCAGAATTGAACTCTTCACTGAATTGCAGAAAATCCCACACAAGTAAACAGCTGTGGTTTCTCAATCATTCAACTAAAAAGCTAGAAAATATAAGATCAAATTCATCCAAACATTACTGATTAAACTCTGGTAGGTAATGTGCAAGTTAATAAGAAATGGAGTTGTTCATATCTGTATATGTAATATTTACATAATGATACAAATATCCATACTAACAATGTACTTGTACATATCATAGTTTAATATTCACCACATATCATTCCTACATAAGAAAGGTTAATGAAAGAAAGACCTAGAAAGGTTATACTACCTGGATTTTATATCCCACATCTAAAAAAAAACTTCTATCCAATTCAAGCAACAGTGAGTACGAATGGTCAGAAAAGAGCTAGAAAGATCTAATGTGAGTCCGCTGACCTTCACATATGATTTAGGTTAAATTTGGATGCTAATAAAAAAACTCTGGTGACTGAGCCCAACTGGACTATATTAAATCCAAATAGGCCATAGCCCAGCCCACATGAAACAAATCAACCAACGATCCTTTTTTCAGTAAAATATCTCTATAGTTCTGAACCAAACTATTGCTGTTCAAGGACACAGATAAATTTCATCTTTAATTCTTTTTACAATAATAATTTGAAATCTTACTCATTTAGATAATGTTCTCAATATTGTACTAAAAAAAAGAGAAGAATTAACAGTGATTCCAAAAGGAAAAAGAATGCATCTCCAGTTAATTCATCACCATATGTTAAGAAAAGTACTAAAATTTTTACTTTTTGGATAAATATTAAAATTCATACAGCCAGCAATAGAAAAGTTAGATAACAGACTAATACAGAGATCTATTGAGAAAAAACAAAAGTAGAACCAAAGAAATGTCTTAAGATACAACAAATGGTGAAAAAAGTAAGACATTCTACTTAAGGAAATAAAAAGACTCGCAGAATTACAATAACTACTGGTGATTTACAAAGGCAAAAGAATGCATCTATACAGATACATCACCATATATACAAAGAAACTACACTAAACCTTAATTCCAATTAAATTATGTTTTGCATTGTGGATATTTTTTCAACTAATAGGGAGCAGCACATGTTTGTTATTTTCTGCAATTCTATCCTATAAAAAATTATATTCTCTGTCACATCCTTATTTATCATATCCTTTTATACAACAACTACCCATGTTGTTTTAGGCCTCCCTCTACCTTTTCCCACTCATTCACTTTGAATTAAATTCACTCTCACTAGAGCACTAACTTGTCTCTGTGCACAATTCCCTTAAACTATTAGTCATTGTTTCCTCAATAACGGCCACCCCACCTTTGAATAGATGACTTCATTCCTTATCTTTACTAGAATTTCCACTTATAACATTCTTATTTTGACTATGCTGATTTTATGACCACGTTGCTTCTTAATACCCAACATTCTTTTTTTCTTTTGTAAACAAACATTCCATTTCATTAACCAGCCAAAGAAATAGAATCTACAAGCAACATGTCTCCCCTGCTTCCCACACATCAGAAGGGAGTGAATCATTATTACACTTGAAAACAGGGGAAAGGAGAGAAACAACCTTTGCTAGAGCATGAGCTACAGCATTACACTGTCTCTTAACCCAACAAGAACAACACTTGGTCTTGAGTTCCACAGCATTTAACAGCAAAGTCTTTGCAATCCAGTGACAGTTCTGGACATCACCATTTAATTCATCAAAGCAGAATTTAGCATCTCCTTCAATCTCAATATATAGGAATTTTTCCTCTATAGCAAGATTGAGAGCCCATACAATAGAAGCTGCTTCTGCTTCAATTGGTTCACATATTGGGTGTATACTAGCCCAAGCTTTGACAATTCCACCAGACTCTTTTCTAGCCACAACAGCTATGGAAGCACATACCTGGGACACAGCTGCAACTACATTTAACTTAATACAACCAGGTGGTGGTTTTTTCAACTCAACTGTTTTTCACAACTCTTGACCTCCCTGCCTCTGTCATCCACGACTGCTTCAGCAACTCTGGTCTCCAATGAGCTAATAATTTTGGCAAGATTCACCTCATGAACATTGTTGTGAAGGACCTCATTTCTCAAACACCATATGGATTCTAAGGTGTGGGCTATTTTGAGTGAGGTGTGGTCATTTGGATAGGATTGCCAGAATGTGGTGTCAAGATTTGGGTATTTAGGACAAAATTTATAATATCTTCAGGGCTATTGATTTGAAGAGTATCAGTTCTGAGACTCCAATAACAGCCAAACCATATGGTTCTAGCTACTTTGCAGTGGAAGAACAGATGAGGCACTGTTTCTGTGCTCTCCTTGCAAAGAACACAATCAGCATCTTCAATACCATTCTGTGGTGCAGAATTTCCTTCGTGGGCAGCACATTGGCTCTAATTCTCTATAAGAGCATTTTTAACCTCTCTTGAATTTTTAGATTCCAAATATTCTGCCAATTCAACACGTTATGATCCTTAATCCACATTAAACTATCTTGCCTTGGCCTAATGAGAATTTGGATTCTTTTGATAGCTTCAATGGACTCAACATCAAATAGCTCCTCTAGTCTATTCACACGCCAGAACTTGGTTGAAGGGTTGATAAGGCTTGAGACCATCATAGGAACTTGGATAATTGAATCATCTTTAGGTTTGGGTTTGTAGTCTTGATCTAGCCATATATTAATGGACCGGTCATCACCAACCATGAAGCAAGCAGCCTTGACTATGATTTCTTTTTTGCATTCTCAATACCTTTCCAAACTTTAGATGAAATTAATTTCTTTCAAAATTTGAAGAGCCATCTAAGGAAGAGGAGGTGGACTTTCCGTTTTAGATCTCGAAAACCTCATTGCTCCCTGTATTTCTGAGAAAGAAAATGTGGAGTTGAGTAGAATCCCTACTCCATTGGAAATAAGAAACACCATTTGGGGAACGGATTCCCAAAAAGCATCTGGACCTAATGGACTTCCTGCTTTGTTCTATAAGAAATACTGGAATATTGTGGGTGACTCAGTTGTCAAAGCAATCATTAACTTCTTTGAATCAGGGAAGATGTTGAATGAGCTGAATAGTACACTAACAGTACTCATCCCCAGGATTCAGAACCCCACATCTGACAGTCAGTATAGGCCAATTAGTTTGTGCAATGTAGTTTACAAAACAATTGCCAAGCTTCTTGTGACTGAATTGAGACAGATATTACCTAAACTCATTTCTCCCTGTCAATCTGCCTTTATTCCAGGTAAATGGATTGTGGAGAATAAGGTTATTCTCCATGAAACACTGCATATCTTCAAGAAGAGAAAAGTCAAGGATGGTATGATGGCAGTGAAGTTAGACCTACAAAGGGTATATGATAGGGTCAACTGGAAGTTCCTAAAGACTCTGCTGGACAAATTTGGCTTCAACAACACTTTCTCTAAATGGATTCTAGAATGTGTCTCATCTATCTCATCAACTCTTCTTATAAATAAGGGGTGTGGGTATGGCTGGTTCTTACACCCCGAGCAGAGGACTTAGGCAAGGGGATCCCCTATCCCCATACCTCTTCATTTTATGTCAAGATGTGCTGTCCAGAATGATTGAAAAGGAATTCTTGGAGGGTAGATTCACGGGCATAAAATTAAATATCGGTGGACCTCCATTAACTCATGTAATGTATGATGATGATATTGTTCTATTTTCCAAAACAATAAGTAGGGAAGCTAACATTTTAAATGAGTGCTTGGAAAAATATTGTGCTTGGTCCTGACAACTGCTAAACAGGAGTAAATCTGGCATAATCTTCTTGAAGTTCATTCAACAACCAAGAGCCCGAGCTATGAAATAGATCCTTAATATGAAGAATGTTAAAAAAGATGCCATCTACCTAGGAGCTCCAGTATTTACCTCCAATAATCCCTCAAAGGATTTCAAGTTTCTACAGGAAAGAATGAAAAGTAAGCTGATGGGGTGAAGATCTAAGAGCATATCTTGGGCCAGTAGATGCCCATTGCTAAAAACAGTGGCCCAAGCTATCCCAACTTATACATTGTCAATCTTTGATGTACCAGCAAAGGTTTGTAATAACCTAGACTCACTCATGAAAAAATTCAGGCGGATTCCAAAAAAGAATTACTCTTGAAACTTAGAGTCAAAGACTTGGGAAAATCTATGTCAACCAAAGAATAAGGGAGGATTTGGATTTTAAAAAACAAAGAATTTCAACTCTGATTTCATAGCCAAATTGGCTTGGAATTGGATGGTTGCATCAAAAAGTGATAGCCAGGTGGGAAAACTTTGAATTTCTATTAGCTTGGACAGCTGGAATTTCTATCCAAACTCTGCTCTCACAGCCAAAATGGCTTGGAATTGTTGTGCTGTTTGTTTCTTTTATTTCTTGTTGTTCATCATCATGAACTTCTTGTTTTTTCATTTTTCTCTCATTTATAATAGCTTTCTAATTACCTGTCAAAAAAAAAAATCTCATCCCTCAAAAGCCACTCTTCCAGTTCAGCCTGCAAATTTGCTTCTACTCTAGCATTTTCCTCAGAACCTCATGTTTTTTTTGATAAGTAATAAGTTTATTGATATCAAAAAGGGGAACACCCTAGTACATAGGGAGTGTACAAGGGGTCAAACAATCAAGAACAAAAATTACAAGAATCTAGGAAATCAAGAAAAGATAAAAATGATTGGTTCCGCAAAGCAACCAACCAATCCATTAAAGTTCTAAAGAAAAATAACTTCAAGTCTAATATGGATCTCTCCTTATCTTCAAAGCACTTACTATTTCTCTCCCTCCAAAGACACCACAATAAGCAATGGGGAACAATCAACCATATATAACCATTTCGATGACGACCAAATCTGCCTTGCCAACATGCTAGACGCCCCACTACAGATTGCGGCATAACCCAACTCACTCCAAACAAACCGAACACCATAGCCCACAAATCCATTGCAACCAGACAATGAAGAAAAAGATGATCAACTGATTCACCATTACACTTGCACATGTAGCACCAATCCAATATCCAAACCTTCCTTTTTCGTAAATTGTCAATCTTTAAGCACTTCCCTAAAGCAGTAGTCCAAACAAAGAAAGCTACTCGAGAAGGAATCTTTTGTTTCCAAATACTTTTCCAAGGAAAGCAACAGTCATTAGAGCCCACTAAGAGACTATAATAATCCTTAACCATGAAGCCCTTCTCTCTATCAGGTTTCCAGCACTCTATCATCTTTTTAAATCTCATCTATTTGGGATTCTAATTCTTCAATTCTGGTTTGGCAGAAACCAAATACCTCCTTATCCCAACTTTAAGGGCTGCCCTGGTACGCATCTGTCTTTTGCACAATTTACACCCTCTGTTCCCCAAACCCTTTTTTTCCATGCTATTTCAATGACATCATGACACCCGTTGTCCCTTGTCCAGGCAGCCTCAAATCTAAACAGTCGTTGACTTAGGCAATTTGGTGGGTTGGTGTCAAGAAGCAAAGGACAGTGATCTGATTTAATGGCACCCAGGTGAAAGATAACAGCTTTTGGAATTTAATCTCCAATTGCTATTAGCAATACCCCTGTAAAGTCTCACTCTGATGCACTGTTTACCCCAATTTCTACTCCAAGTGAATCTGTTTCCAAAATACCCAAACTACTCCTTTACAAAGTTTGGTGCCACGCTACTACCTTGTCTACCTCCCTTTCTCTCACCCTCTAATGAGACCAAGTTGAAATCCCCAAAACAAAGCCATGGGCCATGGCTTCTCTAAGGATTCAAGCAAAGAAGCTAAACTCTCCCATGCCTTTTGCCTCTTAGAATTATACAAAGGACCATAAAAACCTACCAGACCCAATCATAATAGCCATCTTTTATCTTCACAAATCACAGCAATTAAATTGCTATTATACTCCACAACTTCCAGATTGATACTACTAGACCATTACATGCAAATTCCTCCAGATCTTCCTTTTGCACTAATAGCCAATTTTTGGGAAAAACCAATTGATTTTAACACTCTCTCCATTCTATCTTCCTTAGTTTTTGTTTCAGACAGGAAAATAACATATGGCCTGTGCACTTTTATTAGAACCTTAAGGGCTCTGACTCTGGAGGCATTGCAAATGGCCCGTCAATTCCAACCTAAGGCCATCATTGGAAATGTTATACTACCTGAGCTCTTTTTACCACTGCAAAAACCAGCCACCACTACAAACAACTCATAGGGACCCACACAAGAGCCACAAACAACTTCAATCCCACAAACTGTAACCACCTCACTTCCACAGCAGACCCACACAGAAATCTATCACAAATTCACCAAATAAAAAGGTAATATCAAGAAGTACATCATGTACCTTTCTGGATCATAGCCCCACAATGGCAAGAAACAGCTTTGTAGTGGAAAACATGCCTCCAGCCACCAAAGAGCAAACGAATCCGACCAAGGGGAGGCTGAAAGTAAGTGGACCTTGGATGCCCACTAGCTTAGGCGAATCAATTGGGCTGGCTGACCCACACAGAGACCACAAACAGCCACAAATATGTCGAAAATAACACACCACCGCAGGGCTAAATGCACCCACACCTGGGCAGGAACATGACCACAACAGGCAGAGACAAACCCACAACTGTGTAGGGAGGACAGTCCACTAAGGACAGGATGAGCCCACAGAGGGCCGGAGAGACAGCACTCTCGGAGTGGGCTCACAAGGATGGCCGGAGAAGAGCTCAAGCTAACGATAGTGAGAGGAGCTAAACAAGTGCCGAGAGGAAAAATCTAGCTTTGTTTATACCCAACATTCTATACTATAGAGCGCTAGTCTAATTTCTTATAGAAATTTCCCTTTTAACTTAGAAGGTCTACAGTCAAACAAGACTCAATGCACTTCTCCATTTCACTTACCCAACTCTTATTCCTTGGGTCACATCCTTCTCAATCTTTTCATCTTGTTGAATCATCAATCCAAGATATTGAAAATATTCAATCACCATACACTAAGGAAATTAGTAAATATTATTTTGGAGGCAGTAGAAAAGAAAGTGAATAAAACATAATGCACAGACCTATAGATAAAAACAAAATTCAGAACCAGAGAAATTTTCTAAGATACATTATGCAAAAAATGATATCACAGCAAAACATTCTACTCTACTTGGCATGAAGATGGAATGTACCTTAATTTGTTAATCCAAACAACTGGGTCACAAGGTTCAGAAATCTGTCTCCATTTAACAGCAAATGAGTAAACTTCCTGCCATGACATTGTAGAACGGCCCAATGATGTATCTTCTGTATTCCCAAATGAAGTTGACGTCTCTAAGGAACTGCTCGTACTACAACCAGCGCCACCTCTGTTCTGGCTGGGAATATTAATTCTTTCCCTTCTCCGGGCTCTTTTACCAGACTTTGATGTGCTTTTATTAGAATGTTGCAAGGAACGCCAAGCTTTTGAAATCCTCTGTGCAATTTCAATAATAGCCAATCCTGCCATGCGATGCTGGTATATAATAAAATATGAACGACATTAATAGAAAAACGAAGGTGAATACCAAAAGAATTGGGAAAACTACATTTTAAACCCAACAATTTAGAAATGTAACAAATTAAACCCTATAGTTTCAAAAAGCAACAAATTAAAAACCTCAGCCCATGGTGTTTGAGGTTTAATATTCTTCTTTCCCCTGGAAGGCTTTATGGAAGCCGAAGGTGCCAACAAAGGTTAGTTTTTTAGTGGACTGCAGCTTTGGGGAGAATTTTAACCACTGATAATTTGCGGAAATGCAGAGTAGTTGTAATGAATTGGTGTTGCATGTGTAAGAAGGATGGGGAGTCCATTGATCATTTACTATTACATTGTCATCTAGCTAGAGAGTTGTTTGAATATGGTATTGTCATCATTGGGGGTTCTTTAGGTTATGCCATGCCATACAGATCTTCTAGATAGCTAGTCGCATAAATGATTAAATGTAGCAGACACAAGTATACGGAGATTTGGAATATGATTCTTCATTGCCTGATGTGGGGTATTTGGCAGGAGAGGAATGCTCGTACTTTTGAAGGAAGCGAGAAATCGACTCATTATATGAAGTTGCTTTTCCCCCAGACATTGCTGAAGTGGACAAATGCTTCAGGCATTTTATTTTTAATTCTTTGGCTGATTTGTTAGATAGTTGTACTTTCTTGGCACTATAGTTTTTGCTAGATCCTTAGCACACTGCATGTGTGCTTTGGTTCACTGTATTGATTTCTTTTTTCAATGAAGTTTTATTACTCATAAAAAATAAAAATAAAATAGAAAAAGTTTAATTTGTTACTTTTTGAAAGCTTGGGGTTTAATTTGTTACTTTATAAAACCTTAGGGTTTAATTTATCACTTTTGAACTATAGGGTTTAATTTGTTACACCCATAACTTATAGAGTTTAAAATGAAATTTTCCCAAAATAATACATGGATAAGTAGAAATACACGGAAAGATAAGATCCGAAAAGATGAAATTTGCTTAAAGTTCCTATTGATGAAAAGATGAGAGAGAATCGCTAAAGATGGTTTGGTCATGTTCAAAGGAGAGCGATTAATGCACCGAAAGAAAGTGTGAGTTAACTCATGTTGAGGGAACGAAAAAATGTAGAGGAAGACCCAAAATAACATTAGCAAAGTAATAAAAAGAACTTATCAATTAAGAAAGTAACAGAGAATGACTTCAGATAGAATAGAATGGAGGAAAATAACATACGTCGTTGGACCTAACTAAGCTGATAAGGAAAATTTGGGATTAAGGCCTGTTGTTGTTGATGTCACTTATTTGACAACTAGTCCAACAATTTAAAGGAGCAAGTGAGGAGAATTAGAGAAATGAAAACACACTTTAAGCTACAGCCATGCAGAGTTGATTTCTGGAAATAATTCAACACACATATAAGTTAAAACTATATAAAATAATTATTTGATAAACAGAATGAAGGCCACTATTTTTTTATAAGTTAAACACACACCCAGCTGGCCTTTAACCCACAAACACATTCTCCATTCTTATGGGGAGTGGAGGTGCCATACTGATATTTGAGCTAGAGCTCATATTGTGTAGGATCTTTAGGAATTCAGCACTAAACTAGATTCTTGATGAGATGTTAAATGTGTTGATGGCTGTTTGGTATTAAAACAATGAAAAGAACATGAAATAAAGAAAGATAAAATACTGGGCAATCACACCTAGGTTTACCTAAGCAATCACACATAGGTAGGAAAAGGCAATTACACCCTCAAAGCTTAAAATAAGTCACTGGAATTTCATTAAAAACAATCTCTCTCACAATATTATTGACTACAATAAAGCCTTTATATAGGCTATTGCTAAATCTTGGAATTTTATTAAAATCAATCTCTCTCAATATTATTGACGACAATAAAGCCTTTATATAGAGTATTAGCAAAGACTAGGATTACTAATACAAAAATATATATTTTTAAGAACTTCTAAACCAAATAGGAAAAGATTTCACGACACAAAACATGATTCATGTGATTTTGATACAGCTAAGGATAGCCCAATCCAGAAAATCTGGAAATTACCAATTGCCTTATTCAATAACATAATTAAAATTGATTCAACAGCTTTATAACCTTTAAAAAATTTATAATAAAAAAAAAAAAACCTTAGGGTCTGTTTGGATACCGCTTATTGTTGAAAACTGAAAATACTGTAGCAAAATAATTTTTAAATGTGCGAATAGTGCCATGGAACCCAGTTTTAAAGAAAAACTTGCTGAAATCCGTACTTGCGGGTCCCGTCAAATCAATCTTAATACCAAACTCAACCTTAATACCAATACTCAATAACTAAACTAAACTATGAAAAGTGCCAAGATAGCCCCACATCAAATCTTGAATCCCTACGTATTTAATCTTGATTTTCCTTAAAACTCTTTATTATCCACATCATCATTGGCGAAAATGAAGCCCACGTTAAAGTAACAGTATCCCATGGTGAAGATGGATAGTAGCTTTGTATTTATGTAACCTGGTTCGAATAAAAAACAAATCCGGTTCTGATTGGAATCATAATGCATCATCTTTGGGCCCCGTTTTTATCTCATGAACAAATGTTTGAACTGATAATAATAATCCTTAGATGTCCAACTTCATAATTTGCTTTTGCGTTTGTTTCAAGGTGTGAGATGTATATGTGTGTGTGTATATATATATAGATATATATACATATGAATGAAAGGGTCACAAAAACCAGACACACTAGATTGAAAGTATGACATTTGAGCAGGCATTTAAGACCGATATAAAGAAAATAAAAGAATGAAAATGTTGTAATCTTTGATCAAGGCAATATGTTGTATGAAAATTGACAATATGACTTCAAATTAGTAGACTAGAAAACATTATTATTAAGTCACTAGGGAAATAGAAAATTAAATGAAAAACCACAAGTAATGGAGACCAACTTCAAACTTGAAATTGAATTAAATCACCTGACGCTTATTTGGTAAGAACCCAGGACAGTCATATTGGATTTTCTTGCCAATGGAATCAGCAGCATGTAGAAGAGCAGTCTTCTGTTTTGTAGTAGCATGATCTTGCTTTCTAAGCTTACCCTTCTTCAATGACTCACGCAAGGGAGGTTGCCGGAAAACCTTTTCACATACATTCTTGGGGTGCAACCTTTTACACCAGTATTCCTGTAAATCCCATAAAGAAAAAAAAAATCAACATTAATTTGGATTTTTTTGTTGTTGTTGGGGGATAAGGTTGGGAAGAATGCAACAGGAAGCAATTCTTTAATTCTTCTTGTAAAACTTGCACTGTAAACTGGATTACATAATCTCATATAAATGAATGTATAGAGATTTAAGTAAAAAACTTTTTACTGTTTCGATTGTTTGGCAAATTATAGTAAATAGTATTTTAAAGTTCTAGATTTATAAAGCATGAATAGTGAATTGTAGAGCTTCTTTCTAAAAGCTCCAAATTTCAGCTTTAGGGCTTGTCTGGTTTTGCTTTTGAAGGGTTGAAAAGTGCTTTAAAGGTTTAAGCTCTGTTAGCTGACTGAAGATCTTTAAAGGAGTACTTAAGGCTGAAAAACAATTTAGGGCTAAATCTGAAATTTGGAGCCTTTGGGAAAAAGCTCTACAATCCACTGTCCATACTTTATAAATCCAGAACTTTGAAGTATCATTCACTGTAATTTTCCAAATACTCAAAAGGCTAAACAACCTTTTTGTTAAATTCTCTATAGCTAAAGCTCTATATAGGAACTATAATATTTCACTATAATGCATACTGAAGCAATGGAAAAGCAATAGAAATTCACTAGTAAATTCCACTAATCCAATCTCCTACAACTTGTTCCCAATAAAATGAAAAATAAATTGCAAAATCAAAGATCAACCAGGGCTTTCATCATGAATTTAAAACACATAACCTTTCTATAACTTTTCCTTTATTTATTTATTTTGATAAATACAATTTTTCATCTATCATCAATTGAACTCCATACAATTATATTGCCTTTCAATATGTCCAGGGCATTTGGAGCTTGTCATTTTTTGGTATTGCAAATTAAGTACTCTTCTGTGGCTGAGCTTTAATCTTTCTTGGGGGACGGTTTCCATTGGAATGATAATTTTGTTCGTGCGGTACAAGACTGGGAATTGGAGTCAGTGCTGGAAACCTTCTGCCAGTGAGGTTTTGGTTGTTATATCTTTTTATAAGGTTTCGTGTTCTACTACCCATTCTTCTTTCCCTTGGAAGCCTTTATGGAGGCTGAAGGTGCCAACAAAGATTAGTTTTTTCATGTGGACAGCAGCTTTGGGGTGTATTTTAACTACGGATAATTTGCAGAAAAGCAAAGTAGTTGTGTTGGATTTGTGTTGCATGTGCAAGAATGATGGGGAATCCATCGATCATTTATTGTTACATTGCCATGTAGCTAGAGAGTTGTGGAATATGGTATTTTCTTTATTTGGGGTTCACTGGGTTATGCCATGCCATGCCATGCCATGTTGTGGATCTTCTAGCAAGCTGGTCCTATAAATGTAGCAGTTGCAAGTCCTTAGTGATTTGGAGTACGATTCCTCATTGTATTATGTGGGGTATTTGGCAGGAGAGAAATGCTCGTACGTTTGAAGGATGTGAGAGATCCAACTCAAGATATGAAGTTTTTTCTCCAAACTTTGCTAGAGTGGACAAATGCTTCGGCGTGTCTCCTTCTTTGCTAGAGTGGAGACTGTATGTGATGGAAGTTGACAAAGAATGGGGATTTTGTAGTCCGATCATTTTACAATACGTTAAGAAGACCTTTGCCCATTATTTTTCCTTGGAAAGGTGTATGGAAGGTTAAGGCTCCTCGGCGTGTCTCCTTCTTTGTGTGGACTGCTATGTGGGATAAGATCCTTACAAGTGACAATTTGAGGGGTAGAAGGATGCATTTTGTTGACTGGTGCATTATGTGCCGTTGTAATGGGGAGACGGTGGATCATTTGCTACTTCATTGTGATAAGGCTCATAGGTTGTGGAGTTTGGTGTTTAGATCTTTTGGGATTTCATGGGTCTTGCCAAGAACAGTTGCAGATACTCTCTTTGGTTGGTGGAATTGGCCTAAAAAACACTCGTCTAGCATTTGGAATCTAGCTCCTTTGTGCTTAATGTGGTGTCTTTGGAGGGAGTGAAATAGGAGGACTTTTGAGGACTTGGAAAGCTCGGATGGCCAATTATTGGCTTCTTTCAGTGGTTCCCTGTTTGACTGGTCTAGGACTTGGGAAATCACCTCAAGTGACTCTCTCCCTATGTTCCTTAGCTCTCTCCCTTGCATTTAGTATCTTTCCCTTTCTTTTTTCTCTTTTCTTAATTTGCTCTATCTGTATTTTTCTCTCTGCCTTATGTTTTTATCTGCCTTATGTTTTTATGCATAAGGCAGTTTCTTGAATATATATCCTTATTACTTATCAAAAAAAAAAAAAAAAAAAAAGCGGACAAATGCTTCGGGTGCTTTAATTTTAATTCTTTGACAGATTTGTTAGATAGTTGTAATTTCTTTGCTTTAAAGTATTTGCTGTTTTTTCTGATTCCCTAGTACACTGCCTGTGTGCTTTGGTTTCCTGTATTGTTTTCTTTATTCAATGAAGTTATATTACTTATCAAAAAATAAAACATCTATGAGACCTCTTTCACATAATTGACTTCCCAAAAAAATCACAAGGACTTGGGTCTGTTGGAGAGCATATGACTAATGCCTACTTGCAACCAACTTTGGCTACATACAAAAAGATAGCATGATAACTTATATTTCATTTAGCCAGAAGTGGATAAATAAATTTCAGCTTGCTGTTGTCATTTCTATTTATCTTAGTTTTAGTGTTCTCAAATTTTACAATTAGTAGTCACAGTGCTGCTTTCCAAACTAGCAATATCAAGCTTAGTTCTTAACAACTGATTGCATGATATAAGGCCTCGTCACACCTCAGAAATACTTCTTCTTGTTACCTAGTTGATTGTTGTTAGAATTATAGTTATGTGATTAAATTCACCATATTTCACCATTTCCTAATAGCTTAAACTTTTGAGATAATTAGTAATTTAACATGGTATCAGAGCAGGAAATCCTGAGTTCTATCCCTGTGTTTACTCTACCTCTCATTTAAAATGTTAAAAATCTCACGTGTTGGGCCCCCACTTATTAAGGGGAAGTTTAGGCCCACACATGAGGGGGAGTGTTAGAATTATGGTTATGTGATTAAATTCACCATTTCCTAATAGCTTAAACTTTTAGAATAATCGGTAATTTAACAATTGTCATTAGTAAATGTCATACATACATCATATATTCTATCTGATACCAGAAGGTCATTATTATTTCAAACTATGAATGTGCCTAACAGTTAAAAATTATATAGCTGACAAGAAAACAAGGCAATTATGTGACCCAACAGCAAGCCCTAACAACACAGAAATGAAAATTATTAAGAAAGAGAATTTCAATTCTCTCTCTCTCATATATAAATAAATAAATATATATATATATATGCATGTATGTATGTGTACACACACCAACCTTAAAGAGTGGATCAATATCTCCATCAATGTCAAACCAGCTAAACTCACTGTTGGCTTTTGCAGCTGTGTACAGAGCAATCTCTTTCTACAAAACAAGAAATCTGATATTTTACATCTCATAACATAAAACCACGGGCAGCATGCATATGGTTGAGTTAAACATGTCATATATATTGTATGTGCACAATTCCATAAGCATAACATTTCAAGCATGACCTTATAAAATCCATTACATTTAGTACAAAAAGAAAAATAGAAAAAATAAGGGTACAATAGCACATCAGAGACATAAATTTTGGTATCAATGTTAACATACATTTTTTTTTCTTTTCTACATCAATGTACATGCATAAATACTGCTTAAATACAATAATACATGAAGGAAAGTGTACAATTCCTGCACAACGTTGGTGCTTGTACTGCACCTACAATTCTACAAGTATATTTGCAAGATTTTACACATTTGTATACATGTATCACATTAAATAAAGCATACACCAATCATAAACGAAATTGACCACCTTGTTCTGTTTCAAAATATTCAGTGCAAATGTATTCTATTAGAGGAGGAACCAGATCAAATAGGGTCTCATTACAGCCCAGAATTCAATCAACTCTATAGATAATTCTAGATAACTGATAATATTCTACAGATCCAACAATCCCAGTTCCTACAAGAAAGAGTGCAACTAACCAACAGAAAATTAGTTATGGATCCAGTGTGAGCACAAGATACAAACATGTATATAATGTGTTCACACACACACATACTTATTACATATACTGAATTAATATAAAATATGTTTCATTCAGCTTATGATAAGGCAAGAATGAATTGACAACAAATTCAAGCCAAAATATCGAATGTGGTTTTTTTTTTTTTTTTTCTTTTTCTTTTTCTTTTCTTGGGCCTACTCCAGACCCCACCTTGTCTTTTTACCTTCTGAACTGATTAGCAAATGCATATAATTAAAAGAGTAGATATAAAGAGAATGCCTACATGAGACATAATTCCAAATAAACCGTACTATTCATTTCAAAGCAAACCTGATAAAAGGCCAAGCATTGAAGCACAAACTTTTCCATTGAGTCTAATTCCAAATCTAGAGCAGCATCATAGTCCTTGACCTGTGACCATCAAAATAAACATTAGTACATTAAAGCACAACAGCAAGAACCATTCGACCAATTAATAAAATAAAATAAAATAAGAGCTCCTTCATACCGCCTCTCTATATTCGCCAATAGCGTGGTAACAGGAAGCTCGTAAATACAAACACTCAATGTTATCATTCTCAATGCCCAAACCAGCTGATAAATCCTTGATTGCCTTCCTGCAATATTAAATAGAGGCATTTTACCACCAAAAAGAAAAAAGGAAAGAAGTACAAAAGTGCAAGAAACAACTGTTGAAACAAAATTAGTGTTGTTATAAAAATAAATAAAATAAATAAAAAGAGCAGTGAAGTACAAGTTAATGTTGACCTATCACTTCTACTATAAGTATAAAAAGAATATTGGCAACCTTTCCATCTTTAAATTCCAAATGCTGCCAAAAACGTTGTATCCTTCCCCTATTGCTTATGGACTTGGGAGATAAATATGATAGTTACAAAGCATGCTATCACCCATAAGGACATAGTAGTATCACCTCAAGTAAGTCATAATTTCTAATGAGTTATACATTTGCATTTTTCCTTTCCTGGGACTTATTCTTTTTTCTATTTATTCTAGGTCACAAGTTGTCTCCCTCACTGCATTGTTCCTCAAGAAAAGCTGCCTCACTATATTTCTCTTCATCTTCTTCAATAATCATATTTTATTGAAGATATTAATAGATGAAAAATAAAAGGCCGAAATAAACTGTTTGGTCCCTAAAGTTTATCTGCTGGGCATTTTGCTCCTTGAAGTTTCAAGTGAGTGCTATTGGTCCCTCCAACTTCCATTAGCTTTCTTGCCTAAGTGTAACAGAGCAATAACATGGCATTTTTTAATGACGTGGAAATTCTTTTATTATTAAAAAATTAAACATCGGAAATTACACATAAAAACTTGTTTCTATCCAATTCAAACCTGTTTCTATTTGGGTTAATCTCCAAAATTGGAGGGGGAAAATCCCAATTTTTAGATTAATCATGCAACAATGGAAGCAATTCATAATCATACCCAAAGTTTTTTTGAAATGTTTTAAGACCACTGACTTTTGGTTGCTTGATCCTGTTCACCTGTTGATTATATTGCAGCAGAAACTTCAAAGTTCAATGAGGTGGCAATGCAAGCAATTACGAAGATTGTGGCAACTAATTTATTTTGAATGGTTCCATCTACAAATCATGACAGTAAGGTTCGGGAAATGTATGACTCGGAAGAGGAGGAACCAGCCATGGAACCTGCTTGGCCTCTTATATAGATTGTGTATGAATTGCTTCCATTGTTGTGTGATCAGTCTACAATCTACAAATTGTTTTTTTTTTTTTTTTCCTTCAATCTAAGGGTTATGCGGTCAGGGTTCAGACCAGTTTTGATTTGGTGAAAACCCATATTAAAATGGGTTTTATTTGGATAGAAACGAGTTTTGATGTGTTACAATAAAAAAGTTTCCACGTCATTTAAAAAATAAGGGCCAATTCATTTTGCTTCATTAGACACATAGGCAAAGAAACTAATGGAAGTTCAATAATGCTTATTTTTGTAACTTCAAGGGCCAATAGCGTTCACTTGAAACTTCAGGGACCAAAAGCACTTAGTATGTAAATTTTAGGGACTAACAATGTATTTCAACCAAAATAAAATTTAGAAAAAAATAAAACGAATGAAGAAATTTTGAAGGCAGAATAGAAAAATACATATTGGAAAGGCTCAAAGGCCAGACCTAAAACTCATGGTGTGTGACAAAGGACCAGGTTTATCAAAAGAAACAGATAACAAGGTACTTGAAAGATTATGGTGCGGACGCCAGATATGCTCATTGGACCTATTGATGCTAATTGATCATAATTGACATTAATTGCAAATAATGCTAAATAACTAAGAATTTTTCAGGAGTTATATTTTATTTGCTTTATTTTCAAATTTAATATAATTGGTAAATGGTTGTTTCTTTTCCTTACTTGGTTATGAAGTTATTTCCTTCTATTACTTGAGGCAATTTGGAAACGCTGTTTACAGGCCCATAATTCACTATTGTAGAAAGGCTTGACCATGGTTTGGTAAAGTTTTGTTTGGGAATTCCCATCCAATGCTTGGTGCTGACTCCAGGCAACCCTTGATGCTGAAACCAGAATTCCTATCTTTGTTTCTTTCCTTGGCACTAATTCCAAGCAACCCCTAGGATCTAACTCCTAGGTTTTATCCCTCTTTCCACCACTTGGTGCTAACTCCAAGTAACCCCTATGCGCTGATTCCTAGGTTTTATCTCTATTTCCATCGATTGATGATGACACCTAGAAACCCTAAGTACTAACTCCTACGTTCTATCTTTTTTGGTCATTCTTCTTTATTTCCTAAACTCAAGTTCCCCTTGAGAATGCATTCCTTCTGCATCAGGTTTTAGGCAGGTTTCTTGCAAATTTAAGAAAGGCCGTCTTTTTCTTCGAATTTTTTATGTTCCCAAACTAGAAGTTTATGATATAAATGCAAGATGGTCGTTATGGAGCAAAAACTAAACAATTGTAAGAAAAAAAGACAAAAAACAGGGTGAGACAGTCCAGTGCTCTTATGTTTAAAAGTAGGTATTTCTGGATTGCAACTTCTACCAACGGCCTCTTTCAAATAATAGCAAGTATGCTAGGTAAGATCATGCCCTATACACACATAACGCCAAATGGGATATCCATGAGTAACAAAGCAGAACTCTAGAAAAAGGTTGTTCAACATGAGATGCTGGAAACTAGGGCCATTGCACAGGTCTATGAAACCAGATCACAAGTAGGATTTGTCCCAAATATGTTTGATTTTATTTCCCACTTTCCCTTTTTATTTCCCCCCATGATTCACCATCACCTACCACCAATATATCCTCAGGGATCCAAGATGGTCCACAGGATCATGAGAACTCAGATTATAACATTGAATCCATAATGTAACCTTTCATAAATTATCAAAAGTTGATAGAACATACCTGTGCTCCCCCATCCCATGGAACAGTAGGCCACGCAAATGGTAGGCTCTAGCAAATCTATTCAAGAAGGCATTAAGAGTATCAAATATATGTAGAGTAGAATTATCAGAAGTGAGCATCTCAATCAAAATCAGGCATCAGAAAATTTTAGTGTTAATTTTTGACATCATAGATGACTTGTTACAGGTAAACAATGCTTACCTTCCATCAATTTGTAGAACACGTTGAAGACATTCCAAGGCTTTTGTTGGGTTTGCTAAATCTTGATAGAGCTGCAACAAATTACATATTCATAACAACAGTTAAGGTTTCTTGATGCAATAAAGCCAAAGAGTCATATGCCTACTTGATACATATGAGAGATGCAACCAAGTACACTAGACTTATTAAAAATGTGCAACCAGATGGGTGCATTAGCACATATGAGATCAATATCAATTGAACAAGGACAAAATGAATCCACTGATAGAGTGAACACTCCCAATAAATAGAGATTGAGTGCCATAACACAAAGGCACAGCTTGCCAAGCTGTTTCCCTATTTATGACCAGATTTCATGCTATCCTTTTGGTAAGTCTTGTACCTCTCTAGGCAATTCCCAATAGACTAAAATAAGGTGAAGACAAGACACCATAAGGTGCAGATCACTGCAGACACCAAGCATCAATCTCTGATCGCAAATGTTTATGGGCGGCAACACAGGAGGACCAGCCAGTGACCTGGTTTGATGATGGAGTAATTGACACTGATTGAGCCCAGATCAATGCTGATTGATCTGATTCTATTAAGTTTATTTACATATTAAATGTAATTCATTAGGGTTTATTTCCATATACTTTATAGTTAATTTCAAATTTATTTCCTTATTTGTGGTAGCTCTGGAAGCCCTACTAAAAGGAGCCAGAGGAATTGCTGCGGACATTGAATTTGATGAATGAAAGTGAGTTGATACTCTAGTTTAGCGTTCAAACTTCTTTTATTGTGTTCAAACTTAGCTGGTGAAGCATAGAGTTTAGCCCCATTACTCTTCTTTTCTATTGTGTTCAAACTTCAGCTATCAGTGCTACATCAACTTAGTAATAGAGCAAACCCCAATCCAGTTTTTCAGCAGAACCCTAAAAAGCAACCCAACAGCCATCCAAATCCAAAGCACCCACGTACCATATACCACCCACAATTGTGTACTCAGCAAAGATGAAATACTTACCACATGAAGTTATTGTCAAGACCACCTGGATTCTCTTGCCACATCAGATATAGTGTCGGTAAAAGCCTCAAGCACACTAAAGTGCATAGACTTAAGCACCTAGACCTCTTGGGGCCTAGGTGCAAAGCAAAAAGCGCAAGCAAGCACTTGACACAAATTTTTTAAGTATAATATATAATAACCTCTAATAAAAAATATAAAATTAAAATATATATATATATTTTTTTTTTGAAACTCAAGATAGAAATATATTTTACCTATTACCTAAAATGGATAGTGCAGTTGTACAAAGTTTGTAATTTCAAATTTTACATAAATTTTTATACATTTTTTTTTATAATTCTCTTGTTTTTTATAAAATAAATAACTGTGATAGCTATGATCAAATTAAGTATATGTTTCAACGGAAAAAACCAAATAACACAATAAGAAGAAAGTATCCTTATTTGTTTCTTTTGATATGTAAACAAAAAACCGTTTGTATAATACAACACCTTAAAGTAGTGTTTGCATAATAAATTAATGTCCATGTCATTTCCTCAAGATCGAGCAATTAATCTTAATGATTTAAATATTTTTAGCAAAAAACGTATAAAGTGCACCTAGGCATGCTTTGTGCTTCTTCAAAAATCACCAAAAAAGTGTGCCTTAGACCTCGGGGGTTTGAGCTTTAGGCACACCTAAGCACAATTTTAACACCACCGAACACCTATGAGATGGTGCTTCTGCCAAAGCCACCAGCTGCGCTACTGCCCCCAAACAAACAGTGAAAACAACACCTACCCTCGTGAAACCCACCACTCCTCTTTGAGCAAGACTTTGAAACACCCATCACAACAACCCCACAATCGTGAACACAACCATAATCTGCCAACCCAAGATGTACAAAGCCACAAGAGCCACAATTCAAATTGAACTTAGAAGGACTAAGTTGAAACGATATGTTCAGTTGCTAATCTTATCACTATTTCTTCTCTAACTACGGCTCCTGTTTCTCATGTGATCACTGTAAATCCAACAGCAAATGATTATTCCCTTGATGATCTTATATATCAAAATTAGCACTATGCTATTGTACATTCCACACTTCTGAAAGACTCTACTGAGAAAATAAAGTATGTGCTTCTTCATTTTTAGCTATTTGTTGTTTAATTTTCTTCTTATTTAGTTCTTTTTGGTAGGAGGCTCAAATGTTCTTTAGCTTTCAGGTTCCCTGTATTGCCCTTGCAATGTATCAATTGGTAAAGAAAATGCATGAGTCATTGGTACACTGATATATTCCAGTTTTCAATGCCAAGTGAAGACCACTATTTATGTTATCTAATCCAAGAAGATACTTTTTTCAAAAATTAGATTAATACTACTCAGAAGACCTAATTAACTATTGAGCCAAACATTTATTTAGAGCATAAACAGTGTTTTAAAGCTTCCTTCTTATGTCTCGCACAGGCTGACCAATAGTAGGCATATACATCAAGTATAAACATTGTAGCTCAGGCTAACACCATACAACCCACCTCATTCCAAAGGGGACCATCAGTGGAAACAATTAGATTACAAAAGTAGAATTTGAACCATTATGGTATCCATGACAAGCTGCATTTTATTGATAAGTTCTGTGACAGGGCACAGGCATAGACATCAACTAGATGTGAAGAATCTCTTCGTTGACTGCTCAATAGATATCTTGATGCAGAGTCAACAAGACAATCCCCTTAAGTATAACAAAGTAGTTGCTCAAGCATACCTGGGTTAGATGAGTCCATGCCTCAAGGAAATGTTGATCCAATTCAATTGATTTCTTATGTGCCTCCTCTGCCTTTACAAATTCACCAATTGAAGATAACGACAAACCCTATGAGAGCCAATATTTGGTCAGTCGGTACAAAAAGATATTTTCCAAGGTAAAATTGCAGGAACTTTTACCAGACTACTAGGGCAAGACTGAAGATGTTGAACACTCACCAAATATGTGTAAGCCGATGCGTTATCCTTGTCAAGCTTCACACACGTGGATAGGTCCTCCACAGAAGCATTGAAATCTTTAAACTTAAAACTGACAATTCCTGCCATTAATAGCAACCTATTGATCACTTTATACCACAAAACTGTTATTACCTTCTTGACACAACTTATCCTGCCAGTGTTTATCTCGAGATTTTACAGTAACAATGACACGTTCAGTTCATACATAGAGACTGACTACAGTACCAATATTATATGCCTTAAATTTTATATTTAACCACTTTTACTATCAAGCTAAATTGATATCACCTACATCTGCATCTAGAACACAGCTAAATATCAGCAGCAAGTGCTTTCAATATAATCCTCTGAAATACAATGCCACAAAACTGTTATTACCTTCTTGACACAAAACTTATCCTGCCAGTGTTTTTCCCATGATTTTACAGAGCAATGACACGTTCAGTTCATACATAGAGACTGACTTCAATATCAATATTGTATGCCTTAAATTTTATATTTAATCACTTCTACTATCAAGCTAAATAGATATCACACCTAAATCTGCATCTAGAACACAGCTAAACATCAGCAGCAAGTTCTTTCAATATAATCCTCTGAAATACAATGAAAAGAGCAGGGTTCGAGCAAGTTACCCCTTTCATGCAAAATATCGGCTGAGTTTGGTTCAAACTCTAGTGCCTTTGTCAAGTCTTCAATAGCCTGGTATCAAGAGGGAATCAAGCATGGCATACATTTGAATCAGTATTTGTATGGTTTGAGGCACTAACAATCTTGAGTTACTCTACATATACTTTTCAACATGCAATAGAAGCCACTAAATATTTCAGGTATATATTTCATTTATAAAAAGGTAACGTTCTGTGACAGCAAGAATAAGACGTGTACTGCAATTTTCTAAGCTGTTTTGTCTTTGGTGCTTTTTTAACCATGAAACTATCTGTAGTATGTGAGAAGTAATATCTGCAGTGCCTCTCTGAGCTTATCGAGAGCAGTGCTTGTGGATTTGGGTGTCCAGAGTGGGGATGGAGGTGGCCAGGACAGCTGTGTAAGTGATTTTCAGGGGATAGGCAATTATCGTCACACATCGACTGCTGTCCTTAACCTTGACCGGTCCATGTTAGCGGTAATACCCACGAAGGCAGATTGTGGCTCTCCTGGGTCCAGTGTATTGGCAGAGGGAGAAGTGGGTAATGCCAACCTGGGTTTGGCCAAGGTTGAGAGTTTCTCCCCTTTGATGACTATCACTCCCCTTGGGCTAGCTTTGTCGGCTGAGCTGAACAGGGGAACCAAGGTTTTGGGGCTTGAGAATACGTTGGATATTTCTAATTGGGTGAACCACAAAATTCCTGGTTTTAGTAAGCTGGTTGGGCTTCCTTTGAGTCGACGTGGGAAGATGTGTGTTGGGATGTTACAAAGGCTAGAGAGGGAGATGGAGGTTGCCAACCTGTTGCACAGGAAAGCTGCTGTTCATCGAAAATCTGCTATCTCAAAGGATAAAGGGAAGAGAGAGCGGAGGAATCTGATATCTTCGGTTAATTATGATGGTAGGTAGAGTTTTGGCTGCTGTACAGAGCTAGTAGTAGGGAATTATCAGTTTTTATGAAACTCAAAATGATTCCATGAAATGTTTGAGGTTTGAATGACTTTTGGAAACGGTTGGTACTAGAAAATTTATTACGTGAGTAGAATTGTGATGTTGTCTGCCTTCACGAAACTAAGCTTGCTGGCATGGATAGATAGATGGTTTGCAGCCTGTGGAGTTGTCCTTATGTGGATTGGGTGGCTTTGGATGCAGACCAGACGGCTGGTGGGGTTTTGATGATGTGGGATAGGAGGGTTTTATAAAGGTTGGAGGTTATGGTGGGTTCCTTTTCCATTATGGTGGGTTCCTTTTCCGTGTTGGTTCAGTGGCAGGGTGTTGGTAATGGTTTTATTTGGGCACGTTTTGGGGTTTATGGCCCAAATGATAATAATGAAAGGGGGCAAATGTGGGATGAGCTGATTGGAATTCAGCAATATTGGGATATTCCATAGTGTTACATTGGGGATTTCAATATCGTTCGTTTCCCAAGAGAACAGTTGGCTGGTTCGCGTCTTACACTGGCCAAGGAACAGTGACATCCGGAAAGCTGTTCACCATTGTTTGATGTGGTGTCTCTGGCAGGAAAGGAACACTAGAACTATTGATGGGTGTGAACAATTGATTGCGGATTTGAAGCTCCAAGTTATCAGAACGCCATTCGAATGGATGCTGGCCACAGGGACATATCCTTTTTCTAATTTCTTGGATTGTATGGATCATTGTACTTTTTGATTTGCATTATGTTGTTCATCGAGTATACCCCCTTGTGTACTTGATGCATTTTTTATACTAAAATGTATTATTACTTATAAAAAATTTATATGAACTTTCTAAAAAACAAAGACAAGCATACATAGCAAAACACAGTAAAGACAGAGGTTTGCAATTGATTAGAAAGACAATAAGGTTTAAAAAATAGGGTGAACCACTTAACCTGAACAGATTCCCCTAAGGCAGCTCGAGCTTGCCCTCTCCGCTTCCATGCTTCACCAGCAGATGGATTTGACTCAATAGCCTAAAATATAAATCATAATAAAAAATATTTAAACCTAAATGTCAAAATAGTTTTCAACAACACTCGATATTTATCATTCAAATACCTTTGTAAAATCAGCAATAGCAGCTTCTAGTTCTCGTTGAAATGCATATGCTGTCCCTCTTCCTATTAGTGCCTCAGGATAAGTGGGATCCTCTTTCAGTATCTGTGAATATAATATCAGGAAAAGGAAATGGTTATTAAACTTATTAGCGCCCCCCCCCCCCTTCCCCAAACAAAAAATAAAAAATAAAAAAAAAGTCCCAAGACACATCGTCAGATTGACTCATCAATTCCAAATTTTACCTGGTCAAAGATAGATATGGCATGAGCATATTTCCCTTCGTTAACCTGCAAAAAGGAACCGAATACATGCTTTGAAAAACTTAGAATACAGTAAAAACAATAACTGCACTTAATTTTTTTTTCTTTTACCAAGTAGTGGTGTTAAACATTAAACATACCTGTGCTATACCCCTTGATAGTCGAAAATCTACACTTATTGACTTGGTCTTGGAAATTCTAGCAACACAGAACTTTTTATTTTTCTTGGCTTCATCAATTATTTCATTATGTATTTCAGATTTAAAAGTTAACTTGCTGCTAGTTTCAGTTGTATTGCTTGGGCTGTTACAAATCGTAGATAACTTACTGCATGGTTCAGATGTATCACTTAAGTCACTACATGAATCTGATTCATAACTTAATTTATCTACAATATCATGACTCTCAGTCATTTGACCATCAAAATTTGTACTCTCTAAAGCTTTATCACTGAATCCATTGCGTAGGTCAAAATTATTACTAGACCCACTGCAGAACGCAGATGAATCCCCTGAAGCACTGCATAATTTAGATTCATCAGTCAATTTATTGTGATTCTTATAAGTGCCATTGCTATGAGGTCCCGATCCAGAAGCAGACACAGATGACATAGACTCCATCCCATTGTTTTCATGTGTAATACTTCTTTCTTGTTTTGCAATTCTCAGAAGCTCTTCCAGTTCTAGCATTTGCTTCAGATCTGCAGACTGACGCACAGCATGCTCATAACCTTTGTCCCAAACCAAAAGAGCATCCTCTTTCCTTCCCAAAGCAGAAAATGCACGACCTAGATGAGAAATATAACTAGAATCAGTTTAAAAGCGAATGCACAAGCTCTAGATGTAAAACTATTACATACATAACTTCATCAGATTAAAATTATAAGAGGGATCAATAATGTACAACCGCTGATTAACACAGTAAGACCTTCTCTAGTTGCATAGAGCAAAGGCTATGAGCATTTATGTGTCTTTTCTTTTCTTTTTCCTATACGTAAATTCACTATCATTTTAATGTTTTACCTTCCTCATATTGCGGTACCAAGCTTTAATTTCAAACATATATTTTGTGAAAAGAATGTTCAAAATGAAATTTTCTATGATATATATGCCCCTATTATTTCAAACAGAATTTTCTTTTTTATAATTTTTATTACCCCCAAGAATTCAATTGACCCAAATAGATCACAGACACACCCCAAAAAAAAAGGATATTTGGGGGCTATCCCGTTGTGTCTCCTATGGACTATTTGGAGAGACAACAACAATTGCATCTCTGAGGGGGTGGAACATTCCATGCTAGACCTGAAGCGTGTTTTTTGCATTCATTGCATGATTGGATGGCTGCAATGAGTGGTCTTTCCCTTTCTTCTCTTGTAGAGTAAACAGTAGAAGATAATCAACTTACCAAATTATTTATAAAGTGGTTGTACTTATTCTTACTTTTCTAATGTTTCTACCGCAATTATGGAACGAGAATTTTCAGTCATGAATATTGATAAACTCAAATTTTGCAACCAAAAAAAAAAAAATTTTTGAAATGAATCTTTGATTTTATACATTGAAAAGGAAATTACTGTAAAATTTAGTATAGAATTAATCATATACGATGTAAAGGATTTAAAAGAACGTTGAGTTCCATTTTGATTGATGATTGATATGAAATGCATGTAGATAGTTATCTTGCATCTTTTCTTTTGTTCATATTTGTCAACACTTAATGCATGCTAGTTTTATGTTTCATATATTAATTTAGCTTTAAATCTTAGTATATTTTTTCTTCTCGGTCAAATATATATCATGCTAACCATCAACTTTGCATCACAGAGATTAAAGAGTAGCCTCGATAATTGTTGTTAACATCCAATTAAATCATGGAGAAAGTCAGTTATTAAATTTGAATTTCATATAAAATGCACAGTACTTCACTCACGAACAACCGCTAAAATGCCATAAACCCAAATCATGGTAAAAGAATGAAGAACCCAAACAGTATTTTTAACAAAACTAGCAATGCAATGCAAACAATCAGACTGGAAATCCGAGTGCAACTAATAATTAATAAACAAAATGCATTCTAATAACCCAAACAGCATTCTTAAGCCCTTGCTCCTTCCTATTAAACCCTAACATTTCTCACCTAGCACCGCATCAATTACTCACATTCGCCATGAAACCGATCCCAAATGCAACTACTTAGCTCACAGACAATGCCACAATTGTAGATAAAATTATTAACTAAATCCTCAATCAAATAAATAGAAAACACATCAACTACAAAAAGTTTTAATTAGACTAACTAATTGAGGTCCTATCGACAATAAATTAATTGGATTATCGTAATTGAAGAATTGAGCGAAGAGAGACCTTTGAGAATGTAAGCTTGAAGAAGCGTAGGGTCGAGCTGAAGCGCCTTGTCACAGTCCTTAATCACATGCTTGTGGAGCTCCAATTGGCTGTAACAGAAGGCTCTATTGCTGAAACCAACATTCAAAAGCGAGAAATCAATCAGTCACCAAAAAAGATAATCAAAGAAATCGAAGATCGGCGAAGGTTCGAAATTTTTTATGGAGAATTGCGCGTTGTACGAACCAGATGTCTTGGATGGCGAAAGACTGAGAGAGGAGCGAGTCGAGGACTCGGATAGCCTTGGACCAGTCCCGAGAGCTGCAGAGCTTGGCAAGCTCGACTCGCTCCGAGATAGCTGAGCTGCCCATGAGTTGACGCGGACGAGTTGAGCTGAGTTGAGTGGAGTGGTGTGGTGGTCTCTATGTTTGGGTTCTTTTCTTCGTTTCAACGGTTTCGAGAGAGAGCGAGAGAGAGAGAAAAAGAGAAAATGAATAAAAGTGGGGGTTAAACTTTAAAGAGGGTAAGAGGGGTGCAATTGGAAAATGCGTGGAAATTTATTGGAGTTGAAAGCCGTGAAAATCACTGAAATGGGAAATTGAGGAGGAAGGAGAGGGTTGCAATAAAGAAAGAAAAGAGAGATAGGATTTGGATTTGATAGATGTGTTGTGCTGTACATACCTATTACACGTGTCGTAGAGCTTCAACTTGATTGGTTGTGCCTTGTGCGCTTCGGGTTTTTTTTTTTTTTTTTTTTTGAGATTGTGCGCTTCGTATGATCGATTGAGTCTCTGATTTTTTAATTTATTTTTTTGTCGACATTAATTTCACCGAAAGGTCACTCACAGAGTCACGGTGGGACGGTCCTACTCGGTCTTTTTTTTTTTTTGAATTGATATATCAAAAAAAATATTATATTTTATATTAAATGATATCACGTCATCTATATCAAAATTTAGTAAACGAGAGACATATATGTAAAAATAACTACCCACTAACACATATCTTTCAAGTATTCATGTGTATAATGAAAAGATTTGTAGAATTTATATAATTTTATTTAAAAATGACCCATATCACATCAATTCGTGTATAATTTTATAAATTTACAAGTTTGCTGCAGTAACCTACAAGAATAGACGGTGGTTGTTGACTATGAAAAAAGAGAAGTAATTTTAAAAATTAAGAAAATTTGATATTTTAATAAAATGTTGTGTAAAAAATATAATTTGATGTGGATTGTTTTGAAAAGTGAGTATATAAAATAAAATAAAATAAAAATAAGTTTTTATGCTAAAATAAACAAGAATTTTCGCCCGAGCTGATGTCCTACTATTATTCCTTCCTTTTATATTCTTTAGAAATGCAGTCTTAGGGCTTCTTCGGTTGTCCATCTTCAAAATTAAAAGTAATGGATCTTATTACAAAATTAGTTGGTTGTCTATTTTACTTTTCTTTTTTTTCTTTTTTTAATTAATAAAATATTACTTAAATAATTTGTTAATGTTAAAGTCAATAATATAGTCTCGTTTTAAGTATTTTAACATAACAATCTTAAAGGTAATGGACGGTGTAGGGATGAAGGGCCCAGATGTGGGTATTGGGTTGTGGGTCGCGCCCGAGGACAGGTAGATACTAATGGAAGCATACAGGTTAATGGTCCGTGGAAGAAGTCTGGTCATAAGAGACTAGAAATGTTGTCCGAGGAGAAGTGCCTCCTCTGCTAAACAGAGTAGAAGACAAAGGTCCGACCCTTCATAAAGAACAAGGCAACAGGTAATCATGCTAGCAAGGATAAACATCAGATAAGGATAAGACAAAAAAGAGTTGGGAAATATCTGAGAAGAAAGCTACTACCACCGCATTGAATGCTCTGCAGCTAACCCCCTGACCGCATTAATGTGGAGGTGATACTTGAACAGTAACATTCAGCCTTACAGCTACCCACAAAGACTTTAGGAATGTGCTGATAGGACAAGTATCAAAGTCAGCAATCTGATCTATACATGGAGGGCTAAGATGAAGTAAGGAAGGAGAATATAAAGGAGAAAAGCCCCATTACAAGAGAAGGGGGAGATAATCTAAGAAAAAATCACTATAGACTCAAAAACTGTATCTTTGCATAAGTCTAAGAGAAATATATAAAAACGACCTTCCTCGGACTTGGCTGATGAGAACTTTTCTTGTTCAAAACTATTTGTTTTATGCTTTCCAATAACAACTAACTTACCGTGAACATTGTTCACATAACTCATTAAAAGTTCAGTTTCAAGCTCATTCTCAACAAATTCGTTGTTTTGAGCTCTTTTGGCCATTGACCTTTGATTTGGGCTTTGGGAGCAAATCTAGCCCTTACCAACAAAATGACTTAAATGAGTGGGTTAGGTTAGCAAAGTTATACAATCAACATAATAAATTTCAAACATAATGAACTAAAATAACAATCAAACAATTTTGCTGGGTGTATATTGAATTTTGTCTTCTTTTTATTATTATTTAATGCTAACATATTTAAGGATTCAATGGGAGTGAATCATTTCCTATAAATTATGATCTTTTGGAATTCATAAAGGTAATTTTACTGTAAAACTTCTAAAATCATAATTAACTTATTTAAATTTCATCACACTGTCTACATTTAAACAAATATTGACTATTATTATTTTAAAATCTATTTAAATTATTAATGATGTGACTTCATTTACAAAAACATGTTTAATTATGAATCAATCATCAATAAATATATATATATATATATATAAATAAGCAGTGACCTCATATGGGAGAGTATGAAGTTTTGCCATATGGCACACTGTATGAAGAGAATTGAAATATTCTTAAATCACATTAGAGATAAGAACAAATTTAAATTTCCTTTTGTGGGGGTCAAAACCCAATTAAAAAACACTATTTGGTCAAAACAGTAGGATTCATGGGTAACTAACTTGCACAATTTATTTATCTCAAGAACAAGGTGAAAATTCCATAGTAGGAAGCTCAAACAACTTATTAAGAAAGTAGGATTATAGATGAGAAGGTTTGCGACACAGATTTCTTTCTCGAGGTATGGGGAATCAGCAAGGAAAGAAAGGAAATCAAAAATACAATCTCACTTTCTCTCTATCATACTCTTCTTTAAGTCTTTTTTTTTTTTCTCAACGCCTCTTTGTGGTAGCCTTCACCCCTTTTATAAGTATTTTTCCTTCCCTTATCTCTCCAACTAGCCTGCTCCTAGCCAGATTTTTTGGAGATACTTGTCATATACTCCCTTGGTTCTCTCCTATTTCATCATGAAACATGACTTTTGGGGGTTGTTTGTACTGTTCAGGTTGTCCTATGTGTAATTAAAGTGGAAGAGATTAGGTAAAGAATCTCTCATTAATGCGAAGGTGACAACCTCTGTGATTTTTATCCTTTTAGGAGGTTTCCCAATGTGGTCTTGGTAGGAGTGTCACCTTGGCCAGAAAAATAAAAAGGGGTGGAATCGATCTCCCGTGGTACTTCTTTTGTTTATTGAGGGGTCACCCATGCTTATGATCTCAGAAAAGTGTCTCAAGGTTGGCAACATGCTCAAAACTCCACGAGAATAGTCCTGGGAGGTTTCCAGGTACTACTCATTAAAATGGGCTTGGCCCATCACCTCAAGCACAATCTTCTAAGCATTTGGGCTTCGGCCTTGAATCAAGTTCACCATTCCCCTACACCTTTGGTTTAATGTTTCAAGACTACTTTTTGTTATATTTTATATTTAATGTTTTAAGACTATTATTTGTTTCATTTGATTCAATATTTCAAGACTTTTCATCTCTCACATTCACAAAAAACTCTTTGCATTTCCATTCACCATTTTCACTTCTATTTCTTTATATACATATGTCTATAGCCCTTCATGTCATCCCATCTCAAATACACTTAGACAAAAAACAATGTCATTTACCTTCAACCTTTTAACGACACCTACATATCTCCAATACTAAAGTACCATTTGATTCTAACCTGGATGAGTAGGCTATGACCAAGGAAGAGGGCTTGTTTTTTATTCAGTGACGATAACTTACAATTTTGATGTTGAAGGCAGACATTGTGGATTTTGTGAGGATTATGATTCGCTTTAAGCCTTTGGGTGTTTGAGATTTTGGTTTGAAAAAATCATAAATGTATTTTTGTTTTAGAACTAAAGAAAAAGAAAAAGAAATATTCAAATTGATTATTTATGAAGTTAGCTATTTTTTTTAATTTTGTGTTATAACTCATAATTTATAGGTTTCTTTGTAGGTTATTTTTTACTACTATTTTGTGCAATATGAGCCATAATGATAAAAATAAAAATTGATGATGATTTCAAATCATTTTTTGTTTTTTTTAAAGGATACAGAAGGCCAACTAAAGACAATTAAATTTTTGATAAATGGACGTGGGTTTAGCCAATTTCTCTTTGTTCAATCATGTTCTCTTTATGTTGATACTTACAAATAATTTCCTTAATTTTATTGAGATAATAAATTCGGTGTTTGTGGTTAAGGTCTCCATATTTTGTTATGAGAATAGAGTGGTTAAGGAAGTATTTCGAAAGGATTTTAAATTTATGTCATTTTAGGATATAAAAATATTTTATACTTTAAATTCTTATTTATAAATTTCAAAATCATTTAATCAATTTTAAAAAATAAAATATACTTTTAACAATAAATATTATAATGTGTTAGAGTATTAGCATTGTTGGTGTAAACACCCTTCAGTCATTATTTTACCAACTAGAGCCTTAAAAACCTCCCACATCCGAGTATGTAAACTTTTTTTTTTTCCAATCCCAGGTACAATATGGGTATTTAGAACTTACTGTAGCATGTATGTATAAATAAAATAATATTATTTCTCTCTCCTCTGTTGCTTCTCACTCTTTGACTCTTTCTTTTCTTCTTTTCTCACGCTCCGTCTCTGATTTTTCTCTCTTCTTCTCTCACACTCTTCTTTGTTCTCTATTCTTTCTCCGTCTCTGACTCTATTCTTTTCTTCTCTCTCACTTGCCATTTGCTCGATTTTTTGGTAGAGGATTGGAGGGGCTGTAGATTGGGTCTTGCGATTTGGGTGGTGTGGGCTCGCCGTGGGTGTGCTCGCCGTTTGCTCATCGTGGATTTTGCCGTGGGTTTGCTTACCACGTGCCGTGGGTTTACTACCATGGGTCTGGGTTTACTCGTTGTGGGTCTGGTTTTGCTTGCCGTGGGTTTGGCTTTTGCTCACGGTGGTGGAGACCGTGGGTTACTGGTCTTTTTTTTTTGGTGTTGAATGTTGATGGTAGATTGTGGGTTGCTGGTGGTGATGGTGTAAGTGTGTAGTGCAGCGGTGGTGGGCTGGTGGTGGGCTGGTGGTGTCAGTAAATTTGTGGTGGTTCTTGTATAGAAAGAACGAGGGAGAAAGAATAAATAAAAATAAAGAAATAGTAAATAAAGAGTAAAAAAAAAATTATTTTACTGAAGTGGTTAAAAAGTAGAAACCCGAATGTAAAAGGTATCTTGTAAAATAGGTTGATATAATAGATAAAATAACTTTTTAGACGATAAAATAGAGACCGGTTGTCAAACTCGAATGCTAGTGCTCTTATAGTCTTATAGTGTTATACCATTTTTTTAAATAAATTATAAATTAAGAAAATTAATTTTCAAAGTATTCAATAATATTATTGGCAAGTATATATATTATACAACAAAATAAGTATTATATATAAGTCTAAATATACACAAAAATAATTGTAAATAAAATTGTAAAGTAGTCTATATATCACGCGAGACATCACATAGTACTCTAAAGAAATTATCCCGGTAAATCTTGAGAAGCTCAATACGAAAACTGTTTATCCAAGTTCTTAATTAAAAAATAATTACAAAATACATACAAAGTAACAAAAATAAGTACATTCATCATGTTTTCAAGTCTCTAATACAATAACGAATGTGCTTAAGAAGTACAGGAATCAAAATATCCAGTGAGCTCAACTGTGACAAATGACCTTCTGAGGATGTGACTTCCCGATTGACTCAGCACCAAGATTTTGAAACAAATATTCTGACGCTGGGATTGGCACAGCAACATCCCTAATACTTTGTATTATGTGACAAGGCGTAGCGACATGACCTAGAATATGTCTCGAGTCACTCAAAAATATTGTATGAGCCAAACTCAAAGCTATGTCTGGTCTCATATTAAAGTGTTCGGGTGAATTCTTGGACTGCAATAGATCCATGTCACCACTCACAATTAATGGAGCGAACCCAGAGCACCATGCTTTGTAATTTTTTTTTTTTTTTTTTTTGAGATGACCATGCTTTGTAATTTGATTGTACCGCTTCAAATATTTGGTCTAGATCTTCAAGCTCAAACCCTCCACTTAATAATCTGCATCATTTAATAACCATTTAAAAAAATGAATGTGTTGTAAGTCCACCATATCACAAAAAGAATAAATTTTAAGAAAATATTAATGTCACAAGTATATATAATAACAAGCTCGTAGCCTTGTGCGGACGTATTTTTATTTATATCAATTTTATAATCTCTCCTTAATATGGTGAATTCATATATTACTATCTATAGATACAGGCCAAAAGTCAAACTACGTAAATTGTTGGTATATTAAAGAGAGACAAAAAATAGATTTTTCTTCCATGCCAAGAAAATCGAAACTAAGTTTAATTAGGATTTGGAGACAAATTCTCAAAATTCTCCATAGTGACCAAATTCACTTAACAATCTTCCAAATCAAGTCAAATTAGAAATTTCACCTTAATCCAAAATGTAAGAATTAGAAATTGAGCCAAAATCCACAACAATTTTCCACCCTGGCGAAATTTGCAAAGCACCATAATTTTTCAAATTCCTCTCTTCACCTAGCAACCAAATACAAATTCTTAACAAATCTTCACCTTGACAGGACTTCCCTTGAACCATAAATGTGTCAAGTGTTCGAAAGACTCAAAACCAAATTAGAGCCTAAAATAAATCAAAATCACCCAAACTACCTCCAAATCTAGTAATAGACGCCAAATGCACTCAAAGAAGATGCTGAACTCAAATTAGAGTCCAATCAAAAGAATAAAATGCATATCACCTAAAGCTATCTTCAAATATGCCCATAGGAGCTAAATGCACCTGAAGAGGGTGTCATAAGTCTATTTATTGATCTTCTACAAGTCATTCTTTGACATCTTTCCCCCCAATGCTAAAATCCATGAACCAATCAATAAAATCTCCAAAGAAGATAAATCCAAACACCTAGGTACTAAACCTTGGCTTTGAATAACAAATCCAAATACTTAGGTAATGAACCTTAACTCTGATACTTGATTGTTGTGACCGTGAAAGTTTTGGTACCAATTTTCTTTATGGGAAAGGCTTTCAAATAACACTTCCACACAAGATTGAGTGCAAAAGTTATTATAAAGTTAAGAAAGATCTCTATAACAAATAATATAATAATAGAAATAAAGAAAAATTGAGATAACCACACACAAAATAGAACATCATAGATTCACGTGGTTTTGCTTTTGTTATTCTACACCTATTGATAGCAAGGATGAATTTATCATCAATTTTCTTTATGGGAAAAGGGTTTCAAATAACACTTCCACACAAGATTGAGTGCAAAAGTTATTATAAAGTTAAGAAAGATCTCTATAACAAATAATATAATAATAGAAATGAAGAAAACTTGAAAGAAAAATTGAGATAACCACACACAAAATAGAACATCATAGATTTCCATGGTTTTGCTTTTGTTATCCTACACCTATTGATAGCAAGGATGAATTTATCATATCAAAGAGCGTTTAAAAAGTGCTTACACTAAAAGGAGGCATCATAAATAACAAAATCTCTCTAGGGTTCTTTTAAATTCATCCAAAGTCACTCCTAATGTGAGAGGACCCTTGGACCAAAGCCAACAAACCTTTAATACTATTGTTTATTTATAATACCTATCCCGTAATGAACAAGGAATACATTTGTTTGTAGATAAGAGATACTTTTCTTTTTGGACAATAAATACATTTTTTTAGTGGACAAAGAATACACTTTTATTCCACATAGAGAACCCAAATCAAATCAAATTAGGAATTCGAGACAATTTCTAACAAAAACTAGAGATAGGCATAAAAGAAGGTTAAATCAAGATTTTAATTGCCAAGAGTCTTGTATTTCAACTGGTTGACATTTCCTTTTGTTTCTAACAGAGACATTCATGATTTGATTCCTCCTGCCTTCGATTATCAAATTATAAGAAAAATCAAGGTTTAATTTTTTATTGAAAAAAATTTAAAGAGAGAACAAACACGATATCAATCTGAGACTTTAGTTGTTGTGACTGCAACTTATAGTGGACATATAAATTAGTGAAATGTGATCAAAATTAGAATAACAAATATAAATAAATGAAAATGAAATACTTTGACTTTACATCAAATATTGGTAATTTTGCATAGTATGATCATTATTTTTGTAAATAATTAGTATTCCCTTCATCCTAAATTGTTAATCTCTATTTCATTTTGGGATGACCCAAAATATAGTCTTCTTTGAAAATTCAATAAACATATACATTTCCTACCTTATCATTGCTTTATTTATAATGTCAATTACTCCTTTCACTAGAATTTAAATTAAGAAGGGTAGTTTGAAAACTTGTAGCTTTTTATTTAAAAGACAATGTTTTAAATAATGTTTCTTTAAAATGTTGAATTTCTTAAACATGACTAAATTTGGGATTGATAGAGTATTATTAATGATTAAAAAGTTAATTGGTTTGCTATCAACGACTAGTACTAATAATGATTAAGCAGATTCTCTACCTTCAACCAACTACTATGTAGCTTTCTCAACAAAAAAAAAAAAAAAAAAACTACTATGTAGCTCAAGTTTAAAGAAAAATCATTATGAAGTGAACGCTATGAATTAAAATTCTATCGTATTTATATAACAAAAAAAACCCACTATGTTAAAATAATTAATGAGGTTGATTAGGTTATTAATTAATATAATTTATAGGTTATTTTTATCATAGAACGGATGTCATAAATTGAAAATTATATCTTATCTTAAAAAAAAAACTACTATGTTGAAATAATTAATCATGAGGTTAATTTGGTTATTAATTAATATTATATTATTAAAATCGTAGTAATTTCATAGCATTTCTAAATTAACCTACAACCTAACAAATATATTAAAAGGACTACGTTGTGAAATTGTTATGTGTCTCTAAAAGGATTCAAACACCAAAACAAAAAATAAATTCGTTATTTAATAATTAGATGTAAATGTTGGACGTTTTATTGAAAACATCAAGAAATATAAATTGTGTTACATGCACATTCCATGTGCTTTATTTGTAGTGAAATTTTGACACTAATTCTTTACCAAAAAAAAAGAAAAGAAATTTTGACACTAACACTTGTCTAACAGTAGGCACTTCCAGTTCCACTAACCGCAGTGAACACTCATCAGTCGCCGCTATCAATTGCAAACAGTACCACAAATATAATAAAAACGAATGTATCCTAGTCTACATGATACTATTTCTATAGAGGAGCGAGCTAGTACCATTCTCTCAGTGCAAATGAGAGAAAATAAATAATTTTGTTTGCATGTAATTCCATATACAGCCATTAAAATTTGAACAAGTATAGATCATTATCTCTTCATGACTTCATGGATTCTCAAAAAAAAAAAAAAAAAAAAATCTCTTCATTCCTTCTTTATATATGATTGACTGATTGTAAGCTTGTTTGAACAAAACAAAACACAAAATAGTGGCCAGTTGGATTGTGTCCCTGGTTTTCCTCTCATTTTTATGAGGTGGGGTTTTCCACGTAAAACGTGAATGCCTTTTCAAGTTCTCAGTTTTTATTATTTATTTATTTACTTATTGATTTTTAGTCTATTTCGGAGTTGATGATAATAAACAAATTATTTTATTAATTTTTATTTGTGTATATATATATATATATTTGTCATGAAATGATAATGTGCGACCCGTGTTATATAAATAATCTATCCTTGTTTTCTTTCCTTACAATTAGTGGGAAGGAAGTGGGAAGAGGATTTGACTTCAGCCCAAAATAGAGTAGAGTCTTTTTTTTGTTTTTGTTTTTTTTTTTTTTTTATGAGTGAAAAGGGGATGGGGGATTCGAACGAGAGATCATTGCACGTGCACGCAGGATCCTTACCGCTAGACCACCCCTCTTGAACCATAAGTTTATGGACTATATATAAATAACTCTTTAAAGTTACACATGTGCATTATATATGGTAGTTTCTTATTGTTTACCGAGTAAAACAATACTAATTAATAGTTATGATTTTTATTTAATAGTTACGCGACAACGAATAATATCTTTGTCTTGAAATATACTACTAGTGAATCAAAATATTACTACAATAAGTTTTTTTTTTTTTTTTCTATAAAGGTAGGACAATTTTTTTTTTTATAATTTAAATCTTCAATATTTTCATTCGAAATACTAAAAAAATATCTTATAAACTATAAAGCTTTTAGTCTAAGATTAATAATTACTACTAAGCCAAAAAAAGAAAAAAAGAAAAAAGAAAAAAAAAAGATTGAGCATGCGTTTATTTATAACTTTTTTTTTTTATAAAAAAAATAGAGTTTCATCTTATAATGTTCACAATCCGTTTATTTCACTTACTCTTTATTATCAGACCAATATATCAATTGATTTTTAATATACCACATGGGTCCGTTTGGATAGAGCTTATTGTTGCTGAAAGTTGCTGAAAACTGATTGTTGCTGAAAACATTGTAGCAAAATAATTTTTAAATGTGTGAATAGTACCGTAGGTCCCATTTTTAATATTTTTTAATGTATAAACAGTGTATGAACAGTGCCGCACTGTTTATGCACAGTACATTTTGTCCCCCAAAGTCAAAAAAGCCTGCCAAAAAAAAAAAAAAAAAAAAAAAAAGGTGAAAACGCAACAAGTGAAAACGCACTGCACCTTACCTTGCTATCCCAACCGGCACCATATATCTTTTAGCCCCCGTTTGGATTGAACTGATTCCTGCGTTTCGCGTCTCGCGTTTTGGTTTTTTTTTTTTTTTTTTTTTTTTTTTTTTTTTTTTTTTTTTTTTTTTTTTTTTTTTTCAGCCGCTAATGTTGACTTGGGAGGGAAAAAACACTGTGCATGAACAGTGCGTGCACTATTTATGCACTGTTCATGCACTGTTCATGTAATAAAAAATATTAAAAATGGGTCCCACGGTACTATTCACATATTACAAAATTATTTTGCTACAGTGTTTTCAGTTTTCAGTTTTCAGTTTTCAGTTTCAGCAACAATAAGCTCAATCCAAGCTGATCTTTTGTTCAACCGGAAGAAAATTAAAACCCACAATTTATATATATATATATATATATATATATGTACGTACCTTGGGGTGGGGGAGAGCATGACAATCTTGGAGAATAGATCAGGTCGCATGACAGAGGCGATGAGACCTATCATGCCTGACACTGAAATTGAATGGCCAACAAAGATGCAGGAATCAACTTGTAGCTCTTCTAAAATTGCAAGCAAATCATATGCAAAACCCTCAAGCGTGGAGTACTTTCAAAATCAAAAAAATCAGGGTTTGTAGTACCCGCCCCCATATTATCATAGAGAATGACACGGTATTCATCAAGGAGATGAGGCACAAGGTACTTCAATTCCATACCGACTGATCTGTGCCAAACCCATGGCCTAGTACTATTTTTTGCTTCCCTAATCCTATAACCATCACGTTGTGAGCTTCTCCCACTATCCCCATTATATTTCTCTGCATTTCTTTGATGTTTCTCGTATTCCTTGGATTTGGTTTGCTTTTCTAGTGTGTCGGTTTTAGGTATTTATATATAGCTAGCACCGCATATCTTTGATGATAAATGACAAAGTATTTAACCAAAAAAAAAAAAAAAAAAAAGATGATAAATGACAAAGTAACAAACACCTGTTAGAGAGAGAGAGAGAGAGAGAGAGAGAGAGAGAGAGAAGTGTTTTAGGGAGAGTAATGGACTCTCGCCCTAAGCATCGTGTTCTCTCAAGGGAAGAGGAAGCTGAACTTTTAAGAAGCAAGAAGAAAGTTAAGGATGTCCACCACGCTGGTTTCAACGAAGGTGTTAGCGAGAATGGTCTCTCACCACGCAGCTACAATGCGTGGGCTCCGCAGAATAAGTCTTTCAAGGAAAAACTTGTTGGAGAAATCCCAGGAGCTTATGCTCAAGCATTTGATTTCTATGACCTAATGGAGGATGATGTTGAGTCTGATGATGAGGTTTCTGATCTACGCGAAGGTTTAGCAGCTATAAAGCTATCAAAGGAAACTAAACTGCGCATAAGGGGGTCATGGTCGAAAGCGCTGATTGTCAAGCTGTGTGGAAGGAGAATGGGCTTCAACTACATTCAAAGCAAACTCCAGCAGCTATGGAAGCCCAGTGGGAGACTTGACTGTGTGGACCTGGGGAATGAGTTTTTCTTAATGAGGTTCTCAATGAAGGAGGATTTAGATGCAGTTTTGAGAAAAGGTCCTTGGTTCATAGGAGAACATTTCCTATCTATAAGGCCGTGGGAGCCATTCTTTAAACCGGAAATAGCCAATGTCTCATCAATCGCGGTTTGGGTTAGATTACATGCTCTACCTATTGAACTCTATGAAGCGGATGTTCTAAAGCAGATTGGGGAAGCCATTGGAAAAGTTCTGAGAGTTGATACTCATACCGCAATGGAAGCTCGAGGTAAGTATGCCAGGCTTTGTATTCAGGTGGATGTTGACAAACCACTCATAAACGCAGTCCTCATTGGGAAGTTTGAACAAGCGGTGGTGTACGAGGGGCTCCATAAGCTCTGCTTCGCGTGTGGCAGAGTTGGGCACAAGAAGGAAATGTGCCCACACATTGTCCGGGGAGCGGAGCCACCGCCGGAAAAGGAGGCATCTTGTGCTAAGGTGAGTAGTACAAGCCCACGTAAAATGCATGTGCCAGGTGGTTGCGAGGCAGGCCGTGGCATGGCAGAGAGTAGTACAGGTGAGAAAGGCGTGACAGAGAGTAGTGGAATGGAGCAGGAAGAGGACAAGTACGGACCATGGATGGTTGTTACACGTAAGAGAGGCGGACAAAAGGGGACCACGAAGGAGATGCAGCAATTGGACCCCATGAAATCAGTGCTGAGCTCAAAGCAAAGAGCCACTCTGGCGAAGGACAATATTAGCAACGGCCATTTTGTATGGAAGGAGGCTAATTCGGTGGGTTGCACATCCGAGCCCATTATGGAGAAGGATGGGAACGGTGGTTTGTTCATGGGCCCGAATGTCACGAATAGAAGCTCTTTGGCAAGCAGTGGACCTCAATTAAAAGCCCATGTCAGCCCATCTGTAAAGGGCAAGAAGGTCATTGCCAGGAAGAGGGCTTTAAACCTTTTGACCAAAGAAGCTTCTGGCAACAACACGCCCCCCTTCAGTTCAGCTTTACAAAGTTCTTCCTTTCTTGATAACAGAGGCGCCGATTTTAGCTCATCCTTCCATTTCTCAGCAACTCCTCTAGCCGAGCCGGACAATATTTTTCGAGGGAGAAATGATGCTCATACTAATGGCAACTCTAGTGGGAAGCAAGATGAAAAGTTGGAAGACAACAGATCCCTTGAAGGGGAAGAGTGTAGTCCTGGCCAAGCTACCACCATGGGTCTCTCCGTGGAAGAGGTTTGTAGGGAGGGAGATGATCTGGTGCGAGATAGAGAAAGAGCAAGCGAAGTCTGTTACGTTCAGGATGATGGTGAAGATGGAGATGCTGGTATGGAATTCGAAGAGGGAGGTGGTGTTGAGACTTCCTCCTGATAAGGGTCCTCTCTTTTTAATCTTTATCATGAATTTAATAATTTGGAATAGTAGGGGCGTTCTGAAGCCCAATTTTCAGAACCATGTGAGAGATTTGGCTAGGATTCATAATCCAGCCATCTTAGTAATTATGGAGACCAAGCTAGGTGGAGCTCGTGCAAAAGAAATAACGGATAGGCTTCCGTTTGATGGCGCCATTCACACTGAAACAATTGGATTCTCGGGTGGTCTTTGGCTGCTGTGGAACTCCGATATTGTGGAGGTGGTTCAATTGGCTAATACAGAGCAAGAAATTCACGTGGAAGTGAAGGTACTCGCTAATAACCTTTCTTGGATTTTTTCTGCTGTCTATGCTAGTCCTAGGAATGTAGAAAGAAGTATTCTGTGGGAAAATTTAATTAAAGTTGCAGATCTCCATAATAAACCTTGGGTGATAGCCGGGGACTTTAATGAACCCTTGTTGAATGACGATAAGTTTGGTGGAAGACCAGTTAGTTTATCTAGGTCTCTCTTATTCAAAGATTGTTTAGATAAGTGCAATATGGTGGATTTGGGGTTTTCGGGACCTAGGTACACGTGGACAAACAGGAGAGAAATAAATAATCTTATTCAAGAGAGACTAGATAGATTTTTCATGAATCCTAGTTGGTGCCTTTTATTTCCGGATGCCAGAGTCTCTCATCTCACCCGCTGCCATTCGGATCATTGCCCGGTGCTGTTGGAGACTATTCCTAGGCTTACCACCTTCCTTAAGAGACCGTTCAGATTTCAGAGCTTCTGGCTGTCTGATCCCTCCTTTCCCCAAGTTGTGACTAGGGCTTGGAATCGAGATGGGAACCTTTCAACTTCTATAGCAAAATTCACAGATGAAGCGTCTAGTTGGAATAAGAATCAGTTCGGGAATATTTTTGGGAAGAAAAAAAGATTAATGGCTAGACTCAATGGCATTCAGCGAGTTTTAGCCATCAACCCCTCTTCCTTCTTAATAGACCTTGAGAATCAGCTGCATAAGGATTTAGAACTAGTTTTGAATCAAGAGGCGGAGTTGTGGGCGTTAAAATCTAGAATTAATTGGATGGTTATGGGAGACCGAAATACCTCTTTTTACCACGTTTCTGCTCTCGCAAGAAGGAAAAGGAACACAATCTCTATGGTTAAAAATGAGGTAGGGGACTGGTTATCAGAGGAAAATGAAGTCATGAGTCATTTTAGAGAGGGGTTTATCAAGTTGTACTCCACCAACCAAGTCAAGGCTGCTTGGAGTCATGATCTTCGGACTGGTTGGCAGATTAGTCTCACAGAGGAGGAAAAAAACAACTTGGATCAGCCGGTGTTAGATGAAGAAATTGTTACAGCCTTGTGGTCTCTTAAGGCTTTCAAAGCCCCAGGTCCCGATGGTCTTCATGTTGGTTTCTTTCAGAAATTTTGGCTTACTGTGGGGGATTCAGTGAAAGAGGAGATAAGGAAAGCTTTTCTTAGTAGGAAAATTCCGGAGTATTTGAATTGCACTAATATTGTCCTTATTCCTAAGATCCAAAGCCCGGAGTCCATTAGTAGCTACAGACCTATTAGTTTGTGCAACTCGGTGTACAAAATTATCACCAAAATTATAGTGGGAAGGTTGAGACCGTACTTGGATAAATTAATAGGCCCGTGTCAAGGGGCTTTTGTTCCGGGAAGAAGAGGGGTGGATAATACTATTATTGTCCAAGAATTGATCCATACGATGGGTAAGACTAAGGGGAGAGGAGGTTACATGGCTTTGAAGATTGATCTTGAAAAAGCCTATGACAAGTTGGAGTGGAGTTTTATTAGAGATATGTTGATCCGATTCAATCTCCCAGGGAAGTTAATTGATCTTATAATGAGCTGTATTTCTTCGGTAACTACCTCCTTGCTCTTTAATGGAGGGGCCCTTGAGCCTTTTACACCCACTAGGGGAATAAGGCAAGGTGACCCTTTGTCCCCATACATCTTTATTATGTGCATGGACTATTTGGGGCAATTAATTCAAGAAAGGTGTGAAGATAAGTCTTGGACTCCTGTCAAAACTTCCCGAAGAGGACCAGCCTTCTCTCATCTGTTTTTTGCAGATGATCTGGTTCTTTTTGCCAAGGCAAACTTGGAGAATTGCCTAGTAGTTAGAGAGGTGTTAGATGAATTTTGCAGCCAGTCGGGTCAGACCATAAGTGAAGCTAAATCAAGGGTATTCTTCTCCCCAAATGTGGACCACAGTGATAGTGAAGCTTTGAGTGACATCCTTGGCTTTCAACCTACAACAAATTTGGGAAAATACCTTGGTTTTCCTATCCATCATAGGGGTGTTTCTAACCAGGATTTTTATTTTGTGGTGGACAAGGTTAAAAAGAAACTAGCAGGATGGAAGGCAAACCTCCTTTCCATGGCCGGGAGATCAGTTTTAATCCAAGCATCCACTTCAGCCATCCCAGCTTATGTTATGCAGTGTAACCAGCTCCCTGGGAGAATTTTAGATGGCATAGATCAAGTTAATCGGAATTTCTTGTGGAACTCTTCGACAGACAAAAAAAGTATGCATTGGGTGGGATGGAAGAAGGTCACTACCCCTAAGGAGGTAGGTGGTTTGAGCATCCAAGCTGCCAAGGGCAGAAATACGGCTCTTCTTGCTAAATTAAATTGGAGGTTCCACACAGAAAGTGAGGCCCAATGGGCAAAAGTGTTGAGATTGAAGTACTGCACAAATCAGCGCATAAACTCCAGGAATGCAGCCAGTTTGCCTTGCTCTCACACTTGGAGAAGCATGAAGAAAGGGGAAGTTGTTTTTAAGAAGGGAATTACTTGGAGCCCGGGTCACGAGAGTAGTCTTAGCTTCTGGCATGATAACTGGTCTAAGGTAGGAACCTTAAGAAGCACCATACAAGGCCCTTTAACCACCGAGTCCAACTTGCTGAAAATTAAAGATGTTGCTAGGCTGGATGGGTGGGATTGGAACCTGCTGCAAATGGAGATCCCTGAGAATATTAGAAGAGAGGTTCAAGCTACCCCAATCTCATTCGTCGCAAGGAATGAGGATAAAATAGCTTGGAATCTTTCTCCCAAAGGTTCTTTTGATCTCAGAAGTGCCTATCTTCTTGCTTGTGAGCCTCTTCCAGATCCGGCTTTTCATGGGAAGTGGATATGGAAGTTGGATTCCTTGCCGAGGATCCAAACTTTCATTTGGAAATGTATGCACCAAAGTATCGGGGTTAGAGAATGCTTACAAGCTAGGGGAATGCTAATTGAAAATTTATGTCCTCATTGTAATAGATGTTCGGAATCTATACTCCACGCTCTCCGGGACTGCAATATTCTCAAGGCAATATGGCACCAGTTAGGAATCAGCTACCATGATTATGGCTTTTACTCTGCCAACCTTCAAGATTGGATTATGGATAATTGTAGAGACAAGGGGATTCGAAGCACAGGTCAAGCTCCATGGAATCAAATATTTATGTTTGCTATATGGATGATTTGGAAGGGCAGAAACCAGCTGGTGTTTGAGAATAAGAATCTAAAAACTAGCCTAGCCATGGACATCAATCAACATGCGCTAGAATATTTTCACTGTGTGGGTAAACCTTTGGTGGCCACTCGCAAAATTCTAAAGCAAGTGAGGTGGGAAAAACCTGGCTGTGGATGGGTGAAACTAAATACTGATGGCTCATCCTTGGGGAGTCCGGGTGTGGCTGGTGGTGGAGGTCTCTTACGAGATGCAAATGGCAACTGGCTGGGGGGCTTTGCTAGGAGAATTGGTACAGCAAATAGCTTCACTGCTGAGCTGTGGGCTCTTCGAGATGGACTTCTTTTGTGCCGGCAGATGAATATCCAAGCTGTGATTATTGAGCTAGACGTTAGAGCTATTGTTGATGTTTTCAATCATCAAGCTAGGACCAACACTATTGTGTCTTCAATTATGGATGACTGCAGGAATTTAGCTTCTCAAATCCCTCAAATGAGCATTAGACACATCTACAGGGAAGCGAACAGAAGTGCAGATTGGCTTGCTAACTTAGGCCGTATGTTAGTTTCTGGTTTTGAGTCTTTTACTGATCCGCCTGTGGATCTTTTTCCTTTGTTGGAGGCTGACTGCAGTGGTCTGTACTACTTCAGGCTTTGTAATGTCCCTGTGTTCTCGGTTTAGTTTTGAATGAATTCCGATTTCTACCAAAAAAAAAAAAAAAAAAAAAAAAACAAACACCTGTTACGTATACATGTTTTTTGTACATTTTTTGGCTCTGCAAAGTGTGTGAGGTAGTGTCATTTTTCCTGTCACCGCACCGTTAGGCGTTAGTCCACAAAATGATACAGCGAGCGACACTTGCAAATCAATGACTTTAGTTACTCCACACTTAAATGAAAACTCTATTTCTTGCAATTTCTTTTTTCGAAAATTAAATTTAATCACTTTACTTTTATTTCAATTATGAAATTAGTTCATAAGATTTGATTTTTGTTAATTTAATCTCTAATTTTATTAAAATAAATCAGTTTAGTCCTACCATCCGAATTTATTAGCAAATGATGCGGTTAAACATTTTTTTTATTTCATTCTTAAAAAGAATAACACCCATCAAACAAACGATTAAATGACATATATATTAGGATTTTTTAATTAAATTTTTTTTTAAAGGGCATCGTTCAAGACCAGATTAACTCATTATTATAAAGTGAGGAATTGCATTCACGAAAATTAAACTTTAAAGGTTTAGCAAAAAAAAAAAAATTAAAGATTAATGTGATAATTGACATAAACATCAAGAGACTAAATTGAATATTAATGTTCTTGAATATCAAAGAAAAAATAGAAATTCTAATTTTCACATTTTATTAAGGTGAACCTGTAATACTTTTTTTTATATAAAGAAACTATAATACTTAAAGTTGTAAGAGAATTCACACTAAAAATGTCAAAATAACTTAAAAGCTATTTTGACGACTCAAACACCAAAAAGAGGCCTTTATTAATATTGTTAAATTTAAAAGTTTTAGCAATTTGCTACAGTAAGTTGCTACATTATTACTAGTAACAACTTACTGTAGCAAATTGCTACATTATTTTATTAATCTCTCTCTCTCTCTCTCTCTCTCTCTTCTCTTTCCCTTCTCTCTTCTCTCCCTCCTTTTCCCAACAAACAACCCACATGCATTCTTGACATAACAAATCTCATCGCCACTCTCTCCTTCCCACCCGTCATCATCCTGAAACCTTCCTCGCTGACACTGGAGACGAACTCGTCAGAGCTCTCGAGGATCCTGTAGTGGATGAGAAAGTAGGCCTCCTGGGACGGCGAGAACACTGGTATTCGCTCCCATCGGGGTCGCGGGTTTGTGATTTATGGCGGTTGTGGGTTGGATAGTTTTTGTTTTTAGCGGAGGTGATGTGGTATGGATCACTCACTAGATCATTGGGTTGATTCGATAGTTATGTGGGTTGATTCAGTGGCTGTGGGTTGATGGGTGTGGTTGTAATCGTTGGTTGTGATTGTTGTTTGTTGTGTTGATTGGTTATTTTATTGTGTAGTTTATATTATTTTAATATATTGTGTGTTAAAATAGAATATTTAATGTTAGATGTATTTAAAAGTAAATTGTTAAAATAGATAAAATGACTTTTTAAATTGTTAAAAGTTATATTTTTTGACATCTTTATTATGAATACTCAACGCTAAAGAAATAACCGGTTTTTTATATTAAAAAAAAAAAAAATTCTTTAGATAGTGTTGGTACTGGTGATTTATGACAACCAGCAAATTAGCGTTGTGATAAGTTTCAAAGCATATAATTACCTAGCCGGCGAAATGGCGTTGTCATAGCACTGTGCTTACCCCTGTCCTTATTATTATTATTTTTTGTTTGAAAGAAAACAATTCATATCGAGACAAGTAAAATCTTAGTCGAACTTTGAAATCCCAATTCCCAAATACAAACCTACCAAACAAAATTTTCTATTTGTAAATATTCCTTTTGCATTATTCTAGGAAGTAGAGCTCTAACTATAAAGCTCCAGTAGTAATGCTTTTGTGATATTAACGTTGTAAGAGCATTAGTATGGTAGAGTGTAAACAGTCTTCAATTGCTATTTTACAACCTAGGTCATCCAAAATCCACTCTATCCGAGTTTGTAAACTTAAAAAAATTTGCAACCTATGAATAGTAAGGTTGCATAACCTTACTATTCATAAGTTATATAAAAAAAATATTATTTTAATATGTGGTTGTGTGTGAAGAGAAAAAGTGAGTGGGAGAAAAAAAGAGAGAATAATACTTTTTATTATTTTATTAGGTAGTTTATATTATTTTATTATGTTGTATGTAAAAATAAAAACTGGGATATAGAGTGAGTTGTAAAATAGCTTGATAAAATAGATAAAATAGTGTTTGAGAATGCAAAATAGGTTTTTTTTTTGCATCCCTGGATGCTAATGCTCTAAAGCTCTAGCAGTAATGCTTTTGTGATATTAACGTTTTATGTGTTTAGCAAATTATGGTGAATAGTACTTTAGAGTTATGAGTTTATAAGATGGAAGAGTGTTATATTCATAATATTTTCACAACAAATCATAAGTAATAAGTTGTTACTGGTTCTAATTTGAATCTATAACTTAAATTACGTTTTTGCCCACCCATAACAACCAATAACAACCCATCACTTATAATTTGTTGTGAAAATATTATGGACATAACATTTTTAGAAAAGTGCTTTTAGTAGAAATTGCCAAATGTTTGGAAATTTCACTAATGAGGTTTTTAGAGGAATTAATTTTAGCAAGATTATTAAAAATGCATTAGTGAAAAAAAAAAGGCTAATGGACCATATTTTTACAAGTGCCATAATGAAGTTAAAGAAGGTGGACCCAAGTAAATTTGAGCTCCATTAGAGTAAGGAATCAAAAGCAATTCACACTAAATCCAAGTCAAACTTGGATTAGGATTCCAGTTTGCGCAAGTTTTATTTCAACATAACTTTTGACTCATATGTCATGTAGGGTCCAAATTCGTTGGGCCAGGTAACAACTTTCTGTATTGTCAGCCCAACAAATCCCCAACAATAAATTTGTAGAGAATGGGTTAAACAACTGGGCTGGGTTTGGATTTAGCAACGGTTCATACAGGCAGACCAGAGTAGAAAAGAATTTAGACTAGCACTTATTAGGATTCTCTTCTGTCCGAAGAGCTTTTGTATTTAATGACTTAACGAATACAATTTCTTTCCCCCCCTTTTCCTTGAGGCCTGTTTCCCTTATATATACACCCTCTCCCCATCTTCACCGCACACTTGTCCTCCATCTAGGCGTTCACTTGAGTACTAGTCACATCAGAAGTCTGCTTTAGCCTGCAGTAAGTGGTGGTGGGTGAGGACGCACTGTTCAGGTGTCTTCTTCACATAAATGCGGCCAGGAAAGTTGCTGCAGTGCATTAAATGCGGTGGTGGCAGCTTTATTTGGGATATACTTCTTAATATCTACGCGGTTAGGCGTGCCCATAGCTTAGCAATTCGCAAGGGAATCTTCAGCGTACTTTCCAGATCAAGCTGCGGGTAGATCCGTTGGATATGATCCCTTCGGACAGGCCAGATTCTCTTCGGACACAGCATTTGTCCCGTATCGGCTGCACCCTCACCAGGATGACAGCGTTGATGCTTTTGACTTCTTCGGACAGGGAATTGTATTCGGACTGGGTTTCAGGCCCACTATATGGCGTTGGACTTTCTCACCCACATGTCATATTGTGATAAGTTGGGCAGGAAAGATGACTCAAAGGGATACAATTCTTTAGTTCATGAAAAGTCCAAATTATAACGTTTAATGGATAAAAAAAGTCAATTAAGCGGAGCATGAATGAATTTTTTTTTTTTCCAAACGAGAGTTCTACTTATAATAGGATTTTTTGGTCCTCCTAAAAAGGCTCTTTAGATCAAATTCAAGGGAGAGCAACCTTAGAACAAAATTATGTTTTTCTTAGAGTTTTTGTTTTTGTTTTTGTTTTTTCAATTTTTAGAGTTTTCTTTGATGTAATAACTTGCTAAAAACCTTACTAAGGCAAGGAATGAAATCCAACCTTCTATTGGTATGTTCTTAACAATACTTTGACAATTTTAGTACTTAAATTATGGGTAATTATTGAGTACTCTTGGAGTTTCATAAATATGTAACCCCCTCTTTCACATAATTGTAGGTCTCACTAATTAAATTCATGATGAGACCCACAATTCATGTGAAAGGGAGAGTATGCATTTATGGTACTCCCGGAGTATTCAATAATTTTCCTTAAATTATTGTGTTTTTGATTGATTAATCTATCTAGTTGAGTTATAAAATAAAAATTGTTAGAACTACAAATAAATGTGTTGCTTGTGGATCCCTAAGCCTTAGTGTTTTAAGAAATTGTTGTTTTCCTCAAATTAATTTTTCTTTACCAACCAAATTTTAAATTCTCCTCAAATAAATTTTATTGTTTTAATTGTATTTTATCTCTTGGAGTGCTAATCCCTTCTCTATGGATTCAATCTTACACTTACTAAGTTATATTACTTTGTGACAATCGTGCACTTAGGAGCATTGAAGTCAAATAAAAAAGATTGATGAAGACCATCTAACAACTCTTGTAATGAAACTTGGGAGCCACCAACACCCCCTACATTAAAGTCAATTTTGATGCAGCAGTGAGCGAAGACAACGCATATGCAATAGCTGTGACCAGTGGTCCAGTGACAACGACCACCGTTTTATCAGTGTGGACTGAACTGTGTGAGGAAACATACTATTAGTAGCAGAAGAAAAGGCAGTAGTGTACTAGTAGTGTTGGCTTCCATCAGTAAATCAGAGGATTAGGTTTCTAGTAGGAGTATGTTATCTCTGAAGGAGATGCTCTCTCTCCCTCTTCAATGATCCACGATATCCTCCCCCACTTTTCAATTGAACCTGTCATTAGCGAAACTCGAAGAATATTACAGTAATTGTCTATAGCCTTCGAGTTTCGTATCTCATATAGGTAGATTGCCACTCTTTAATTTTATGGCCCATAATGGTAAGATGGGCTTGTTTTGTGTGAAAAAAAAGGGAGAATAAGATCTCATCTCCACTGTTCCTATTAAATGTTTTTTTTTTTTTTGTTTCCAAGCTTGATGTGGATATTTTTATTTATTTTGTTTGTTCCCTCTTTTTGTGATCAATGAAATACTTATTCATAAGAAAAAAATTACAAAACTAATCACAAAATAAACACAAGGTAATTACATATTTTAAAGACATACTATTAAGAATAATATTTTTAATTAATAATTAAAGGACATGCCAAAGGATAAAAGAGGAAAGTCAAAAGCGTACGGATTTCTAACTATACGCCAAGATCAAATCTGGGAAACGGGCTCCTATAAAGAAGAAAGAAAGTACGAAAATAAATAATAATAATAAATTTTTTAAAAAAAGAACAAGAATAGTGCAATAAGATTAGCTAGGCAGAGTCATTATTATTGAGCTGATGAGACTCTCCCGCATGATTGGGTACTAATGCGGACAGGTGTTGGGTCACCACTGAGCCACGATAGTGATTGAAGATCACACGAACTTTGCAGAGCCCATTTCACCAAAAAGCACAAACACATAAACTATCATAATAATTCAGACAGCAATATCGAAACGAATGTGCTTGAGAAGCACCGGAATCACGACGTCCGGCGAGCTCAACTGGGGAAGATGACCGTCCGATGACATGACTTCGACGATTGACTCGCCGCCGAGGTTCTGATGCAAGTATTCCGACACCACGACCGGCACGGCCAAGTCCTTCATGCTCTGTATTATGTGGCAAGGCACGGTCACCAAGCCTAGCACTTGTCTCATATCGCATTGGAATATAGTTTGGCCTACGCTCAAGGCTATGTCTGGTCTCATGTTGAATAGGGTCCGGCTGAATTCTTGGACCGCCACTGAATCCATGTCTCCGCCCACGGCTAGTGGTGCGAACCCAGAACACCATGCCTTGTAATTTGACCTCATCGCTTCGAATAACTGGTCCAGATCTTCTTGCTCAAATCCTCCATAGTAATCCACATCATTCAAGTACCTTCTCAACCCAAAAAAAAATAAAACTAATTAATTAAGGTCATTTTTTAATATGAACTCCATACTTAAATCATTTTACACCAATATTTTAAAGGCGTTACAGGCTAACACAGGTGCCCGACAACGACATACACAAAAAGCCAAATACTCCAAATTACCAAGTGATTGACTTGTTTAAACCATAATTTAATCGAAAAGAAAAGTACTCCGCTACGTACTGATCAGGAAAGTTCTACGTACGTACCTTGGAGAGGCGGAGATCATGACGAGCTTAGAGAAGAGATCGGGGCGAGAGATGGAAGCGATGGCACCGATCATGGCCGAGACTGAATGACCCACAAAGATGCAGGACTCAATTTTCAGCTCTTCTAGAATGGCAAGCAAGTCATAGGCGTGTCCCTCAAGAGTCGAGTAGCGTTCGAAATCGAAGTAGTCGGGGTTGGTAGTACCTGCACCCATGTTGTCGTACAAAACAACTCGGTAGTCGTCAACGAGGTGAGGAATAAGGTGCTTCCACACAGACTGGTCGGTACCAAAGCCATGAGCTAGGACAAGGTTTTGAACTCCGGTTCCTAGAACCTTGACGTTGTGAGCTTCTTCAACAATACCCATTTTTTTTTTCTTTCTCCCTTGGATTTTTCTATATTCCTTGCTCGTTTATTGGGTTTCTCTACAGTTTTGTAGTGTGAAAACGTGGCTTGGATTGAGGAAGAGATGATTAGCACCACATATAGGCAATGATGGGATAAAGTGGACCAAAAAAAGTTAAACTATTTGGTGTGGCTGGAGCATTTATTTGGCTTTGTTAACAGGTCGCTGATCTGATCTCATCGAGTGGCTATTGTTCGCTGACCAAAAGGAAGGAATAGATATTTTGACTCTCTCTTAAGTGTAACTAGGGGCATGTACTGTGTGATTGGCGTTGATTGATTGGTTGTTTGTTCCCACATTTTTCATGAATGAGGCTTTGTAAACAACAACCTTGCACCACATGACAAAGTACCCTGGCGGCCTGGCCAGCGACGGAGATCGATTTTCTTTTATAGAAAGAGACAAACGGGACCATTTTTCGAGTCCTGTCATTGTCTTTAATCTATCTTATTCATTTATTTTAGGGCTGTGATGATAGTAACAGTAATCTGCGATTAATAGTTAATACATTAAAAATGTATAATAACCCAATTTCTTTTAATGTATATGCCAACGAAGAAAGTTGAATGGATCCAAGCCCGGCTCAAGTCCACTTGTGTAAAAAAATTTTAAAAAGTCTCAAGGCCCCCAAAATTATATAAATGTCTCAAAATTTTAAAGTGATAATTGAATTTATTTTAAGAAAAAAAAATATAGGAGGGTTTTGCAAGTCTCCCCCACTTCGACTTGAAGAAGGCTCCCCAAAATAGGTGTCATTAAAACTATGGACTATTTCACAAACAAAAAAAATTGGTGAGTGTGACGAATAATTATTGACAAATTTTTTTAATAAGTTATAAAAAATAAGTTATGAAAACTTAAATATAAAACTAAATTAGCAATTTTACATCTTAAAAAAAAAATTTTAAACAAAAAAATGTATATAATATTGAAAGTCAAATAAACTATTTTCTTTTTTATATATAAATATTAAAAAAATTTACTAAAATTTTTTTCCTTGGCCTCAAATGTAGCCAGCCCTAAATATATCTAAAAACTAGAATATTGGAAATTTCCAACACCTAAAGCTTTAGGGTATGTTTAGATACCGCTTATTGTTGAAAACTAAAAATTGAAAACACTATAGCAAATTAATTTTTAAATGTGTAAATAGTGTCGTGTGACCTAATTTTAAAGAAAAATTTGCTGAAATTCGTATTTGCGGGTTACGTGAACAGTGCATAGGACCCACACAAAAAACGTCAGACTCAAAAAACTTTCATTTTTAGTGCAATCCAAATGTAGGCTTAATGTCAAATTGTCTAAGAACTTCATAACAAGTTTTGAAACCAAGTTTCAAGTTTGAAACTCTCTCAAAAAAGTTTGAAGAATACTTTTACTTTAATAATGATAAAAATGGTTGTTTTATCTTTCTTGTATCTCTATATAGAAGATAATTAGTATAAAATTCATAACATAGCAATATAAGTGTAAGGTTGCAATTTGAATTCTAGGCCCAAAAGTTAAAATGATCTAGGCCTAAAGAGTCCAATACAATAAATTTGTAGAGAATGAGTTGGAAAACTATGCTATAATGAGTTGGGTAGCAATTATAGTGGATCCAGATGATAATAAGGTAGAGATAAACTGGTTTTTACTAAAGAAAATAGTCCTCAATCCAGTCCGAGGAGATTAGTCTTTGTATATATTTCCTTAATTTGATTACAAGTGTAGTTCTTAATATTACAATATTCTTCTCTCAGAATTTCGATCCCTTTCTCTTAAGGTCTCCTTCCTATTTTATACTATCTCCCTCCTCTCATCTCTACCTTCCATGTGGACATTAAATTGCTTGTGTTGATTATTATCCCATCAGCACCCTCCTGAAGTCTTTGGGGGTAGCTGTAAGGCTAAAAAGTACTGTTCAGATCTCACTTCCTCATTAATGCGGTTAGAGAGTTAGTTACAAAGCATTTAATGCGGTGGTAGCAGCTTTCTCCTAGGTATTTCCTAGCTCCCATCTGTCCTTTACGTTCACAGTGCATATCCTTATCAATAGAATTTCCTGGAATGTCACTCTGGATGATAGAATACACGTTTTGACCTTTGCTTTGTTTAGCCAAGGAGATCATCCTCCTCGGCCTACCTTCCCCAATCTTCTGATTTGTAGCTTACTCATGAGGCTCTAAGTCTTACATCTTCACTAATGTTTATCTGTTCTCGGACCACTCAACATTTTCAACCAAAGCCCAATATATACCCCTAGATCCCTTATCCCTACAATAAGTATAAAGAAAATTTTGCTTGAATGTTTTGATGAAGTCTACGTAATCGTTGTTGTACTTTAAAAAAAAAAAAAAAAACTTTTATGTAATTAATTCAATCAAAAATCTAATAGTTATTAGATCGAAAAAAAAAATGAAAGAACTACAATTAAACTCCTTAAACAAACTTCAAATTGAGCATATAATATATTATTTATAATATCAGGTTTTTCCAATTATGGATTTTAATAATCTGTCAACGAACAAATATTAATATTTGTGATAAATTGAAGAAAATTTATTATAATTGACTATAAATTTGAATACATGTATATTTAGTTTACAAATTAACTTTTTTTTTTCTCTTCTTTGATAGTGTATGGATCATATAAGTAATTTTTTTTTCCAAATATGTTATGATTTAAACTTATGTCATCAGTTCTATAATAATTATTTTTTCTTATCACGTCTTAAATATATATTTGACAAAGAAAAATTACACAATTTCAACTAATTGGAAACCCGACCCATTTTAAAAGCTTCATTTTGGATAAGAGGAACCATTTCTACATTTTGACAAAACAGCGGGGACAACATAATATTTTTATTGAAGGACCTCATTAACACCATAAAATTTTAAGTTATAGAACAAATTTTGAAGACTTTGGATTGGGGGACCACGGCGCCTCTGGTCTCTCTCTCAACCGCCTGCCCAAGAGGCCACGGCAACTACTTTATGATTGATGGGCACTAAGCAAGAGCATAAAGGCCTCCCATCACGGCACTTTTTTTTCTATCTTTAAAAAAAAAAAAAAAATTATATTGTTATAAATGTTCAAGCAAATCTCATTTTTCTATAAAAAAAGAAAAAGAAAAAGAAAAAAAAGAAGCAAATCTCATATTTCTTGTCATATCATGATTTCTCCTATTTGTATTGTACAACACTCAGTACCCGAACCCATTGGGGCCTAGGGCTCTGATATGAAGGTACATCCCGTGAACCTGGCCCCTATTTGCCCAAAAGCCCAACCTGAGCCCACGCAAACTGCGGGCCCAAGTTTTGCTACTTGGTCCTTGCTCAGAAAACCTTTCCCGAGCAATGAAGAAAGAATAACGTTCAAACGCACCATCCCTTGCATACCCGACAGTGCCTTAGGAAACATCGATGCCGAGCATATCTATGGAAGTGGGATCCAAGTTCCAAAGCCGCCTTCACCTAACCACCCACTTATGATCAATAATATTGGACCTCCCATTGCACTAACCATGGAAGTGATGATGGTCCCTTCACTAATTTAGAGCTATAAATATGAGAAGTTGGAGGAGGAAATGGTTGTTGAAAGGAACTCAAGGAATAGATAATATAGAGAGAAAAGAATGACTAAGAGGGAGAGTGAGGGAGAGAGAGAGAGAGAGAGCTTCATTGAGTCTCAGTGCTGAGAACAACCCATAGTAGGAAATCTCAAACCCACTTTACAAATAAGTTGTGAGCTCAAGTGAGGTTAGACCTAATAGCCTCATTTCAGGCGCGCACATGTATATACATATTTATATTCAATAGTTTAGGAAGAAAATTATTCACACCGAACATAAAAATTCAATGCATAAAAATGTTGTGTAAAATATGAGAAATTCCTCTTTTTCCCGGTATAAATTTATGAATAAATTACAAATGACACCATTTAACCTTTTTTTTATTTTTTAATTCAGTCTAATTCTGTAAATTTCAATTTGATCATTTTAGTTCTTTAAATTTTACTTTAATTAAAGTATTTGTTTAGTCCATCATGTTGTGTTGTTAGATGTCCTAAAAATGAAGTCATTTGGTGATGATGCACAAAATTGTTAGTGAGTTGATTGTCCACACACACGCCAGTTGAAGTACCTAAAGAATAAAAAGAAACAAAGAACCTACAGAGAGCACCGGTGGCGTGCCGGCCAAAAACCCTCTGAAAGTTAAGTCAGTAATAGAAGAATTTCCAAGAATTTAGTAGTGTGAGAGTTAGAGATTTTTTACGTACCTTAGAGGAGAGGAGGTCTGGTGTTTATATAGTGGTGTAGAGTTGACTAAGATCCCTTGAAATACGGGATCTTTCCTTATGGAGAAGATTTGAAGTTAAGGCCCCGAGATCTTAGGGCTTCCCTTTCCATATGGGGAAGATTCAAATGTGTAGTAGGGTTTTCGTGGTGTGCAAGTTATTTTCATATAGGGATGTATAAGTGGGGATCATGCAAGAGTTGGTGGGGCCTAATGTACTCAATCATCGGTGTGCATAGCCATTTGTCGGGTTCATGCTGGCCATCTATCACATCCATCCGTCGGCCTTTATGCGTATGTCACCTGTCGGGACCAAGGGCCTAGTACCCGACGGGTCTCTATAAAGCTGACAGTTGCTCTGAGACGATCGTACGGTCGGGTCCTTATGGAAACAGAATGAGGAGTATATCTTGACAAATCATCAGGCGAAGTGTTTTCATCCTGACGAATCAGAGAGTCAAGAACATTTATGTCGAAAATATCCTTATCATTTGGTATTTTCTTTTAGTCTATTGAATTAAAAAAAAAAAAAAAAAACACTAATCAATTTTTTAAAAATATAACAAAATAATTTTTTTTTTAATCTCTCTCCAATAAAATCTAGTAAAGTTGGCCCAGGTGGTGTTGTGCAAGGCCAGGTGAGACATTCAACTGAAGCCATTCGAAGCTATCGCTGTTTAAGCACAACAAGTGCCGAGTGGTCTTGCAACAAACTAGCATGGCCCATTAAGGGCCTCAAGCAAAGCACACACTAGGAACTCACTTCAAGTTACTCTATAATTTCTCCGACTTCAACAGTAAAATCCCATAAAACCTAACTCAAACTCAACTGTTGTTGCATTATTTATGTGTGATTGTGAAATCAGGGATGGAACCAGGATTCAAACTTAGGGGGGGGGGCGAAGTTCTTTGTTCAAAAATTTAAAAAAATTAGAATATCAATACTAGAGGTTGACAAAGTTGCATTAATTTATTAATTATTATTTGTATTTTTTATGTTGAAAAAATTTAATAATAGGATTTTATAATCAAGAGTTTTGTAAGTCAATTGTCATGTCTTAATATTTTCAAGGTCTAACTAATGTGTGGATGAACGATCAATATGTGGCATAGAAGTTGTCTCTATGGCTATGAGGGTGTAGTCATTTAAGAGGGGCATGGAGCTCTCAAGTGAGAGAGAAAAATTAGGTAAAGGTTATTGGATTTTTGTGATTTTTTTTTACTAGGATTTGTAATTGATTTGTTGTTATTGTTTTTGCTTAGACCAGATTTATGATTTGTCCAAAAATTTTTCTTATTATCTAGATATGTGCATTTTTTATTATAAATTTTTTTTTGTTATTTATTTGTTGGATTTCTTGGGTCAGTTTGTAAATGGGGGATGGGGGATGGGGGATGTGGGTGGAGGGGTGGGAGTATATAAATTTAAGAGCCAAAATTTAAATTCTTTTTGTTAAAATACATACTAGTATATATTTTTTTCAAAAGTTGAAAGGGGCCATGGCCCCTCAGTCCTTGAGTAATTCCGTCCCTGTGTGAAATCATAGAGAGAGAAAATGGGCACCAAAGTAATGATTTTGACCGTGAGCATGACTAATAAGCCACTAATTAGTTGCTTTTGCTTCGAAGGCTGCATCCAATCTGACGAAAGGAATAAAGAAAAGAAGTTGTTCTTATAAATTTATAAATAAAAAAGAAGTTGTTTGGTTCCAAGTAAAGTGATGATTTTTTTGGCTGTGTATTTGTTTGAATATGTATTTGAATGATTTTTTTTTTTTTTTTGGGATACAGTATTTGAATGAATTAAATCTGTGTATAAAGTTCTACAAAAATTTGGTTTAATTTATTTAGTTGGATTTTTTTTATATAAAAAATATATGTATAGAAAGTTTGTTGGGAATTTTGTTTTATTAAATCATCAGTCACACATTAGGATTTGTTTTTCCCAGTCGTTATTAAAATTTTAATTGATATAGATTTTTGGTTGAGTTTATGTATTCTCAACACTTTTTTTTTTTTGTTTTTGTTTTTGTGTGTGGGTTTTAGAGAAGAGGAGCTTAAAAAAAAATACTTCTTTTCTTTTTTTCTTCCTTCAATTTGGAAAAGGGGAAAAAAATCAATTTCCATTTTCAAATTTTTAAAAATTATAATTTAAGAATTTTTTAAATATCAAATTAAAAAAAAAATTTGATTCCTACCAAGACTACATTTTATAAGTATAATGCTACATGTATTCGAAATATTAAATATTTTTTTGTTATTAAATAAGAGATTTGAAATTCGAACATCGTTTACACTAAAATTAATTAGTGTCTTAGCACGAGGAGAAAGAGCAATTATTATGTAAGATAATTTTAATTTTAATTTATATATATATATATATATGTGTGTGTGTGTGTGTATATCCTACTTTTTTTTTTTTTTTTTTTGAATGAAAATATGTATCCTACCTTACTATAACATGAGGTATCTTGCCCCATGGGGGTATCAGCGGTATCACATCACTTTTGCTATGCTCTAGCCTCTAGGACTACAAGCCTACAACTTAAAAGAGCAGATCCCACAAGACCCATCAGATCTCCCCTATGAGAATCCACTTCATCATCAGATTACACGTGAAATTCGTTGGAATAAAGTGCCATATCGAGACATCAAAACCTATCTGCGTGCAGATCATTATTCTAGGAGATTATTTTGTCAATTTTTTTTTTTAATTCAAGATAAAATTTGTACTCTAACATAATCTAAATTTATATGTGTGTAAAATTTCCTCTTAAAAACTTGAAACTTGGCTCTCAATTTTTCACCCCACAAGCATTTATACTAGTAGAGTGATCACCGCACCAAGAGTGCACGGTGAATATTATTTTGTTAACTTAGCCATGGCACTTTGTAGAAACTCCAAAAAAAGAAGAGAGAGAGAGAGAGAGATGACCAGTGCTTAAGGTGGTCCACATTATTTAGGTAAGAAGTATTCCAAGACCACCAAGTGGTCATAATCAGCCAAATAAAATAAAACAAGACCACCAAGTGGTCGTCGAAAGTAGAATGAATTGGAAATGTTGCTAAAGGTTCCATCGAGTTGAAGACTTGAATTAAGTTTGTCACAAAGGCATCAAGACAAACAGGACCCCCATTTCTTAAAATCTTCCACTAATGTATGGAAGTAGGTACACTAATTATGACAAATTATGCATATAAATGATAAGATTTGAACATATAATGTCTGCTTCGTAATGATTGCAGGATTCCAATTGAAATTCTCATTTAAAAATACGAGATTTTATAAATTGAACAAGCTAGATACTATTTATTAGAGATAAACTTATGTGCATGTTTTAATTTTTAAATTAAATCAATTTATTTTTATTTTTTTGTATAATCTCACATTTTATTAGATACAACTTAGTCATATATTTTATTCTCAAAAAAATTAAAAAAAAAAAAAAAAAAACCTTATCTAACATATTTTTGTCAATTGCCTTCGTTTAGGAAATAAATAGAATCATGAAATCAATACATCACAAGGACATCATCAAAATAGGGGTTAAATTTATGGTCCATTTGGATTGAGGGAAATGGAGGGAGAGTAGATGGTAGTAAAGTAGAGTTGGCAAAAAATTAGTCTATTCACTATCAACTCTATTCTACTCTCCTCCACATCCCCTCTGCCCACCCCCCCCCCCCCTTCTTAATGCAACCGGGCCATTAGTCATAAAGCCAATGAATAAAGAGTCTTTTGATTTGGAATAATGCGGAGGACAAAAGTGCATTGAGAAAGAATTATTATAACTTTGTAAACCACTAAATTCTGTTGTAGCAGTTAGAGATGGAGCCATGATTTCGATTAAAGGGGCAAAGTATGTACAAAAGAAATCCATGAATGTCTAAAATAACATCAATTTAGTATTATCAAACTATGAACAAATGAAAAGATACAAAATAATTGTTTCTTAATGTATTACAGTATATTTATTGTTACTTAGATTAATTATGGTTGCTAGGAAAAAAGAATATAGTAAAATAATCATCGCGCATCCTTAGCACGATGGTGATTCAAAGAGTATAAGTGCTTGTAGGGTGTGGGGGGGATAAGAGCCGAGATTCAAGTCTCTAGGAGGAAGTTTTATACACATATACACTTAGATTAAGCTAAAGTAGAATTTCTATCTTGTATATTAAAAAAAAAAATTACAATAAAATAAAATATCCAAAGTCTTTTTTTTTTTTGAGAAGAAGTATGGAACCATTTTATTGATCTGCAGAAAATTATAGTATTACATCAACATAAACTAGGTAGGAAATGTCTAGTGGAACAGATTTCATCCATATAGTTAAAGGGGAAGACTTTCTGGCTCTCCTAGCTAAAGCATGAGCTACTCCATTGCTCTGCTGCCAAACATAAGAGAAAGAACGGGTTTGAAACAAACCCATTAAAGACTTACAGTCTTTTACAAATATGTCCAATACTAGACCAATCTGGACAATCACCCACTAATGCTTTTACAACAAGCTCCGAGTCTCCTTCAAATATAGCCTGTCTTAAGCCCAACTCCTCCATAAAGATTATTGCTCTCCTTGCTGCCATCGCCTTAAGCACTTCCACTGTTGGCGGCACGTCTATTTTTTCTGCTAGTGAGCCCATGACCTGACCCAATTCGTTCCTCACCACAACTCCAATCCCAGCTTTTTCTTCCTCCACGAAGTATGCTCCATCATAGTTCACCTTGTGTTAGGGTACTTTTTTTTTTTATACTTAATTTTATTTGAGTACCACCTGTTTATACCACTAATAAGTTATTGGATTTTACCAAATATTTTTTACTCTATTATTATGTTAATTACAAATATTTCATATTTCATTATCTAAATTGGGTCATGATATAAACCATCACAAAAAGCCCAAAAAACTCAATATTTTATCCAATTTTATTATCATTATTTAGCTAAGCTCAAGAATACTTATGCTTTGCAATATTTGAAAAAAGCCCATGGTTCAAATCCATGGCAAAACAATTTTATCAATGGAATTCAAATCCATAATCAAAGTCCATAGTTTAAATCCATGGCAATTTATTTATCCAAAATCCAATTCACATTAACAATACCAAAGCCTAATTCTCATTGACAATATCAAAACCCAATTTTCGCTGGCAATATTAAAAACCCAATTTTCATTGGCAACATCAAAGCCCAATTCTCATTGGCAATGTCAAAACCCAATTCTTATTGGTAATATCAAAACCCAATTCTCGTTGGCAATATTTAAAACCCAATTTTCATTGGCAACATCAAAGCTCAATTCTCATTGGCAATATCAAAGCTCAGTTTTCATTGGCAATATTTAAAGCCTAATTCTCATTGGTAATATTTAAAGCCTAATTCTCATTGGCAATATCAAAACCCAGTTCTCACTGGTAATATTTAAAACCAAATTCTCATTGGCAATATCAAAACACAATTTTCATTGGCAATATCAAAAGCCCAACTTACGTTGGCACTATTAAAAGCCCAAACTAACTACTTGGCACTATTTTATCTAAAGTCCAAGGTTATCAATACTTGGCAAAATATTATATCATAATTATTTCACTTAAAAGTCCAATAATGAACAATACTTTAGATTCTTAAACATATTACTATAATATTACAAGCTCATGGAATTTATGAATTATCTACTCTAAAAACCCATAGCGATCATCTTATAAAAACCCATAGAAAGATATGATTATTAGACCCATGACATTTATTTATTTCATATTATAAACTCATGTTCACTATCTATCTTACATCACAACATTCATAATATTTATTACCAAAATTCATGGTAATTATTCATCCTACATGTCCATTAGAGAAACTAATGAGAACATCACATTATTCCATTATAGTGGTTGTTACCATATTTATTTAAAACCCATGGTAAATATTATTCTCAAGAAAATATTGGAGGTCATTATTTAAAAAAGCTCCAAAGAAAATATCATTTACAAAGTAATCCATAGCAAAAATGTGAGAAACTATGCAAGTTGTTATTTAAAGACCATGGAAATTAATACCCAAAATCTATCATAGATATTTATTAGAGCTCATGGATTCATTTTATTTCTACTAACAACTAAAACCCATGAGGAATAAAAAACTCATGGCAAAGTATGTCTTTGATGCCCATTTTGTAGGCCCAAGAATCTCATAGAGAAGGGAATAAGCCCAAGCAAAGAAAGGGCCATGTGGCCTAACTAAAAGTGCTAAAATGGAGCAAAGTTCCAGCCCAAAAGGGTCCCAGAAAAAGGCTTGAAAGTGGGCAACCAGCCCTTGTTCATCCCTAACCAAAGTACAACTAGAGGCCCTTACAAAAGAACCAAGTATTTGAGGATGAACTAGGGGCTGTTCCATCAGTTTTCTGCCACACTCAACCTGATGTGAACAGTGCCCGAGGGCTATCATATCAGCTGAAGTCTAAAGGATGATGGGACTCCGTCATCTTCCTCAAGACTGTACCTCCAGCGGAAGGGGAGTTGAAACCAAATTATCCAAACTTTAACAAGTTGATACTATAAATGTTAAAAACGTTCAAGACATGATTCATGTGCCAAGCCTATTAATTCTAAAAGGGAAAATTGGGACCATATGGTTTAGAGGGCATAAAGGGATCTCCAGTGGAACTCCCTGAAGTAGGCTTAGAACTTGACATCTGGCTTGGGGTGTTAAATCTTACTTCTTGGAGGTCCAAATCTTAGTTGCAGCATTAGGATTCGTTCTTGATACACGCCTTAATCATAATGATTCAGCTCAGCCCCAAAAAATCCTGGCATTAAATGCAAAGCACTCTAAAATCCCATCATTACCTAAAGAAGCAAGGCAGCCTCTAAAGTAAATCTCCTACTTCTGACCAAAAATTCTCAAGAAGCTTAACCTTGATTCATCACCTTTGAGTAGTCATACGTTTTTTGGATTCTTGTCAATTAATGCTTCTCTAAAACTCCATTATAAAAACACAAGCAACTAACTAAAAAACAACTAGCTACCCTCTCTGAAACTCTGGGTTTGTTTGCTATTTTGCTCATGGTTTAGTTTCCCTCAAGCTCACCACTCATCATCTTTAGCCCACACTCATCTAATCTCAGATACTCTTTTCCCCCCTTCACACAATCACAACCTATAAATGTCTCTTAACTAGTCATAAACAGCCCACCATTCACAAAAAGCCTTAATCTTAGCATTAATACCATCTCACTCAAAAAAGCTCACATTCATCTCATTCATGCCTTATAAATACACACTCACCAAAATCTTAGCTTAATACTTGCTGCACTGAGCTAGGAATCTTTCTCTCCCTTCATTTCATCCTATTTTTCCTCTTTTATTTGTAACTATGGAGCCTTTAATCCTTGTTTATTATTATTATGATGAAGGCCATAATGTTTTGGATACTATGGAAGTTTTCTCTTATGTTGACTTAATAATAATAAGGAAAACATAGATTTTTACCATGTAAACACACTTATTTACCTGGAATTATCCTACTGCTAGAAATAATACCGTACCGCTAGAAAACTGATTTTTAACTATGATGCTGTAAAAGAACTAATAATATAATAAACTAACAACAGTAACATGTTTATTGTGCTTTATTGTTGTCTTCTTATTAGGGTGCAGCCTCTATCTCTTGCTTGGGCGAACTTACACAACATCGAAAGCCTTTGGGCTTTATTTCAAAGGCCCATCGTCGAGTTTCGGCTTGGCTACCCCATATTCTATTTGGGAACATCAAAATTTTCCCCTCAACACCTTGTAAGTACCTTTTGCTAGTGGTGACCAACGTTGAGTCTGTGCCTTTTTCCTCTCGTGTCTGCAATCTGGTTTCCCTTGGAATTCCGCTAGCACAGCTTTTGCCGCTTCAAGAATCTTCTCAGGTGGCAAATTTGGCTCATTGAAGTGACATTTATTGCGTTTGCCCCATATGAACCAAGCTAAAACCGTGAACAACTTAAAATTTTCCTCTTATTGCCTTACACAGAACACCAAATCCGCAAAGGAGCTCGAAACCAGGTGTTGGCTATGTAATTTATTAAAATCGAGACCCCAATAGCATTGCACTTTGTCACAGTCCCAGAGAGCGTGGAGGGCAGTTTCACTTGCTCTCCCACAGTTGCTGCACAACGGAGAGTTTATGACTTTACGCCAGTATAAATTCGCCAAAGTTGGAAGGGAAAGTGCATGCTTGCCAACAAAAATGCTTTATTTTGTTTGGAATTCACAAACTCTAGATTCCTTTCCAGAAGTTCCTCAGGTTTGCACTACTGGACCTCGATGCAGCCTTCCTATTTTCCAGCTCTCCTAGTAGCTGATAACCAGTCTTGACCAAATAATTTCAATCTCGACTCCGTGGCCATACAAGACAGTCCTTCTGTATCGTTCTGCATAATGGGATGGCCTTAATTCTCTGAGCCATATAAGGAGCAATTTTCTGGTCAATCATTTGCCCATTCCAGTCCTTTGTTGTCTGATCAATGAGTGAACAAACATTGGAGTCATCTCCAATAGCTTGCGTGAGTGGTACTACCTTTGCTGGAAAACACCCAGGAATCCAATTGTCATGGAATACCCAAATCTGTGATCCATCACCAACTCTCCATAACATCCCTTTTTCAACGACATGCCTTGCTTTAAGTATACTCTGCCAAACAAATGATCCCTTCTTGCTTTTTGCTTCAAACACTGAACTTGTAGGGAAATATCTTGTGCTGAACACCTTATACAACAGGGAATTTTATCTGTTTGTAGCCTCCATATTTGTTTGGCAAGTATAGCCTCATTGAATCTAACCAAATCTTTAAACCCCATTCCTCCCTCTGATTTCAGTTTGCATAGTACTTCCCAACTCTTCCAATGGATTTTTCTTTGGCCACCATGTTTGCCCCACCAAAATTTTCTGATTTGCGTTTCAATTTCCTTGCACAAACCCATCGGCAATTTGAAGCAACTCATTGCAAATGTAGGGATAGCTTGTACCACAGCCTTGAGCAAAATCTCTCTCCTCGCTTGAGATAGGAGCTTTTCTTTCCAACCTTGAAACTTTGCCCACATCCTTTCCTTGATATAATTGAGACTCGCCTTTTTATTTTTTCCCACAACAGCTGGCAAACCAAGGTATTTTTCATACTCCTTGATTTCTAGGATCCCTAGGAAATTTAGGATTTCTCCATTCTTTTCTTCGGGTACTGCTTTGCTAAACAAGAGTGTTGTCTTCCCACGGTTTATTTGTTGACCAGATGCCCCCTCATATAATGATAGGATGTGTTGTATGGCTTGCAAGTCTTCCATCCTTGCTCGACAAAATAATAAACTATCACCTGCAAAAAATAGATGAGTAATCTTTGGGCCATTTTTTTTTTTTTAGAATACTAAGTATTTTTTAACGCACACACATAGGGAGAGGGGAGAAGGTTTTTTAAGGAAAAACCCCAAATAAGATTATCCCTTGCAACCTGTTGATTGAACCCCTTCGAATACAATAAGAAAAGATATGGTGACAATGGGTCCCCCTGACGGATTCCCCTAGTCGGAGAGATTTCATCTTTGGGTTCCCCATTTACTAAGATTTAGTAGGACACAGTGCTAATGTATTCATGGATGAGAGTTAACCAAATATCACAAAAACCTATATTTTTCATAATTTCAATCAAAAATTGCCACTCCACTCTATCATATGCCTTACTCATGTCTAGCTTTAGGGTCATGAAATCTACTTTATTTGATTTTTGTGTCTTTATATGGTGCAATAATTCAAAGGCCACCAAAATATTATCTGAAATAGCTTTATTAGACTGAAACGCACTTTGTGACTCAGAAATCAGATTTGGCAGAACTTTTTTGAGCCTATGAGCAACAACCTTACCTGCAAGTTTATTTATGACATTACAAAGACTATGGGGTGAAATTCTGAAACTATAGTAGGGCTTTTTACTTTAGGGATTAAAGTAATAAAAGTGCAATTAATGGAGGGAGGGATAGAACCTGAGTTTAGGTAGTTTAGGATTGCACATGAGACATCCTCTCTAATAGAAGGCCAGAATTTTTGGTAGAACAAAGGGGGTAATCCATCGGGTCCTGGTGTCTTTAATGGTTCCATCTGCTTTAGTGCTTTGTCAACCTCGGCCTTGACAAATTCAACAGCTAGCATGGCATTTTGTTCCTCAGTAATAATAGTAGGTACTGCCCTTAGAACTTCCTCCACATGTGATGGTGAGGCCAATGTGAATAGGTGTTGATAGTAGTCAATCAGGATGTTCGAGATCTCCTCTTCATTGGTGCATACTACCTCTACTTCATTTTTTAACTCCTCAATTCTATTTCTCTTGTATTTGTGAGATGCCCGATTGTGTTTTGGTCCTCCTCTTTTAGCCACAACGCCCTTGACCTTTGTTTCCACATCTTTTCCTCCTTGATCAGTAGTCCATTTATCTCCTATTTCAACTAGTTTACTACTCCATTGTTCCTCCCCTAATAGCCCTCTGTTCTGCTTGCCTTAGTTGTTGCCTTTTTTCTTTCAAGGAACGGGTAATACTCCCAAAAGAAACTCGACTCCATTGCTTTAATTTTACTTGATACTCCTTTATTTTACCTTCCACTAAGACTAACGGGTTGCTTGGAAAGTTCCTTCTCCAAGCCAGATCAACGACTTCACTACATCTTGCATCCTCAAGCCACATTTGTTCAAACCTCCATGGTTTTCACTGTTTAATTTGAATCCCTTTTAGCCGAATGATTAAGGGCTTATGATTTGAAGACCCACATTCTAAGTGTACAACCGTTGTCGCAGGGAACATATCTATCCAATCAATGGTGGTGACTGCATGATCTAGTCTTTCCCATATTGTGTTACACCCTCCTGTCCCCCTATACCACATGTATTTTCCTCCCAAAAAACCTAAGTCTTTAAACTCACATTTGTCAAGCACATCCTGAAAAGCTTCCATTTGTCTCCTAGGTCTGAATCTTCCTCCCAATTTTTCATCTGCCTTCGTAATTTCGTTAAAGTCCCCCGCACACAATCACAGGAGAGTGAACTTACTTTTTAATCTTCTCAGCTTTGCCCAAGATTTGTGTCGATTCCTTGTGTCTGGCTCACCATAAAAGCCGGTAAATCTCCATTCATCTTCCTTTCCCTTATTCACTATAGCATCAATATGGTTGGAGTTCTTTGTCTCTTTAATATATTTCTTTTGCTAATATCTCTTTAATATATTTCAGCAAAAAAATAAGGCGTAAATGCACTTTTAGTTCCTACATTTTGAACTTTTTTCATTTTGGTCCCCACATTTTATTTTTACTACTTTTAGTCCCTAAACCAGTTAATGCGTGACATTTAAGTCCTTACCGCCAGCTAACTAACGGGAAAAGCTTAGGTGGCTAACAGAGAGAATTAAAATTTTTTTAAAAACATTAAAATAAAATAAAATAATTTATTTTGTATTAAAAAAATGCCACATCAGCATATAAATTTAAAAAATTAATTTATTAATTTTAACTAAATAAAAAACAGAATTAAAACTCAAAAATCACAAAAATTAAGATCTAAAAAGTATCTTGAACAAAGTTTAAAAAAAATATTCTGAAAATTTTCTTTTTCATTAGAATATTCAGACAGCCCCAACCCCAACCCCAACCCCCAACCATGATTCGGATCTTCTAGTCTCCTCCTTCAAGGACTGGTTCAATCGCCATAACAACTCTTTCCTTGGCCAAATCTTCCTCATCTTAAACACCCAACAACTCCACAATGACAGCGATGACTTATCCTTTCGTCGCTCCGCCAACCTCGCTCTCTCCCAACTAAACCTCCGCCTCTCCGAATCCTTCGTCTTAGATGTTCTTAACTACGGCAAAGGCAACATTTTGGGGATCAGACGACTCTTCCAGTAAGTTTGATGGGTTCGAGTTCAATCGGTGGTGGTGGGTTTTTTTTTCTCTTAATCTCTGACTTTCTCTTTATCTAAACCCGACTCTCTCTCTCTCTCTCTCTCGATTGTTTGATAAGTGTTGTAGTGGTGGAGGTGGTGGTTGGATTTTTCTGTGTTTGGGTAGTAAGAAAATTTCTGGGTTTGGGTTTGGGTTAGGGTGGAAAGAAAATTTCTGGGTTTGGGTTCGTTGTGCTTATGTTTGTTGGCTGGGTTTGATCGGTGGAGGTGGTGGCTAGATTTTTTTGTGTTTGGGTAGAGAGAAAATTTCTAGGTTTGGGTTCGGGTGGAAAGAAAATTTATGGGTTTGTGTTTAAGTTTGTTGGCTGCGTTTGTGTTTATGTTTGTTTGTTAAATGTGTCAAATTTTAGTGTTTAGTTTGAAAGAAAATCTTGATTTTCTAGGGAAAATGTTGACAATTGTTCAAGAAAAATTTATGAGTTTGGTCGGGTTTGCTGTTATTGTGAGCCAAATTGGCTGGGTTTGTGTGCGTGTGTTGTTTTATAAGAAAATTTATGGTTTTGGGTGGAAAGAAAATGTTATGATGCATCAGCTTTTTAGATGTGAATTTTTTTAGTGTTTGGTTTGAAAGAAATTTTCTGGGAAAGATGTTGAATGCCTAGAAATTTTCTGGGAAAGATGTTGAAGAATATGAACAATCATGTTCTTCCCAAAAACTAATGAATTTTTTATAAAAAAATTTTAATTTTTTTAATTTAATTAATTAATGTGTTGAGTATATTATTTTTTTATTCCACCGTCAGCCACATCAGCTTTTGCCGTTGGTTGGGTGACGGAAAGGACCTAAATATTAGGCGTTAATTGGTTTAGGGACTAAAAGTGCATTTATGCCAAAAAATAAAAAGTCTCTTTAAAGACAAATGCACACTCAACTAACTTTTTAAAATGTTTCTCAAAATAAAAAAACTAACTTTTTAAAATATTCTAGTCTTTAAAGCGACTGTATCGAATCTAATTTAGGATTTTTTTTTCTTTTTCTGAATTTTGGGAACAATTTTAAGATAAAAATTCTATTATAATTTAATCTAAATGTATATGTGTGTGAAACTCTCTCCTGAATAGCTGAACCTTGACATTTGCCCCCCACACCTCACACCCCACAAGTACTTGTACAGTTGTACTTGTGGAGTGACCATCGCATCAAGAATGCGCTGTAATAATTTTGAGAACAGTATTGAATAAATAAATCTAATGATTTTGGTCCCAACTATATTTATTATATTTGACTATTTACGGTTATCATTATTAGGTAAGGTATGACTTAATTCATGTCGGCATACCCAATAAATTCATTGAAAAATGGTTAGTGCTGCGAAGGACTAAATTAAGTCTGAATCTCTAGAGGATTTAAAAAAAAAAAAAAAATTGTTATTCAATTAAAAATCAAACTTATTGAAAATGTGAAACACTACAGTGACCACTGACCACTTAGGATTATTAACTGTACAAGAAGTGATACCCGGTGTCATATCAATGACCATCTGAGTTTATTAATTCAATAATTCATTGGTCGTATGCATGCTATCTTTTTTGATAATGTCATATGCATGCTATCAACAAGTGCTAAAAGAGCAAAGATCATGCAGGCTTTGGAAATACCAAATTTCCAATATAACATGTTGCTCTTTTCCCACACTCCCAAAGTAATCGAGAACTGTCACATGCAAAACCTGATTTTTCGCCACGGCCTTGGTTAAAATAATGTAACATAAATCTCAAAAACTGATACGAAAAAGTTATTATTATTATTTGTTGTATTAATTAAGTTGCTTGTTTTTATTGATTTCAATTAGTCTAGGCGTACCAAATAATTTTCTGGGTTAAATGTAGTGAATGCTGAAATCATTTTTGCAAACGTTTGCGTAGGTTGGAGGTGGGGAGGATGGATTAGGGATAAACGACTCCGTACAAACTCAATTAAGTCTTAGTTTATTGACCTTTTTAGCAAAAAAAGAATACCTATATGCAGTAAAAACTATAAATTTCTCCTACTAATACTATAAATTAATAAAATACCCACATTAGAAAGTCCTTAAGAGAGGTAATGAGTCCTCATAATGCACGCTAGCACTCCAGTTGGATTGCATCCACCAATTATTGTATGGCGTTTTTTTTTTTTTTTTTTTTTTCTTCTTCTTTTTATTATAAACTTTAATTATTTTATAAGAAAAGTTAAAAGAATACATAAAAAATTGTGATTGATGGTGGTAGAATATAAAGTGAAACACAAAAAGTAAGACATAAGATTTATATTCATGATCAGGCAAGATCACTTGTAATATGAGTCAATCTTAATGGCATTTTTCAATTCATCATGCATTTTAACCTATAATTCCAGTACAAAAAATAAAAAGAACAAATTATTTACAAATAGTCAAAAACAATCCCCAAAACAAAGGGACACAAAATGAGGCCAAAAACCCAAGTTGGGAAGTCAGTAGCCTTTTCATTCTGTTAACCCTCATTCTCAATGTTATGTACAGCCCTCCCCTGTGGTATGTATTCTGAAACAGTATCCTTTCTTCCAGCCAGACGCACCTATCTCTATAATAGCTTATAACTTTTACATAAAGACCATTGCATAGTATTGGGCTACAATTCACTTTAGGAGAGAGCATGCAATGAGACCTCTGCATCATCTGCACCCATATCGGTATTTAGAGAGAAGATATCTACAGGGGTACTAGTGCAGTTAAAGAGGCTGTCATCCCCGAGTCTACCATTTGGAGAACCTCGTGAATGATCAAGATATAAAACGATGACAGTAATATCATCGTGAAAATAGCGCCGTACCCCTCTTTTGATTCTCTTTATGTCTTCGTATCTCATTTCTCTTTTCCTTGCAGCCTCCTGTACTGCAGCTTTAACCAACCGCTTTGCTATTCCCTGCAATATAATTTCGGCAGCTCTTAATATCTTTTCATACACCCTAACAATTTAAAATACAGACCGATAAAATTTGTATTGCAACAGTAAAAATACATAAATATGTAATGATATTCAGAGAAGAATAAAAGAGCACAAATACTATTCGGAGGGGCCTTACTTTTCTAGGATTTTTGAAGACAATTTCAACAGCTGCTTCATCACTCAAATGCTCCCAGAGACCATCTGATGCAAATATCAAAAACATGTCATTTGGCTTTAACTTCCGAATCACTATTGAGGGTTCTGCTGTCACTACAGCTCTTTTTAAAGGAACAGGTGATCCAAATTGCTGAAAAAGAGGATCTCTGTTAAACTCAGGTTTCTTCAGGTATACATCTCCAATTGATCTTGAGACCTATAAGAAAAAGCATAAATCTAAGGACTTTCCAGCATAACAACCCTTTAGATTATATACAATAAAACTCATTACCAAGATATCTGGTAGCCGCTATCAAGAAAGAAGAATTAAGTCCACTTAAAAGCTTCTTTGAATTATAAATATCAACCATCACTGCAACTAACTAAAGTTTATCAGAATGGTGTCAAAAAAGATATTACTATTCCATTTAAGTATGGTTTCATTAGGACATGGAAACTATTTTTTAAGCTCTCAATTTCTAATACCGGGCCAAGAGCATTCACACAGATCATTGACAAAATCTCAGATGATTATGACCAATTTCAAAATACAATGCTTTTTAGATCATGTGTATCCCATGAGTCATGGCTTTTACTTGTCATACTTTTACAGCTGTCTCAAAGAGAGGCTAAAAAGCCAGAACATGTGAAAATAGAAGGATATCAATGAAAAAAGGGATCATACGACACCCACATCAGAAAGTTTGACCATCAAGGAAAACATAAGATGACGACTTCCACATTTCCTTCAAACACTTTTGGAAAGAGTTATTCTAAGAATTATATATTTTCAAAAAAGAATATACTTTACACAATACACTTAATAAGAGCAAGATCAGGTTTTTAAAGGATAAAGATCTTAATGGTTGTCGTGGTCTCTTCATAAATTTCAACATCAAATTAGAAACATTCAATTTTGCAAAAAGGAAAGTAGGTTGGAAAAAATAAGTCATATCATATTATTCATTCAAGGTACGCTATAAGGTTGTAGATATTAATGAGTAAAATGTTAAACATGGATATGAGTGCAAGTTGTTAACACAATACCACAGACTGATGACCATTATAGCTGCATCAAACTAACTCCATGATTACTTGTATCACAGAGCTTGAAATCATTCTTTACTGGAAAAAAAGAAAAAAAAATCCAATTCTAATTTACCACAGAATACAGAACTCAAAGAACTTGTCACTTAAACTGCAAAAAAAATAAAGAGATAAAAAAGAGACGCAAATCTTCAGATTGAGCAGTCCAACAGAGCACATACAGGCAAAATGACAATCATATAAATCATACCAGCACTCCAGAAAGATAAAACAAGTAAAGCACACGAAAAATATTACCATGTGTGAACTCAAATGGATTTTTTAAAATTGATCTGTGTGTGTACCAAACATATAGATCATATCAGCTTGCATTAAATAGCCACCAGATGCCCCCATTGTTCATAAACTCACTCACAAATAACAAACATTAACTATCAAAGCTTACAATAATTACAAAGATGAATCTTACCTGAATAATGCCCTTAATTCGCCAAACTCCGCGAGTGTACACTACAATGTTTGAATCATCAGGGTGAAGTGCCTCGACTTCTCTCCTCACCTCCTCCACTCCAACATTATGATCAGTAGATAACCGCTCAGCCACCACCGGACTATTCATCTGTCCTTGTGATGCTCTGCGGCCAAGAACCGCCCTCGAGTCCCCAAGATTAGCCACATACAAAACATTATTCGATATTGCCCCAACAAGACAACATGAACCCACCGAAGCAATCTGCGGCTGAGCCGGCCATGATCGCTTCACGAAATGTAAGAATCCCTCTTCTGTGGCACTAAATGCCTTTTTGATAACTTCCTCCGACAATCCCCCCTCTTCTGTTGCAAAGTCTGAGAGGAAACCCACAAAATACGGTAAATACCTAAATAAATTTTACTAAATTAGAAGCTCATTCAATTAAACAATTAATTTTGATTAGAAAAACAGGGTTTGCGTAACAATTACCCTCCTGGGAAAAACTGAGCTAAAAAACAAGGAATTAAAAATTCTAGTAAAAGATTATTCTTTTCCGTTAGTTTGAATTTGAAATAATAGAATCTCTAACCAAAATTGGTAATGTTTTTAGTAGTCTTAGACTTAGTTAAGCAAAACCCTCCTAGTTCTTAAGTCCCAAAACAAATCAAAAACCAAAAGATACTTCTTTGCAATTGAAATGAATAATGAAATGCTTAAAGAGTTAAGAAGTTAATAAAAGATGGGGTTAAAAGTTAAACATACTGTGAAGGAAAGCAAAGAGATGGTGAGTGATGAAGCGAGAAGCTTCAGGGCCACCATGGCCGTCGTAGACTCCGATGTACGTGGCGGAAGGAGAGGTGAGCACCTGTCCCTGGTCTTCGAGAAAGGAATTGGCTTGGACCACAGCGATGGAGTGGTCCCCAAATGAGTGGGGCTTCAAGGCCATGTGCCAAAGTAGCCCATCTCCACCATCTCCAACACCAAAGCACCTCTCCAATGGCTTCCTGCAAATCTCCAACATCTCTACCGGGAATTGAATTTTTGTTTTTTTGGGTCTCTGTCTATATGTCTGCGCCTTCTTTTTTGGGTTTCTGGGGTTTGTGAAAATGAGTGTTGTACGGGTTTTTGATTCTTCGTGAATTTTTGTTTGGAAAAGGCGTGGGTTTGGTGGCAACAAGTATTTTTATTTTACAATAAAGAAAGAACCGTGGGAATGCCGCGTTAGAAGTAAAAGAAATAGGGAGAGAGACAGAGAGAGAGAGACTGTTTTTTCCAGGAAAATATAATGGAAAAGGACCATGAAGTCTTTGGTGCGTGTGGGCCTGTGGGGCTCACCAAAGACTATAATATATACGAGATTTTACTTTAGTTTTGGTTTTTATGATTTGTGTGTACGAGTTTTTTTTCTGATGATTATAAACGAGGAATACGGACTGTGTCGGGCCACTTTCCCTGCAAAGGAGACGGACAAACCGAGTTAAAATCTCAGCGTGTATGTTCAACTAACTTAACTAGAATTTTTTTTGTTGTTGAGAGAACTTAAACTAGAAGTTTAAAAGTTGGTTATTTGTAAAAAAAATTAACGAAGTTATTATTGTATTTAAAAATAATTAGAATTTTAAAAAAATTGTACAATTTTAAGAAAAATTAAACAAAAAAAATATATTTTTTGATGTTTAAGAAGAATTAAACAAACTGACCGTATAAAAAGACGGTTCAAAGTAAAGGGTATTGGATGAGTAGGTGGTGGCGTTGACGTAGAGACCGAGAAAAACTTATTCAGTGATTTGTCAGATTGGGGTGGAATCGAATCGAATCGCTTGACCTGAATTGGCCAACTCCAACATTCTCTGTGTGGAAGCCAGGGCTGAAAATTACTCTTGCCGTCTTGATACATTCGTTGGTCTAATTTTTGCTGCTCCATTTCAGAATTGTTCTTTCGTCTTTTCTTTGTTGTTTACTTGGACTTGGACATTACTGTCATTTAATTCAATATCTCGTTTTAGTTTTTAAATATTTTTTGTTTCATGGAATCATGGGGGCACAATCATATTCTAGTTTAGACTCTAGAGACATCTCTATTTTCCTTCTTGTATATATAAAAAAAATGGTTATTAGTGCAGGCTAGGTCTTGAATGCTATGCGGGCTAGCTTTTGAATCTCTATATACTTGTTTGACTGCAACTAATGCTAATCAGTGCTATATGTATGGTTAGGGTAAAAAGTGAGATAAGGGAAAAGAGTGAAGGAAAAAAAAAAGAGGTAAATGAAACTTCTCATTGTTTAGTTAGAAACTTAGAATGAAATGATAAAGGAAAGAAAATGAAGTGGCTGGAGTTTCTCACTTGAACCCACCATTTGTTTCTTTTTTTTCAAATTGAGAAGTGTTAGATTTACAACATTTGCATAATACTTTCACAATAAATTATAAATGATAAGTTGTTATTGGTTCTAAATTGAATCTATCACTAAAATTACTTTTTAACCAATTATTAATCACCAATAACAACTTGCCACTTAGAATTTATCATAAAAATATTGTAAATATAGTATTTCTCTTTTAAATTAGGAAGAAAATGATATTGATAATGAAATAACAAAATTACCTTTATCTTTTTCATTATTCCACTTTTAATAACAAGAAACATAATATAAATTTACTCTCTATTATTCTACTTTTTCACTATTTCTACTAAATACATACGATAGAAATTTAAAAAAAAAATACACATTTTTATCTTTTCCACCTTTTCCATTTTCTCACTGTTTTATCCTCTAAAAAAAACCATAGTGCCTGAGTCACGGTCCAATAATCTAAATTATTGAATTAGAAAATAGTACAAAATAAATTTGACCATCTAAATTATTGAATTGAAAAAATAGATTATAGATTATAGACTTTTGGGGGGAAAGAAGATACCAAGTAATTAACCAATTAAGAAGTTTCTTAAGTAGCAGAAGCAATAATAAGGAATCAAAAAATTAGGTAGAGAAACAGGTTATTCTTTTTTTCTTTTGAAAATCAGAAAAAATTTATACTTATGTTTAGGTAATGACACAAATCATTAAGGGTTTCTTGATTGAGTGATGCCCTGGCTGGACTCCCCCAAAGTTAAAGTTTGAGTCCAGGTTCAACTACCGTACGTCACCATCTTTGGGGTGAGTTTGACTTCTTGAAACTAAAGAAATAGATAAAATAAAATAAAAAAGATTTTAGTTTTAATTAAAAGAGATCGAGAATGACACAAATCAACCTCATCCGGCAAGTAAGTGATAGCTTCAATTTTATATCACACAGAAAAAAATAAATAAATAAAACTCAATTTTATATCTGCCATGTGAATGTGATAGTGGCATTTTCTTACTGGCTTAAATATTTGAACTTTTGGGAAGGGTTAGTATCGTTAATGGCCAACTGCTGATTATTTTCAATATGTGGGAAAGGAAAATTGCAAAATAAGCATAACCCTTAATTAAAAGAGAAAATGGGCCTAAAAAAAAAACAGAGAAAATGGAGTAAAAAATAATAATTTTAAAGAGAAAATGAAAATAAAATATATTTTTTCTCCACGATTTGGTCTATGAATAAGTCAAAAGTTGAGTCCTTCAAAGTCATGGAAATCACATTCTCTTTTTCGAACCTCTTTTCGTTCCCATTCTTCTCACCCATATATATGCTTTACCAAGACTAGATCCGTTGCATGTATGATATATCTTAGTCTTGAGAGCTAACGTGTATCCTACACTGGGATGACTCATGACTAACTGTTCTTAGCACTTCAAATTAGTTTTATAAGAGAAAAAAAAAAAAAAAAAAACACTAGCAAATTTTTTTTTTGGGCACAATATACATTATGTAAAGAAGAGAAGAGTTCAGAACGAGCAACAAAAAACAAAAAAACAGAAAGAATAAACTGAGTTACATGACCAAGAAATACTTTTTAGGACAACGAACTTGAAGCACCTTGCTAAGTTTATTTTAACTCGCTTAAAACTATTTCAACTGCTAATCTGTCAGAAAGATGTACGTATAGTCTTTGTGTCTCATTTCAGTTGCACTAAAACATAAAAACAGGGGAAAATTTTCTTTATAACGCTTAGCAAATTTCTTGAGAAAACAGAACTGCTTTTTGATAAACTGCAATTTCATTAAAAACTAAAAAATAGTACTACAATCGCACTTGTAAGTTTCCAAAATCACAGGAGACAAATTGCAATTATTACCAAAAAAAAAAAGCTTTAAAAGCAACAGAGAATTTAGCTAAAGAATGAACTATTTTAAGAGAAAAACAGAACTGCTAGTGCTAGATTTGAGTGTAACTTTTAAGCATATCACTGTACATTTTTTTTTTTTTGGAGGGTAAAAAACTAAAAATACCATATTCAACCGGGGTCCGTGTTTGCCAGTCAGTGAATGCTTTCTCTATCAAGTACCCGTGTAATTAATAAGAATTTATTCCTCACAGTTGGATGCTGGCTACTAACTCGGGTGCCGGCCTGTCTTTTTAGTTTAAAAATCCTACGGTCGAAAAGACGTCTGGCAATTTACGATATGATACTTTGTTTTTCCATTTCTTCATCCCCATGTTTTTTTTTTTTTTTTTTAGAGAGAGTTTCAAACTTATTGTGTCTGCTCCTGATGATAGCTCTTTATTATCAGACAAAGACACCAATCAGTTTTTGGTGTAAGCGGAGATTGAACCCCAGATCTCTTATACAACCATCAGAAATTTTACCAGTTAAGCTAATTGGAACCCACTTCATCTCAATGTTTATTACAATGTTTTTAGCAAATAACACACGCTTCTAAGAGCATCTACAATGGGCCAGTTATATGCCAAATGTTAAGTACATTTGGCATACAGCCCCAAAAATTGATCCACAATTGGAAGGCTATATGCCAAAAGCCAAATTTTTTTGGAGATTTTGCTACAGTACCATTTCAAATGTAAGATGATACTGTAGCGGAATGTTATAAAAAAAATAATTTTTTAATGCACAGAATAAGTTTTATATTGTTATTTCTCTCTCCTCTCTCATTTTTCCTGTATCTTTTCTCTCTCCTCCTTCTCTCTTTCTCATCCCCTCTCTCTCGCTTCTCTCAGTTGAGTCTGCCAGATCGGAGCTCATGCCGGATCGGCGTGGTGGCGCGGCTGAGATGGACGTGGTGGTTGGAGGTCAACGCAGTCAAGATCGGCGTGGAGACCAGTGTTTGGTGGGTTTGGTGGTGTTGACATGGTGGCCGGTTTTTGGGTTTGGTTGATTGGTTTGCTGGGTTTGGTGGATTATATGGTGGCCGGTTTCTGGGTTTGGTGGGTTTTATTTTGGGTTTTTGGTTCCGATGGGTTTTGTTGGGCCGAGGGTAGTGGCCGGTTTTTGGGTTTGGTGGGTTTTATTTTGGGTTTTTGGTTCCGATGGGTTTTGTTGGGCCGATGGGTTTGGTTCTGGTTTTTGGTGTTGACAGTTGATTATGAGTTGCTGCGTTGTGGTGGTGGATCGGTGGGTGGCGGAGATCAGAGGGAGTTCAGCCATTGTTGATTATAAGTTGCTGGTTGAGGAGAGTGAGAATGAGGTTGATGGGAAAGGTTTTATTGATTCGGTTGCTATGGTTTCAGTTCTCTCGGCGTGTTCTCGTGTATCTTGGAAGGGAATTACTGAGGGAGTTCATGGGTTTGTGGTAAAGAAGGGACTTGTGGGGGATTTGGGTGTCGGGAATACTTTGATAGATGCATATGCCAAGTCTGGTGAGCTAGGTGTGTCTAGGAAGGTGTTTGATCGGAGGGAGTTCAGAAGGTGAAAAGAAAGTAAACGAGGATTCTAGAACTGGAAGGCACGCATGTGGAGAGAAAATTGAGAAAAAACAAAAAAAGAAAAAATATATTTTATTAGGTAGATATATTATTTTAATAAGTAGAAGAGGAAAATAGAGTTTTGGGATGTTGGGTGAATTGTAAAATGGTATGGGATAATTGATAAAGTAGCTTTTTAGGATGGTAAAATAAGATGAGATATGAGATCCGGATGCAGATGCTCTAAATAAGGCGAATACAATGTTTTAGTCCCTACATTTTAAGGTCATAATCAATTTAGTTTTTATATTTTGATAACAATTCATTTTAGTCCCTATTATTTTTATATTGTAGTCAATTTGGTCCCTACCGTTAAGTTATTAATAAAAAATGCCTACATGGCTAACAGTGTGCACAGTTGGCACACTGGAAACTTATGAGGCTTAAGAAATAATATTATAAAAATTTAATTAACATAAAAAAAATGCCACCTCAACATTTAATAAATATAAAAAACCACATAAGAAAAAAAAACCGATGATTTTTAAGCCAAAAATAAATGAATTTAAAAAAATAAAAATTAAACCTCAAAAGTCTTTGTTATTTTCTTTCAATCCAAACACAACCAAACAAAGAAAAATTTGCTGGAAAATGAACCAAACCCACAATCAATGGAACTCAAATACAACACACTATCTGTCCTTAATGAGACCATGACAACCCTTGGTGCCCAGGTCCGTTGGTGTTCATGCAATATTTTCTCAAAACAGGACCACGCCACCACTGCCACCATTGCAGGTTTCGCTTGTAACTCGGCCACGGTCTTCGCCTGAAATGGTGAGACCCTCCAGGAGTATTGGTGGTGTACTAAGCATGCTCTCGACTAGGGTCATAATGGTGGGCCTGATCTCATTGTTGATGATAGTGGGGAAGCTGATTTCCTCATCCATGAGGCTGTTAAGGCTAAGGAGATATAAAAGAAGAGTGGTATGAAGATAGATCCCAAGAAGTACCATAAGATGAAGCGGAGATTGGTTGGAAGAGACAACCACTGGAGTTAAGAGGCTTTACCAAATGCAGGCCAATGGTTCTTTGCTAATTTCCATAACCAAGAGCAAGACAAAAAAAAAAAAAAAATAAAAAATAAAAAATTGTATTTTCTTTTTAATTGTCATTGTGATTGTAGATCCAGGGTCAATTTCGTTTAGATATGGGTGTCTTATTTTAATTTTGCTTTGGATTTGATTTATGTTCTAGATCTAGTTTATCTTTTGGGTTTTGCATCAATTTAGATATATATATATATATATATATATATATATATATATATATATATAAAGAGGGGCAGCCCAACAAATTTTGAGGACTAAAGCGATATATTTAAATGGGGCATTTTTGTTATTAATTAAATAATATTTAACTAGTTTTCAATATCATAATTTTTATATAACAAAAATGCATTCTTTTTATCTTGTAATATATATATATATATATATATTTTTTAAGAAATGCTAAAACTATAATAAATTTTACTAACAAAAACGTACAAATGTTGTAGCAATGAATGTGATTAATGACACTTCAAAAAGATAATAAACAAGTATTTGAATGAATGATGTTAGAAATCTTATAAATTTTACAACATGATGCTTATAAAGATGTATCACTAAGTAATTTTTAAAAATGCATTTAATAGGTTGTTGACGTCTACAAATCATATTAATTGTCCAATCAATTTGTAAAAAGGTTTTAAAGTAAAATTTATAGTATTTATAGTATTTTCCTATCTAAATTATTTCTTGTAATTAGTGACACATATTTGTAAGCCCTATATATTTAAAATTGTAATATCTCTAGCATTATTCAATTCTTTGGTACTTCTTAAAAGTAGAAGAAAAATGTAAAAATAATTTTTTTTTCCTATATCTCAAAAAATAAAAATATTTTTAAAAAATATCTCAATTTTTGCCCCAAAATTTGGGGGCCTTTCTCTAGTAGGGGGCTCTAGGCGATTGCCTAAGTGGCCTAAGCCTAGGGCCAGCCCTATATATATATACACACACACACACACACACACTCTGTTGCATTGTGTCAGTGTGTCCTGTATTTGAGTTCTATTAATCGTGGGTTTTGGATTGAAAGAAAATAACAGAGAATTTTGATTTTTGAGGTTTTATTTTAGCTAAATTCATTTCTTTTAGGCTTAAAAATTGTCCGTTCAATTTTCTTTTTGTTTTTTATTTTTTGATATGGTTTTTTCTATTTTTTAAATGTTTAGATGGCATTTTTTATGTTAATTAATTTTTAAAAAAAAAATTATTTCTTAAGCCACCTAAGCTTCAAGTATGCCAAATGTGCACACCGTTAGCCACGTAGACATTTTCCGTTAGTAAGTTAATAGTAGAGACCAAATTTACTGCAAGATGAAAATAACAGGAACCAAATTGATTGTTATCAAAATGTAGAGACTAAATTGACTGTAATTCCAAAATGTAGGGATCAAAATGATATTTTCGCCTATAAATAATTAAGAAATGTACAAATAGGTCTGATCCAAGGCGCAATTGAATGAAATTATGTAAATAAGAATTTGGAAAAAGGGCATTCCATTTCAACAAGCTTTGTGTTGTTCTTCTTGTTGTTATTATTATTATTATTATTTGATATAAATAAGTGGAGTTTTAGCTGTTGGAATACTATTTCTATTTTTACCTATAAAATACTTTGGAAAACCCATAGATTGATTGTGTGAGGGATTGAAGTTAAAACTTTCGGGTTTACGTCACATCCCAAACTAATTTACCTACCACCTAAGTACTCCCTTAGTGGTAATAAGGGTTGTATTTTGGTGTGTTTTAGATACTTTTCTTGACTAAGTTTTAAACTTAAAATTCTTCACCCCTATATTTGGATTGAGGAAGATGAGAAATAGGAAATGAGATTGAGTAGGGCAGGGGGAAGGAGATTCTAATATATATATATTAGTCAACTTCTTTTTACAATCTTCTTTCCTCTCCCGCCATCTTCTTTCATTTCAAATATATCATTAAATGTTAAGAGTTTTGTAATTCAATTGGTTGACACATCCAAATGTTTCTAATACATATATTTAAGGTTCAATTCACCCCCCCCCCCCCACCTCAACTAAGAATTATCAAAAAAAAAAAAAAAATCATTAGATGGCAAGCAAGATCAAAATCATTAATAGCATATAGCGAAGCTCTGTCACCTTCCCATTTATTATCATCTCCTCTCCCTTCATCCTTCTTTATTCTAAACACACCCTTAAATGATAGATATAATATATATATATATATATATATATAAAATTTGATAGCGTACATCAAAACTCAATCAACCACCAAGTGTAGCCCAATGGCTTGTCCACCACTGGGTAAGGCTCCGGGGTTCGACTGGGTTTGCTCCCCAGTTTAAGTCCCAGCAATTGCAACACCTTGTGGCTAGTGGCAGGCTCCCACTGCGAGTGGGGATTAGTCGAGGTGTGCGTAAGTTGGCCCAGACACCCCGTGGGAAACCAAAAAAAAAAAAAAAAAGCAAAACTCAATCATGCAAGTTCAAGATGTCTTAAAAATGGTTGTACTATCGTATGATATACAATATGTATCATATCAAATGAAAAAAAAATTATATCATAGGTACGTATCAACCATGTTCAAAAATTATATGATTCATAGATACAAATTGTATGAATATATCATATTGTATATATGAATTGTAGGTACCAGAAGATACATTGACATGTGAGTTTAAATTTGATTTTTTGTTTTTGTACTATGACTAAAGTCCAACAAATTGTTGGACTTGTTTTTAACCAAAAAAACAATATTGGGTTATTTGTTTGAGTCAAATAAAATAACATTGCTATTATTATTTTTCCTTCTCTTTCTCTCCTAAAAAATTTGGACTACACACTTGACATTTCACTTTCACACCAACAAATTTCTTTTAATTTTAGTTTAATTGAATTCTATTCTTAACTAAAATAAAATAAGATAGAGAGAGAACTTCTAATCTCTTGGACAAGAATTTTGGACCAAAAACGGTTTAAGGTTATTGTTTTTATAGAGTTAACTTAATTACATTTATATAGTATAGGGCACAAGAATTTAGATAAGGTACCTATGCCACGTGTCATATCCATGGCCGAGGAGTCCATTATCGTGCCGAGGAGGCCACACGCTCGGACAGTAAGGCCAAGTCAATGGCACATTGCTAGAGGAGGTCCTGCTGTTGAGAAAAAGTTTCGGAGAAGGGGTTAGTCCTAATATGACTGAAGGGATGGTGGCTGCCTCCACATTCAATGCATCCCACCAAACCCCCTGGTTGCATTTATGTGGAGAAGACCCTTGAACAGTATTGCCTTGGTTGCCGCAACTTGCAAGGGGTTTGGGAGGTGTCTGATGGGACAAGCACTCAAGTGGTGGACTGGGCAATCAACAAATGGAGGGCTAAGATCGCCTAAAGGGAGCTATATAATGTGAGAGACCTTCCAAAGGGTGGGGAGGAGGAAAATCTGTAGAAAAAACACTGTAGTATTAAGAAAAGTAACTGTAATAAAATCCAAGAGCAATATATTTAAGAACTACTCTCCTCGGACGTTACCGAGGAAGAATTTCTGTGTATCACATTTGTCTATTCATTGTTTTTTCTTGCTCTCTTACCATCTTTAGCCCATTAAGGGTGTCGTCAACTTCATTGAAGCCTAGCTTTTTAGTCCACTCTCTACAAATTTATTGTATTTGGCTCTTGAGGCCTTAATCCATTCATCTTTTGGACTAAAGAACCAAAGCCCGCCCTTATAATTGGCGCCGTCTGTGAGAAAGGCTTGAACTTTATTGAGTTTGACGTCCCACCATGGCAGGATCAGGAGGAGTCTATTAGTTCGTAGCTTCAGGATTAGTTCCTTAACCTTGAGCGGAGGAGGGACCGTGAGGTTAGTGTGCACACCATGCATACTAGTAGAAGCCAATCTTGAGGAGGGAGTCACGTCTCCCACGATGAGAACACCAGGAGCTTGCAGTTGGAGATTGACTGTCTTCACAAGAGGCTATGCTGCGAGCGACGAAGAAGGACTCCCTCATATTCGACCCTTTTTCTTAGGACAAGGGAGATGATAGCTACAGGCCTAGGTCTAGGACGGTGGTAACTACAGGCCTAGGTCCAGGACTCCTCCCAGCGAGTCTTTTTTGTATGATGAAGACCGTCATTATGAGCGGAGGAGTAAGAGTCTGCCACACAAAGGTTTAGGCAATGACCTTATGAGCAGGGCTCTTAACCAAATCTCCAAATCACCGTTTATGCGTAGAATCGAAGGAGGAAAGCTTCCTCGGTATTTTACTCAGCCAACTTTCACCATGTACAATGGAAGAACGGATCCCGTGGAGCATGTGAGCCGCTTCAACCAGAGAATGGTTGTGCACTCCAGGAGCAAGGCCCTGATATACAAGGTGTTCCCATCTAGCTTGGGGTCTGTGGCGATGAGATGGTTTGACGGCTTGAAGAAAGGCTCTATCAACTCTTTTAAAGAGCTTACTCGGGGGTTTGGGGCCCGTTTTGTGACTTGTAGCAGGGTTTCTTGGCCTTTGGACTCTTTGCTATCCATGACAATGCGGGATGAGGAGACCTTGAAAACGTACTCCGATAGGTATTGGGAGATGTTTAACTAGATAGATGGGGACTTTGATAACGTGGCCATAAGAACCTTCAAGGTCGGCTTGCTAGCCGAGCATGATCTGAGAAATTCTTTGACCAGGAAACTGATCAGGAGTGTGCGTAGGCTCATGGATCACATTGATGTGTATAAGTAGGTCGAGGAGGACCAGCAACAGGGAAAGGGGAAGGCTAAGGTGGTTTTCAGGACAGAAGGGATCTCAGGTTGGACAGATACAATAACAGTAGACCTCGAAGAGATTTTGCAGGGCACTCTGGATCAACTACTACTTAGGTAATCAATACTGTGTTCTGAAAGCCGGTACACCAAATTTTGGAAAAAATAAAGAATGAGCCATACTTTCAATGGCCAAAAAGGATGGGGGGAGACCCCACGAAGCACAACCAAAGTAGTCATTGCCAATACCACCAGGAACGAGGGCACACTACCGAGGATTGTAGGACTTTATTGAGCTACTTGAAGCAATTAGTTAGGGCGGGAAAGTTGAAGCAATTTCTGCATCAGCCTAACGGACATGGCAGTTAGGCAGGGTTAGGGGCTCAAAGGGACGCTTCCGCAAGGCCGCCTTTGGGTATAATCAGCGTCATCTTGGTTGCCTAGGGAAGAACTGGTTCTCGGCTTTCCAGGGTGAAGTCTGTGGCTCGGCCACCTACAGATGGCTCATCCCCTGATCCGAAGAGGAGTAGAGTGAAGGTCTGACCAGCTTTGAGCTTTTTCGATGAAGACAAAGTGGGAACCTTGCAGCCACACGATGATGCCTTAGTGGTTACTCTCAAGATAGGTAGGTATGATGTGAAGAGGGTGTTGGTGGATCAGGGTAGTAGCGCAGAGATCATGTACCCTGACCTATTTAAGGGACAAAAGCTGAGGTCTGAGGACCTAACCTACTATGATTCCCTTTTAATAGGGTTCGACGACAAATCTGTCTTTCCAAAAGGCCAAATCTGGCTACCTGTTCAAATAGGGATAGAGGTCGTGGAAGTGAACTTCATTGTGGTAGATGCCTATTCCCCCTACATTGCTATTATGGCAAGGCCTTGGCTTCACGCCATGGAGGCCGTATCTTCCACCATGCACCTGAAGGTAAAATATCTATCTGAAGGACAAGTTGAGGAACTTATGGGGAGCCAATCCATGGCCAGGCAATGCATGGTAGCCGTAATCAGACATCATATCGGGGGTGAGTCCTCGGCCTTCGTGGCGAGGGACTTATAGCAATCAAGAGTGTCAGAGTTGTCTCCGGGGGTAGCGGAAAAAAGAGCTAAGTGTGAGCAACTGGAAAAATTTGTTATTGGCAATGATAAGGAAAAATTCTTCCCGGTCGGAGTTTAGCTGCCTCCTCGAGAGAAGGAAGAGCTGATAAATTTTCTTAGAAAAAACATTGGCATATTTGCATATAGCGCTTATGAGGCCCCTAGGGTGGATTCGGACTTCATTTGTCACCATCTAAACGTTAATCCATCTATCCTTCCCAAAAAACATCCACCTCGACGCTCGTCCAAAGAACATTCTAATGCTGTCAAGGAAGAAGTGTTCAAACTTAAGCGGGCTAGGGCCATAAAGGAAGTGTTTTACCCTGAGTGGTTGGCCAACATGGTGGTGGTGAAGAAGAAAAGTGGGAAATGGTGGGTGTGTGTAGACTTCATGGACTTGAATAAGGCTTGCCCGAAGGATCTTTTCCCCTTGTCTCGGATAGATCAGCTAGTGGATGCAATCGCGGGCCATACTTGGATGAGCTTCTTGGATGCTTTCCAAGGATACCACCAGATACCCTTGGCTCAGGGTGATCAGGAGAAGACTTCTTTCGTCACGCCCACAGAGAATTATCATTACAAAGTGATGCTCTTTGGGCTGAAGAATGCAGGGTTTACTTATTAGAAAATGATGACCAGGATGTTCGAACCACAACTGGGCAAGAACATTAAGGTCTACATAGACGATATGGTGGTAAAGAGTAAGGTAAGCCCGAGCACATAAACGATCTCGAAAATATTTTCGAGATATTGAGGAGACACAAACTGCGCCTCAATGCCGCAAAATGTTCTTTTGGAGTGGGCTCTGGCAAGTTCCTAGGTTATATGGTTACCCATCGCGGAATTGAGGTCAACCCAGATCAAATTAGAGCAATCCACAACTTGCAGCCTCCCCGAAATCCCAAAGAGGTCCAAAAGTTGACAAGAATGACTACCGCTTTCTTCCAGCTGTTGCATAAGTGGAAGGGATTCGAATGGACAGAGGAGTGTTCCTCGGCCTTCCAACAATTGAAGGAATATCTTTCTTGACCACCTATTATGTCTAAACCTAAGAAGGATGAGGTTTGTTCGCTTACATTGCTGTAGCCTCACATGCGGTAAGTCTGGTACTGGTGCGAGATGAGAATGGGGTACAGAGACCGGTTTATTATGTGAGCAAGTCATTACATGAGGCAGAGGTTTGCTACTTACCACTGGAGAGGGTTATCTTAGCAGTAGTGCATGCTACATGGAAGCTCCCACACTACTTCCAAGCTGATACTGTTGTGGTTCTAACCCAACTTCCTCTCCGATCACTGCTTCGGAAAGTTAATTGCATAGGGAGGGTTGCAAAATGGGCAACGATCCTAGGAGCCTTCGATATCAAATACGTGCATCGCACCTCTATAAAGAGGTTGGTCCCACTGACTTAGTAGTTAAGTTCGCTGAGCCTTTTTTTGAAGAAAACAGTGAGAGGCCGAGCATGGATGGAAAATCAGTTAGGATGATCTCCTTACAGGAATTTCTACCTTGGAAGGTGTATGTTGATGGCACGGTAAACCAGAGGGGATTAGGAGTGGGGCTAGTTGTGGTATCTCCTGAAAGAATTATCATCGAGAAATCCTTAAGACTGGGCTTCTCAGCCATGAACAATGAAGTTGAGTACGAGGCTTTGTTGGAAGGGATGACTATGGTTCAGAAAATGGGAGGAAGAGCAGTGGAAATGTTTTTAGATTTGATATTGGTTGTAGGCCAAGTAAAGGGGGAACTAGAGGCCAAGGATGTGAGAATGCAAGAATTCTTGAACCGGGTTAGACAACTGCAAATAGGATTTGACTCTTTTTCCTTGCACCAAATTCCTAGAAGCAGAAATACGCATGCTGATTCCCTTGCCACTCTTGCAACCTCCTCGGCGCAGAGTCTACCTTAGGTTATCTTGGTCGAGGATCTATGCAACCCTACCGAGATGGAGAGGAAGAAGGTCCAGGTTCATCAACTGAGGGTGGGACCTAGTTGGATGGATCCTATTGTCCTATTACTTAAAGATGACATCTTACCCAAGGAGAAGGGTGAGGCTAATAAGGTGCGAAGGAAGGTTCTGCGATTTTGGCTGTCTAAGAGCCAAAAGTTGTACAAACGCTCTTTTTCTAGGCCGTATCTGCTATGCATCCATCCTGATGCAGTAGAACCACTCCTAAAAGAGTTGCACGAGGGAATTTGTGGAAGCCATACAAGAGGCAGATCCTTGTCTCACAAGGCCCTTACACAGGATGTTGGTGGCCCAATATGCAAAGGAAAGCGCAAGAATATGTGAAGAAGTGTGACCAGTGTCAAAGATTCGCTTCCAACATTCATCAACCAAGGGGCGTTCTTAATCTTCTGTCTAGCCCTTGGCCTTTTGCTCAGTGACGCTTGGACATTGTGGGACCCTTCCCCAAGGCACCGGAAAACAAGAGATGGCTTCTGGTTGGCACTGATTACTTCACAAAGTGGGTTGAAGCTGAGCCACTAGCAAATATTAGTGATGTGGATGCCAAGAGGTTTGTGTGAAAGAACATTATCACTCGGTTTGGGATTCCTCATACCCTGATCTCAGACAACGGACTTCAGTTTGATAGCCAGGCTTTCAAAAGGTACTGTGGTGAATTGGGTATCACAAATAGGTATTCCACTCCATCTTACCCTCAGGGGAATGGGCAAGCCGAGGCCGTTAATAAGATTATAGTGAATGGACTCAAGAAGAGGTTGGATGATGCAAAGGGCAAATGGGTGGACGAGCTTCCACATGTCCTCTGAACATATCGGACCACTCATCGTAAGTCAATAGGGGAGACCCCCTTTTCAATGACCTATAGGGTTGAGACTGTAATTCCTCTAGAGACTGGATTCCCAACGTTGAGGACTAGTTTATTCACTCTAGACAGCAATGACAACCTATTAGAAAAGAGCCTGGACCTAGTTGAGGAGTGGAGAAAAAACATCATGGTTCAATTAGCGTATTACCAGCAAAAACTTAAGCAAGGGTATGACTCCGGTGTAAAGTTAAGACCGTTGAACCTAGGGGACTTAGTTTTGAGGAAGGTGGTTGGCACTTCAAAAAACCCAGCATGAGGGAAGTTATGGCCTAATTGGGAAGGGTCGTACCGTATCACCTCGGTAGCAAGCATAGGAGCATACTTCCTAAAAGATCTAGACAAAAAAGTTGTGCTGCGTCCTTGGAATGTAAATAGCTTATGAAGGTACTATTATTAATGAAAGGCAGCTCAGCCATGTTTTCATTTATGACATTATGTGTTGCGTCCATTGTTTGTTTGAATATTAAACAGAACCTTGGTTATATCTGACTCCTCAGATCACATACCTTGGGTAAATTAATATTCTCGGTTATTTCTCTAAGTATTAAACAGAACCTTGGCCGAACCTTGGCCATGCCTAGCTCTTCAGACCACATGCCTTGGGTAAATTAATACTTCACGTTATTTTTAAGTGTTAAACAGAATCTTGGCCATGCCTAGCTCATTAGACCACATGCCTTGGGTAAATTAACACTTTCCAATATTGTTCTAAGTATTAAATAGAAGCTTGGCCATGCCAGGCTCCTCGGACCACATGCATTGGGTAAATTAATACTTCACGTTATTTCTAAGCGTTAAATAGAGCTGTGGCCATGCCTAGCTCCTCAGACCATATACCTTTGGTAAATTAACACTCTCCATTATTTCTCTAAGTATTAAATAGAATCTTGACCATGCCTAGCTCCTCGGACCACATGCCTTGGGTAAATTAATACTTCACATTATTTCTAAGCGTTGAACAGAACCTTAGCCATGTTTGGCTCCTCAGACCATATGCCCTGGGTAAAGTGATACTTCTCATTATTTCTCTAAGCGTTATGTTTCTCTTTAAAAACTTAGACCCCCCTGTTGATTGCACTGTTTTCAGTACCAGCATATAGCCATTTTTCTCACTGCTTATACGCGTTTAATTCATTTGAATTAGCAACAATTCATTACTGTTAGCTTTTGTTAAAGTCTGGGTATTCACCTTTAAAGACATCATCAATCTGAAGTCTCATCGGAGGGCAAAATGATAACTACACCAACCGTAGATAAATATTGCAAAGAAAATAAAGATTCATGAAGCAAAAAGTGATATCTTTTCATTAAACAAAAGGAAAGGGGTACCTTATACACAGTGGCTAACTGCCACAAAAAAAAAAAAAAAAAGAAAAAGAAAAAGAAATGTACAAAAAAGAAGAGAAAAGTAAAGGAAAAAGATCCTAAAACTACACCTTGGCTCGGGGAGGGTCATCTTTGGGATCAGTTGCCTTGGACTTGGGCTCAGCATCCTTGGCCTTGGAGAAGACATCTTTGATCGTGAGAGCAGCCTTTGTACCCTTGGCCTCTAGCAGGGGCTTGACCTCCTTGCCCTTGTCCTCGGGCTGAGGACCGTCCTGGCTAGCCCCTTTACCCTTGGCCACCTCAGCCTCTTGGCTTTAGTCACCAGTCTTGCCAGGCCCTTTGGAGACTTCAGGAGGAGGAAAAGAGGCCTGGGTGGTGGAGGGCTGCTCAGAGGGGGGTAGGGCAAGAGCAGCGAGAGGAGGGAGTACAGGTGGAACTTCGCAGATATCCTTTGGGTAGAAGATGTTCTCAACATTCCTCCACTCGAAGGCAGCAAGGACTCTTGCCCAGTTGAGTGCCTTTGCCCACGCCTCCTTGCAGTAGTCCCTGCAAACCTTCGCCAGCTCCTCTACCAGCCGGATCTCAGTTTCTTGCACCCCACGGTCATAGGATGCCTACTCCAAGGCCTCTATAGCTTCCTTGGCCATCCGAGCTACTTCCTTGGCCATCTGCAGCTCTGCTTTTAGCTCCAAGGCTTGTTGTTTCTTTGTGGCCAACTCTATCTCAGTATGATAGAGTTTTTTGCGTTGATCCTCAGCCTGGTCTTGGGCATTTTGTAGACCGGTCTCAGCACTCTTTCATGCCCTCTCCTCCGTGGTCAGCTTGGCAATAAGCTTTTGGTTCTTCTACTCAACAGCTCCCAAGGCCTTGTTGGCCTCGGTGTGGAGGTTGGCCTTAACTCTAGCCTCATTCCGGGCATCCTTGACCCACTCCTAGACCACAAAAACCTCCTGGATAGCATGCATATAAACAACAGAAGAGTACGTTGAAAAAAAAAAGGGAGAAGAAAGGAAACTACTCTTGGTAAAGTGTGACAAGGAGCTTACCAAGGTTAGATCCCTCTTCAGGGACAGAAAAGTTTTGGTTGCCTCATGTGTTTCAAAGCGTCCATGTCCTTGGGCAAAAGGAGAGGACGCTCCAGAGCCTCAGCCACGTAATGGGCGTGGCCTCTCTGGAACTCCCTGATGGAGGAGCTCCAGGGTATTGCGCGCCATCCAACTCCAATAGGGGATTCCAAGTTGGATGGCGCGCATTAGCCGAGTGCTCGGCCTCCCTACTCTCTACTGAGGAGGCTTACCCTCTGTCTTTGGCCGTTTTCTGCTACTTGGGCTCCTTTTGGGGGACCATCTCCCCTTCCTCGACTATCTCCTTCTCATTCCTTTTCTTTTTCAAGTTGGGGATGGGGAGCAGACCAACTGGAGGAGGAGGAGGAGGAGGAGGAGGAGGAGGGGGGGGGGGGAGAGCAGGCAGGATTTGGGACCCTGAGGTGCCTTTATTCCTCTTTGCGAAGAGCTCATTTAGGCCTTTTTTTTTCCTATTTAGGGTCATCTCTTCTTCCTCCTCGGAACTGCTGTCCACCCGGGCAACTATGAGTCTGGGGGAACGGACTATGGAGGACCTGTCAAGCTTACCCTTTGAGTCTGAGATCTCCACAAGCTCTTCTTGCGCCTCTCCTTCTTCCTTGAGGCGAAATTGGTCTACCTCAGCCTCAAGTGACAGTCGTGAAGAGGCTGTTTCTTCCCTTGGAGTCGCTACCTCACGGGGAGAACAGTGGAGGGGCAGCTCAACTGGCGAGAGAACTTCTCGGGCTAGAAAATCGGGCATTGAGACGTTAATCTGAGCTAGCCGAGGATCACCTGCTTTTATCGCGTGACCCACGTCCTGGAACTTATCGGACAAGGGCTCGAAGTCAAGGATGAGGTGGACAGCTCTCAATTACCTATCTTTACTCACGAACATTTCAGACCTCAGCATCTTGTTTAGGCCCGCAAAGTCGACGAGATTGCGGTTGGGAGCTACGTGTCTTTTATTTGCAAAAACATCCGAGGAGCAAAAACACAGTTAGGATAATGAAGCCATCCATCAGAAGTAAACAGAATACTAAAAGAAAGAAGATAGCGGTGAAATCGCAAAACTAATGCCATGTAAAAAAAAAAAAAGGAATCCTAAGCTTAAGGCACCCCACCTGGCTCTCCCTCCTAGATTGGGCAGTGAAGACCGTTGTGCCATTCCTCTGAGGCTATCAGGAAGTCATCCTTCATACCCTTATTGGATTTAAGGAGGCACGAGACGAGCTTGACAACCGAGGATCTAGACTTAAGATAATACCCTGCGTCTCTGAGCAGGTGGCACTCGTACATCCAAACGACATCGTGCCAAGTGAGGTTTAGCCCCATTTGCTCGTTGAGAGCATCTACACTACCCAGAATCCTAAAGAGGTTAGGCGCACACTGGTGGGGGCACAGCCTATGGGCGATTAAGTAATCTCAGGTTACCCTACCCATGGGAAGTGTCATCCCCCCTTCTATGAAGGCGATCATGGGAATGACCACCTCCTCCTCATTCCTATGGGCAAGCACCTGATCCGGAGCACAGTACCGTAGGGATACTCCCTGGGGAATGTGGTACTTAGTCTTAAATCTCTTCATACCGGTGGGAGAATCTACGAGGTGAGCGAATCTACCCATCTAAGCAGGCTAAGGTGAAGTGAAAGAAACTTTCAAGGAAAGGAAATAAAGAACAGAAGGTCGAGGAGAAAAGAACCTAAAAAAGAAAGAACTTACGAGAATAAGCTCGAGAGTGGCTTCCTGAACTTCTTAAAAGGTTTAGAAACTTTTTTTTTTAAGATCTGGAAGACTTAGAAGTTTGGAGAGCCTTGAAGGTTTGAGAGTTTGGGAAGTCTGGAGAGCTCAAAGATTTTCAAAGTGGGGAAAATGACTCCCCCAGGTGCCTTATATAGGGGGCGGAACTGGGTAGGAGTTATCCCACCCAAAATTTAAGGAGAAACGCCAGTTGTAGAATCTCCATCTCATTGTAGGATGCGGGGAACAAAGCGCGCTTGGAGCATTTAATGAGACGTTGCAGACTCCGAAGCACCAGAACGGTTACGGGACACGTGAAGTGGAGCTTTCACGTGTGGAAGTCAAAGAAACGTGCGAGATTAGTATGCCAAAGTCAAAACCCCATTTTTCTCCTCAGATAAGAGAAAAATCGGAGTTTTGAGGGGCTATTGTGGGGCACAAGAATTTAGATAAGGTACCTGTGCCATGTGTAGTATCCATGGCCGAGGAGCCCATTATCGTGCCGAAGAGGCCACACACTCGGACAGTAAGGCCACGTCAGTGGCACATTGCCAGAAGAGGTCCTACTGTTGAGAAAAAGTTTCGGAGAGGGGGTTAGCCTTGACATGACTGGAGGGATGGTGGTTGCCTCCACATTCAATGCATCCCACCAAACCTCCTGGTTGCATTTATGTGGAGAAGACCCTTGAACAGTATTGCATTGGCTGCCACAACTCACAGGAGGTTTGGGAAGGTGTCTGATGGGACAAACACTCAAGTGGTGGATTGGGCAATCAACAAATGGAGGGCTAAGATCGCTTGAAGGGAGTTATATAATGTGAGAGATCCACTCTATTTATATGCATCACATTTGTCTATTCATTATTTTTTCTTGCTCTCTTACCATCTTTAGCCCATTAAGGGCGTCATCAACTTCATTGAAGCCTAGCTTTTAGGTCCACTCTCTATAAATTTATTATATTGAGCTCTTTGGGGCTTAATCCATTCATCTTTTGGACCAAAGAACCAAGCCCGCCCTTACATATAGGATGCAATGGAACTTAACTAAGTTGATTATTACATATTCAATATTGAGGTTTTGCTCTTGTTGCAACACATCATAAACATCATTTCTTATATTTTTTATTTTCTAATTTTCACTTTGTTCAATATTTATTTCAATTAAAATAAAATAAAAAAGCTCCTTGTCCTTTGTTGGTTTTGTAAAGAGTTTTTTTTTTTTTTTCAAAATTAATAGTTAATGCACCTAAAATATAATATTCTTTCGAGATTAATATTTTATTACAAATGGCTATCTTAATAAAATATCATCTTGTATGTATTTCAAAAGATAAATTATATATTTTATTACGTTATAAAATAGTTGCATATTATTCCAAATTGTGGAGGTGGCATATAATAAATACAATTATTAAAATTTTACCGTGTAATGATTAGTTATTACTTAATTTTTTTTTGAGAAACAGTATTACTTAATTATAATCATAATAAATTTTGTATTTTGTTCATATTAATTATGTAAACTAATTTTCATTTATGAAATTATAGAAATTTATAAATTCATCATCCTTCATATATATATATATATATATTTTTTTTTTTTTTCCACTATATGGACAATTGATTCTACAAATACATCTTAAAAGTTAGATTTATATCTTATAATATTTTCCCAATAAATTTAGACAAAGTTAAAGGTGGGTTGGAGCTTTGGCCGATTGTCGTAAAGATCAAGTTAACAAAAAAAAAATGATTCTTAAAAAAAAAAAAATCCAAGTTGATTTCCGGCTTCAAATTGTTTATGGTGGCACGTGTCTAGAATCATTTGGATTCTAGATGATTCACGGAATTTCACAACTCCATCCCATAAATAAAGCTTTTCTGCCAGCTAATAATACTTTCTTTGTTTTGACCCTTTTATATTTTTTATGTGCTAGACAGGTCAAATTCACATGTGAGTGCACGAAGAATATCTCACTTGGGAGTTGGGAGTGGAAGGCAGTGTCAATCCAATCTCGAATACCAATGGAGCCAAACCGGTCCACACACTGACCAACCATTAAGCTTAACAAAATGGCTTCTAAAAGCACGACAAAATCATTATAAATCTTATTAATTATAACTTCTATGAATCTATTTCCAAGAGAGGGAGAATTTTACCACTTATTTCAGTGGTTGTTTGTAGCAAATAGTACTGGTCAACCTGTCGAGTTTCGAGTAGAGTAGAATCGATACAGTTACGAAATTTCCACTAGGCTTATACTTGTAGCTGAGTTGTGGGTTGCGAGGGAAGCTTGATTAGGGTTTAGCATGGGACAGAGGCTAGGTTTTTTTGAGAATTATTCAAGGAGCACTGTTGGTGTCATAATTTGTCCATGTGGCGAGTTGTAATTAGTGGAGGGGTGATAGTGGGACCATGTGGGGATACCTCTCCACCAATTACAACTCGCCACATAGGCGAGTAGCAGGGACGGAGCTTGAACTTAAAGTTAGGGAGGGCAACTCTGTTGCTAGTTGTGTGTGGCAGCTTTGGTTTTTGACTTTACTACTTTATCACTAAGGATTTTTGTTTAAAATTTTTTAAATGGCCAAGTTGTTTGTTTTGGGTAAAATAAATTGATTGGACTTTATTTTTTTTTAGTTTTATTATTGGTAATTTTTGTTGTGAGGCTAATTTTTTTGGACTTGTATATTTTGTTTTAGATTTAATCTATTAATTTTTATGGCCTTAAAAAGGTGAAAAATTCTAAAATTACAAAATTTTTACAAATTGCTAATATGGTGAGTGGTTATTGATAAGTAAAAAGTTATGCAAGTGTGCAAACCAATAAAAATTTGCTACCTCAATGGTTTGTAAAAATATTATAAAAAAGTGTGTGACTATAACTTTACTCTTAAAGAGAATTGATGGCATTATTAAAAGAGGGCAAAATGTAATTTTGTTGAACAAAATTACTAAAATTAGTATCTATTAATATACTAATATTTTTATTAAAAAAATTTAGGAGGGGCCATTACCCCCTAGTCAATACGTAGATTTATATCTGGCGAGTTGTAGTACAAGTTATGGCACCAAAATTATCCTTATTCAAGGGCTTAATATAGAGCTGGCCCAACCATGCGTGAAAATACAGCAACTTTTCAATGATGTACTACACTGGCCCCAAACGAGCTTGGACTTGCTGGACTATCCAATGGTAGGTCCAGCCCAGAAAATAAAATCTGCTGGGTGTTTTGTTAATAACACAGCTAACACAGCAACCTAAGTCAGTAATTCAGCAGCCACAGTGCACAGTAGCTGTGTGTCATAACAATCAATGCATCAGTATGGCTAGAGCTAGCAGTTCCTAAGGTAACAAGGTTACAACTTTTATGTTGAGAATTCCTAAGGTTACCGTTTAAAACCAAATAATATTGAAAAGAGAATAAAATTCTACAAGAGCATTCTAAATCTCAAAAAATTTAGTATTTAATATCTCAAAAATTTACTTTATTTATTTTAACAACTCACTTTACAATACACCAAAAATCAAAAGTTTTATATTTTTACCACTTCATTAATTAAAGATAGTGAGAGAGAGCCAGTAAGAAGAAAAGAGGAATAGTGAGAGAGAGAAAAGATATTTTAATTACAGTAGTATTAAAATATTATTATATTTATAAGATTTGAGTTACATTGGATTGTCATAGATAGCAGTCCACTATAGCTCAGATGCTAAAAATTTTAACACTAACATCTTTGTTGTAGTGTGCTTTTTTAATAATGAGATGCTAAAAAATAGCATTATTAGCTTTTGAGAGCTTTAATGTGAATGCTTTAAGGACTTTGTGTAAAATCTTTTGGTTTACACCTTCCAATAAGGACATGCCACATCATCATATTATTAAAATATAAATACATTTGATTACAGAAAATAACATCTCAATAAAAAAATATTTAAAATTTATATAAAAAGCTGATGTGATGTTACTAGATATAGTAGATGTATTGAGTTTTGAATTTGAAGTGGCTGGAGGAAATCCTTATTAAGATGTGCTTAAAGTCACATCATTTTCAAAGGTGTTTTGTAACTTTTGTTAGTTCTAACCGAAATCATCTACAGCCAAGGTTCATTTTATTGAGAGCTAATTGGTTGAAGATGTTATGAATGTATAGATATTTTTCTATTTCAATAGAGTATGCTATTTTTATCTCAATTAATATTTTTAGATTAATTGTGCTTTTAATCTCATTAATTATTGTTGCACATACTGAGTTATACATTATTATATACACTCTAGCTGAATATCGTGTTTTCAAAACACGATTTCGGTTATAATTGTGAAATGGTGAAACTGTGTTTTGATATTTTTTTATAATTGGAAATTAAGAACACGATTTCAGCTATGTGTTTCGTACACATAGGGTGTAACTATTGCTACTCTTTTTAATCTTGCTCTCCCTAAACTAAAATCTTGACTCTGCCACTGATGGCATTCACTTATTAGATGGTGTAAAACATAAATTTTACACCTCATCTATATCAAGTTCGGACTCTATTGAAAAATATCAAAATGTGCATGCAATAATTGTAATTGATAGTAGCTTGGCAGCCTGAATCGCTTGTAATGTGCACATGCCTTAATTCAATTCAGCACTTGATTGATCAATTGTTTGTGAGTTGTCAAGACTCAAGACAGTTAGAAGTTTGTTGGCAATTGGTTAATAATTAGTTAGGGCAGTTAGGTAACAAACCAAGCGGTCCATTGAATATTTGAATGTACTCGAGTAAGCCTTCATTATAAAAGGCTACCAGCTTGTAATTGAGGAATTAGGCAATAAGATTAATCTTAACTCTCTCTCCTTAACCCCTAAATTCTCTCACTTCCTCTCTTTGACCATCTGGAGGCCGGTTCCCTCTAAGTAAACACAAGCATTTCCATTAGACTACATACTCGAAATCAGGTCTTAACATTTCATACGGATCAATAAATGAAAATTTTTTCCAGCATAAATTAAATCTACGAGTATTTCAATTCTTTATATTGATAATTAGCAAATAAGATCTAGTAGAAGCCAACTAATGGTTGAATAATGAGGTAATATCTAGTGTTTTGGATGTATGTAGCATTACACTCACAACATGCCTTTGAATCTTCACATTTAAAATTCATATATTGTGATTTGTGAGTGTGATAATGCGCATATCTTAAACTTTAACTACTTTATCGTGTGGAATCGCAGCTTTCACTCTCTAATATAAAAACTTGATATTATAAGGGACCAAATACAAAGACTTGCAAAGGAAGAGAGGCGCAAAATCCTGACAGCTTTTTTGGCTTATGAGACATCTCTGTTCGCTGTTTCTTTGTTTTGTTTTATTTTAATATTTAGATTATATTGATTGAATAAGGCTATAATCAGTTAATGCGGCTATGATTGTGTGTATTAGCCTTAATTTGATCTTTATTTGAAAAACTTTGATGTGACACAATGATAATAGAATGTGTAAAAAACTACACCTTATCCATATAGAATTAATCTCATTTTGAAATAGAAAGTATTATGAAGTACCACACAAATATAATGTTAAAAAAAATTCCTAAAGAAAGCAATCCAATATTTTGCTGCTACTTTTTTCAAAAAAAAAAAAAAAAAATTTTGCTGCTACTCTTTCAAGTTCACGAACCCCTTGTCCACCTCTGTCTCACCCAATTACCCCTCCCTCACCCTCATCACCACCAATAACTAAAAAATCAATCAAACAAACGAAGGCATTAGAGGGGCGCAACCCAAATTATATATAACCTCTAAGCCTCTAAGGTACCTCAAAATCAAACTTAAAAAAAAAAAGAGGGGGCCAAGACTACTGGCAATCATAATCATAGGCATAGCACTAGTATAGAAAGACTTTTTTATTTTCCTGGAGAAAAAAATGGGGTAGGGGAGGGGTAAGGGGTGATTGAATGTGACTTCTTTACTTGGGTGCAACCATAGTAATATCTATTAGTACTTGCAGAGTTTAATAAATCATAGTTAGTTGGTGTTTTACCAATAATCCATAAGTACTTCTCATTGCAGAAGTTAAACCCAGAACTTGGCATCCATTAAACCACTTAAGAATAAGTCTAGTGACCATTATGTAAACCTCTACGATACCACCATTTAGTGGTAGCACTAGAAAGAATTTCTAATATTGCTGCAACAAGTACTAGTTTATCCAAGTCACCATTGACTTTTTTGAATTTGTGGAATTGCTACTGATTCAATTCGAACATTTTAGGCCCTATTTGGTAACGGTGTTTAAACAATGAAAACTGTTATTTAAACTTTAAATACCACAATGCGTATTTCTACACACTTTTTTACTAGCACGTATTTCTATAAAACTTAAACAACGTTACTAAAAATCTCTTACCAAACGGGCCCTTACTATTTTAAAAAACCAAGCACTTAAAAAACATTTTTAGATGAAAAAGAAAATAAATTTATTCAATGAAGGAAAAAAAAATACAATAAGGTGAAGGAAGTGGAGAAAAAAAAATTCTTCTACTTTTTATAGATATATATATAGATGGGTTTAAGTTACACCTGGTGTAACTCTTATAAAGTTACACCTGGTGTAACTCTTATAAAGTTACACCTTTTTTACACCATAGATCTCTAAAAGATCTAATGGTTGAAAAAAATATCATTAAATGCTATTACTTTCCATCTAATAACCTAATTAATACCACAATATTTCTCTCTCTCCCCTTATTTATTGTTTTCCACTTATTAAAAGCTACACCACGCACCACCATTTTCAAAAACCTGCAAAACACAAACTCATCTACAGAAGAGCACCTTGCCATTGCCAAAGTGGGAGTTTCAGCAAAGAAACAATTGCACGGTACACTAGAAATTTGTTAGGTTGGCACTGTATGCAAATCAAGCATTTTAGAGCAATTTTCCTACCAAACTTAATTACCATATATCTATAAAAGTTTCTAAAGAGTTTTACTTTAGAAAGAATTCAAAAAAAAGTTAAGTTAAATTTTAATTTATTTTTAATGATTCCTCCCATATGTAATCAGTAATCATATAGGGAGAAGACTTGTAGTATTCTCATTTAGACACCCGTTAAATGAAGCTTGAAATATCATGGATAAGCTTCAGATATTCCAATTGCACACAACCTAAAATACCAACATACAAGGAGGCAAATGATTAGCACAATAAGCCTTCCGTACTCCGACTAAACGGATATGGTTGGGAGAAATCCAACCCATCTATGTGATTTATAGCAACCTCTATAGTTTGCTCAATTAATAAAATTTCTACCGTTCACTTAAAAAATTGAAAGTTTGAGATAATATTTTGGCCTTTATTAAAAACAAAAAAAAATGAAGTGTTCTTCAACGGGATGGAAAGAAAAAAGAAAAAAAAAAGTGTGGAAAGCAATAAATACGGGGAGAGAGAAAAATATTGTGGTATTAATTAGGTTATTAGATGGAAAGTAATAGCATTTAATAATATTTTTTTCAACCATTAAATCTTTTAGAGATTTACGGTGTAAAAAAAGTGTAACTTTATAAGAGTTACACCAGGTGTAACTTGAACCCATCTCATATATATATATATATATATTCTATTAGAAGCTATAAATATAGGATTTTGGCATTTTGCATGCAATCCTTATACAATTTCATCTCAACAAATAAAAGCCAATTTTTTTGTTAAAAAGATTTGGCAATCATTCAATTTCATTTTCCCATTTTTCATTCAGACCAAAGGAGGCTTTCCCATCATTTATCAATTGCCTCTCTCTCTCTCTCTCTCTCGCGTGCAATTGTGAGATAGTCATGAAATGCCATTTCCACATTCGACACCATCCACACCCGTAAAAGCATCAAAGTTTCACACTTTAATCATGACAAGCACAAGCACAACCACCAACACCGTCACTTCTGTTTGGGTGTGTCATTTCCACCCATCACGGCTACAATGCTCAATCATTAATTTGCTTCCACACCCAAATAAAGAAAAAGAAAAAAATAAACTAAATAAACTTTAAAGATAATAACAACCTCGTTCTCTCAAGGATAAAAAAAGGGGTTCTTGATAATGGAGCCCCACTACACAGTAGAATAATATAATTCAAACTAAAGGCCAAGACAAAAAGACGATTGAAAAATCTAAAAAAAGACTAAAGAATAATACAATACAAGGCATGCGAGCAAATATTGTTGATGAGTAGTCTCTCTGACTATCAGGACCCAGGAGGATAAGTTGCATGAGAAAGCTCCTTTAGCCATTCATACGTTCGATGGCGTGACATTGCTTGCTTTCCCTGCTGCTTTTCTTCTTGCTTCTTTTTCATCTTCAACTCCAACAGTTTCTCAGCTTTCTTAGCATGCGTTGTTGTAGCACTTTCACTATTGCTCTTAATGATGACAACATTTGAAGAAACTGTTTCATCTGTACACTTACAGCCACTCAACAATCCTCCTAGTCTTCTCTCCAAGAATCCTTGCCTTATTTGTTTATCCTCCATGTTCAAACCAGAGTTGCTTTTGCGACTACTACTATTATTAATCTTAGCACTAGTACTACTGCTACTGCTACTAAGACTGCTATTGCGACTGACTGAATTTTTGTTAACACTAATGTTTCTACGAACCTTAAGGTCTTGCAATCCAATCTCAGGTGTTGGTACCAAACCCAGTCGGAAAAAGTCCCTTGCGGATGAGTTGCGGCTTCGGCTACTCACAGTTCCTTGTCGAGTTGTTGAAATTCTGATCTGGGGTTTGGGACTTGGGCATGTAAGAAAGTTGTTTTGGACTCTAATTGGCTTGGAATTTCGTCTGAATGTATTGTTGGAGCTAGTGCTGCTTGTTGAGTTGTGACTTCTAGTACTGCTGCTTCTGCTACTATTGTTGCTAGTGAACCCACCTGTTGAATTATGGTCCATGGACTCAGACCTTGATGTGCATCGGCTAATGTTCTGGCTTTCTTGCTTGACACCGCCCGAGCCACTCTGTGAGCTAACTGAGAGACGTAGTGGGAGGATTTGACCTTGAAAGAAAACCTCATCAGCAGCACACATTTCTGATTCTCTCAAAAGAGAGCCACCCCTTGAGGGAAAATCGAATTCTTCTTGTGCTTGATGATCAATTGCCAAAGCATCTTCTTTTCTTGATTGCTCGTCTTCTTTCTCCTCGGTCAAATTACTAATGACTGGTAGATCACAGAATGATAAATCTTCATCTAATTCTTCTTCTACTGCTTGCTCCGATGAGTTTGAATGTTCCCATCTTTCTTTGGCACAGTTAATTGCCATTTTCAGCTGTGGAAGATAATGTTTTTCTTTTTTTCTTTTTTAAACAACTGTTTGAGTCTCCTGTGAAGATTGAAGGAAGAAAGAGAAAGATTTATAGAAGAGGATATTTGAATAGGAAGAGAGATAGAGGGAGAGACATGTGGAGTAGGAATACAATAAAATAAAACAAAGTAGAAGAAGTGCTGGAAAGCAATAAAGAAAGAAAAGAAATAAAAAAGTTAGTGCAGGCGAACCAAATAGTGTTCCTTCCTTGTTTGGAAGTGAAACAGATAAAGATAAAATTAGCAAATAGCTTCTGTGCAGGCCATTAGCAGAGCGAGTAGGTGTCCACTCTCACTTTCAAAGTCATTGTCTTGGTGTTAAATCAGCGGGTATCTGCATCCTCGCGTCGCGTGGTGATAATTATGATATCTTTTTTTTTTTTTTTTTTGGGTAAAGATGATATTTGAAATTTTGATATTAGTTTGTGGTAGAAATTTGAATGGTCCCGAAAGCAGCTAATGACACAATGTAACAGTCATGGCCTGCTTTTTTTCCTTTGCCTGTTTAGTGGTAACAAAAAGCATATAGGGTAAGGGAGAGGAAAAAAAATACTGACTTATTTGGAATATGTTTTTTTTTTCTTTCAACAATTAAAGAAACTAAATTTGATTGGTAAATTCCCTTAAAATAATAATATTTAGGGGAATAAATAATATATTCCGCCAAGAATGTTTAGCTCTCTTTAGCTCAACTAATAACTCTTAAACATTTTTTAGAAGACTTGATTTAGGTCCAGTGTATTCAGTGCATTGGACCCGATTAAATGGTGACACGTATTCAAAAGTTGATACATGTCATCATCTCAACGGGTCGAGTACTATTGGACACTGGACCTAAGTCTGACAATTTAAAAAAAAAACTAATAACTCTTAACATTTTCAATTTAAACATTCATAGATTAAATCTCTTATATATATATATATATATATATAGAGTCTAATAAATCTTTTTTTTTTTTTTGAGAGAGGGTTTCAACTTATGGCATCCGCTCCTGATGATAGCTCTTTATCATTAGACCAAGACACCAATCAGTTTTTGGTGTAGGCGAGGATTGAACCCCAGATCTCTTATTCAACCATCAGAGACTTTAATAGTTGAGCTAACTGGAACCCACTCTTGAAGTTTTAATTTCAAAATTGTTGCCCTTATTGTTTAGCTTATAGTTACAAAATATTTGCAATTCATAAGTTTGAGTCTTTATTAATTAAAAGTAACAAAAAGCATGTATAATTTTCATTTAAGATCTATTTGTACACTGCAATTGTCATGTGAATGGCAAGAAGATTGGTGAGGGTGGGGGGTGGTGGACAGTAGGGAAGAACATGATGAGCAGGTAATTTAGGGAACTTCCTAGATCCCAAGATACCATTTTCGATTAACATAAATTTGTGGTGAGTTAGAAATATCTCAACCTGCTATTCAACCTAACATGCTTATTTAGTCGCCCAACCCAACCCACCTTACTAAATAGACTTGCACATAGCAGTGAGGGCTGAGTAAGTTGGCAAGTTAAGCAATTTTTGCACAACCCTAGTTAGTATTATATACCCATGTGATGCATGGCTTACTCAAAAATCATGTTAAAACTAAAACAATTCAATGATAAGCAAAAATATGAATTTTAAAAATTAGAGTGAATAATATATATTAATGATTTTAAGGTACTTATTTGCATAGTGAAAATGCTTAGTAGAACTCGTAGTATTATTACTGTACCACATATTGCGAGCACAACATATATGACCCAGTTTTACTATTGAAACAAAAATTTATAATAGTTTATTAAAATAAAATAATTAATATTCTTTTAAATTTATAGAATTTCTTGGTAGTAGAATTTTAATTGGACTAATAGTATTTTAGCTTTTTGAAATATTGACAATAGAGTTTCACTTGGATTAAAAAATATTTATTTTAATATATTTATGGTGCACAAAATGACATAAGAAGAAAAAAGAAAAAGAAAAAATGTTACTAAAAAAAATAGTGGGCATCTGATGCAACCACATCATATAGGACAAAATTTTATTATATAGTACATGATATTATGTGAGTTGGACATGAAATTATGTGATGTTAATTTCATTTTAAATGCTTTATTTTTTTTTTTTTTTGAGAAAGATTTTAAATGCTTTATTGATAATAACTGTGGGGGCAAGCCCAATGCTGCGAATTGGGCCCAGGGCCCAATTTGTCTACCATTGTTTGTCCGAAGAGGTGAAAGGCATCAGGATTAGGCCCGTTTGGTGGAAATACGCTCGGAGAGGAATACTGGGATACGTCCGAAGACTATCCTGCTTGTCCGAAGAGGTCCCATCGTCGGATCATCATGGTGCTTAATCAATCAAATATGCTGGAGGCAAAGACAACTTTCCCAACCGATTCCACGGAGGATGGTAAATCCTGGGCGTGCTTGGGGATGAGGAGAGCATAAAAATATCTTAAAGGAAAAGCTGCTACCACCGCATTTTATGCACTGCAGCAGCTTTCCTGACCGCATTTATGTGGAGAAGACACTTGAACAGTCCAGCCTCAGCTACCACCACTCACGATATACTAAAGCATATGTCTGATGTGACGTATACTCAAGTGGATGCTTGGATGAAGAACAAATGTACGGTGAAGATGAAGGAGGAGGGAGATATATAAAGGGCAGAAACCTCTAAAGAGGGGGGAGGAAAAAATTGTATTCACTAAGTTGATAAATACTAAACCTCTTCGGACCAAAGAGAACTTTTACTAAATATTAGTCTGAACGTCTTTTTACCCTTACGCGCTTGCATGAACCGTTGCTAAATCCATAACCAGCCCAGCTGTTTAACCCATTCTCTACAAATTTATTGTTGGGAATTCGTTGGGTTCACGATACGCAAAGTTGGTGCCTAGCCCGTCAAATTTCATATCCTACAATAACTAAATGACTAGTTAGTATATAATTCATATAATTTAATATAATGTATTAGAAGTCTTGTAATATTATATGGATTTCTGTTACTTGTATTTTATAGTAACTTACGGAGGGTGTGAAATTAAAATTATTTAGAAATTTCAGGGTTTTAATTAAAAATTTTACAATTTAGAATTAAATTTGAAACAATCCAACTTATAGGGGAATTATTTAATTTACTAAAATTGTTACTAAAAGGTTAGCCACTTGGTGTAAATAGATGTAAATAGAGTATGATCACTTGAAAAAACCACCACAACTTTCAGGATTTAAATTTTATTATATAGTACTACAATTATGCTTGTGTAATGCATGATCTATAAATTACAAAAAAATCATTTCAATATAATTAGAATTGAATAAAAATAGGCTGTGATAATAAAAAATACTTTTAAATTACGAGATGAATGTTCACAATGTAAAGTCCAAGTTTTTTTTTTTTTTTTTTTTTAATAAAAAAATCAAAGATTATAGTAGATTATAAAATAATTTAAAATAAATAATGATCCTTTTTAAATTTTTTGAAATATTTTATAATTGAGCTTTATATTTTAGTATTTTATTTTATTTATTAAATATTTGGGAAGAGATTTCACTTAAAGTAAAATATATTACTAACTCTAATGTACTTATAAGTCACATGAAAAAGCTCATCGACTTTTTGTTTATATTTTTCCTAGACCTATATATATATGGCCACTGCGTTGGCATGGTATTTTTTCCCTAACTCTTAGTAATAGAATTTTAATTAGAGTATTAATTTTATAAAAAAATTTGAAATTTACATAAAGTTCTTTCTCAAAAAATAAAAAGTTTTACATAAAGTAACCATGTTATTATTTTAATGTAATTATAGTGCGTTACACTACATAATGAAAAAAGAAAAAAAAAATTTGAACAGGGCATACACTTGGCACAATCACCGTGTATAAGACACAATGAGTGTATATATATAAACTAGTTGCTAACCCGTGCTATGCATGGGAACATACCTATTTGTAAGGTAGACTAAAATAATTTCATAAAAAATTTAAGAAACTATACCACTACATGATTTGCTCTTGTATGACTTTAATTTGTGTTACAATTTGATGAAGAAGCCATTGCTTGAACGTGCATTGGCTTACAAAAAATTTGTTAGACAGTTTTAGATACTGCAAAAAAAAAAAAAAAAAACTTAAAAATTCAGATATTAAAACTTCTGAAAGACCAAAAAATATCAAAGAATTAGATGATTCACTGCTTAGAAATTATTGAAACAAAACAAAATATATATGACTAAACAATAGAAAAATATAAGAGAAATATGGGTTATATTCGAAAGAATAATTTCAATTATTACAAGCTTTTTTATTTTGCAAAAAATGGCTAAAGAGAGTTTGGTGATTCATGTATGAAAATTACTTTTTAAAAAATACATGAAAAACCGTAAAATAAATTTTTTAAAACAAAATAGAGGAGAAGAAAATAATATAAGAAGAGCTCATACCTCTACTCAGCTTAAAAAAAATATTGGGGTTTGCTTTGCTTTTATAGTGTTCGTGATTAGCCTTACAAATTTAGAGATAAATTATTAATGTTTGAGTTTGAGTTTAAGTTGGACTTGCTAGAGAGATAGAGTTTCACTCCTTATTAAGTTTGGATTAAACAAAAATAATTTTGCTTTAAAAAATGATAATGATGAGTTTAATTTTAAGTTGAACTTATTAGAGAGATAGAGTTTTACTCCTTGTTAAGTTTGGATTAAACAAAAATAATTTTGCTTTAAAAAATGATAATGATGAGTTTAAGTTTAAGTTGGACTTATTAGAGAGATAGAGTTTCACTCCTTGTTAAGTTTGGATTAAACAAAAATAATTTTATTTAAATGTAATAACTATCATCTATATATATATATATATATATATATGATAGTTTTTATATAATAATAATGTCACAACTATTGTCAACCCTCATAGAAGGATTTTTTTTGTGCTTGATATGTTTTAGTTGTAACTTATGTGAACTATTGGTTGTTGATGGTAATTTATTGAGAGTGTGAATTGAAATCATTAAAATTTCATGATTTTTGATGAAGTGCAGGTTCGTCAGTCGAAGTAAATACGTTCAGATGGAGCCAAGTCCTTGTTTATGTGATTATAGTAGTGGTAAGGTAGCTCCCTTAGAATGGTCACTGGTGTGGTACTTGCCACAACATCTTCGATGTCAAAGTTAGTATAAGGAAACTCTTCGGAAAAGAATAATGTAATGTAATAGAACAAGAAATATTTCCCAGCATGTATATGTACCTTGTATGGATGTTGTGGGGGCTTTATATATGTTTCCACAGCCCCTAGCCGTTGTGGCTGTTAATATGGTTTTAATGTCTCTTTTGGTAACGCCTCCTGGTCAATTATGTGAGCTTTGTTGAGCTGTTCAATGATCTGTACAGTTGTCCTGTAACCGTCCAAGGCATTTATCTAACCGCATTAAATGACTTCTTTTCCTTCATTAGTAAAGTGGCTCATATCGTCAGAGGCACCTGGTTAGTTCGTCTGTCAACACTGCCTCGTTGGTTTAGGTGAGGTCATCTAGAGAAGTTAAGTTTGTCAATCCCGTTAGCTTTAAATTAAACCATTTACAAATCAAGATTTAATTGAAATCACTCCAAATAATAGTTGAATTATAAAATTTATCAAAATCTTTAATGAAAGTTAGTCACTTGGTGCAAAAAAACTAAAAAAGTGTAACAGCTTCACACAAAAAGAATATAGACATTTATGTTATGATCCTAATATCTCACATGGATTAAATGTAAGTTTAATCATGTGTTTATAAGCTCTTGAGCATCCTTCCTGTTAGGGTAATGTGTTTCAGTATTGTCAAACCATGCCAAATTATGTGTATTTTATTGAGTTTTGATGTGTCTTAAAGTTATAATTGAAGTCCAAGTTAAAGACTCAAAATTTACTAAAAAAAGCTCAAGAAAAACACTTTTTCAGCATGTACCTTGATAGTAGTTTTGATACCTCTCGATACTTCTAGATAGAAGCTCAAAATCTATTGCCTCCTTGATAGCAGTTTTGAAATCTCTTGATCTAACGAGTGTTGCGGATCAGCGAAAATTAGCAACACGAAAAAGCTCATAACTTATTTGTTTGATGCCTGAATTGAGATCTGTTTGAACCAGTATTTAAAGGACATTATAAGCCATCTATTAGAAGGCTTTTTAGAGAGAGAGAGAAACACTCCATTTATGCGGCTAGGGTTTGTAACCAAGTTTTCTCTATTTCACCAAACCAAAAAGTTTCAAAGTAGATCTAAAGATTCCTTTGGTGAAGAAGCTGAAGTCATAGCAACCACCACAGACTTGCTATTGAGAGGAAAACCTTCATGAGGTTCTTGAAGTTAGTTGGAGGTTCCAATTGTGATTATGGATGGAGCGTCCATATATTGAAGAGTTCAGAAGTTCTAAAGCGGTAAAAGATTTCTATTGTAAGTTCATTTACTGGGTTTGTAGAGTCTAGGGACAAAGGTTTTGTACTAGATCTGAAACTTCTCTTTATTATAGTGGATTATTTTTTAGGAAGGCTTCCCTCCAAGTTTTCTTATTGTGAAACTAGTTTGTTTTATTGGTTTTCTTAAATCATCATATCTTGTCTTATTTACTATTCCGCTGTGCATGATATTGATGTTTGTTTGTTTGGACAAGGATTATTCATAATAGAACTAATTAACAACTTGATTTTAAAATTTGTTAATTCTATCAATCGAAGTCTAAATTTCCCAACACTTCCATTGCAAGTTGATTTTCAAGAGTGGGTTCTATCCATGGGTTCTAAACATTTGGTATAGCTTATTGAGTATGACCAGTAGTGCCATATGGGTTTTTAGCAATTTGATGCAATCATACTTTAAACTCAACTTTTTATTTTATATATATATATACATACAGTGGCGGCGCCACGTGGTGTTCAGGGGGTTCAAATGAACCCCCTGACTTGTGATTTTTTTTTTTAACATATAACATTTTAAAATATTTTTGTTTTGAATACCTTAAAATAAAATTTTGAACCCCCTTGAAATAAGTCCAAAGAAAAAATCAATTCGATACTAAAATTTATCTTGGCCTTTTTAAACCAAAAAAAAAAAAAAACTCAACATCAAACCAATTTGATCTAAAATCTAAGGAAAAAAAATAGCAAGTCCAACAACAAAAATTAGTAATTTGTTGATCTTAAATATTAAAAAAAAAAAAAATTTAAATAAGCTGTAAAGTGTAAACACTAAAAGAAATTTAATTGTGAGGCAATGGAAGTGGAGCGTGAGACAGTGGAGAATGAAGACATTTTTTTTTAATGATTGTATTGTTGCGTTGAATTCTTAATAGAGTAATGTAAAAAACACAAAAAAAAAAAAAAATCTTCTTAATGAATTACAAAGACCTGTAAGTAGTCACAATTTAGTTGATTCATTAAATAAAAGAATTGAAAAGAGTAAAAACAAAAACTAATAAATAATGAATTAGATTATTCTAAGTAATAATAATTAAAATTCACTTAACAACAATAATTAATAACTTTATTATAGTAATAGAGAATAGATAATTTACAAGATTTAATCTTACCAATAATAATTAATATCTTCATTATACTAAGAAAACATATGCCAATGAACTTATAGTTTATCTTTAATTCTCTTGCTAATACTATGAATACATTTTTGATAAGGATACACCACAAGATTTATCTCCTACCTAAGATTTATTATCTAAAAGTACTCGTGTTGACTTAAAAAAAATCTTCCTTTAGATCACAGGTTACGAAAGATCTCATCAATATTATCATAATGATCAAGATGAAAAAAAAAATTATTTACAAAGATATCCTTGTCATCCTCTTCAACACGAATTTGAATGACTTCCCTAAAAAATATTGATAGGCCAAAAACGTGTTGACCCATTGTAATGAATTAATTAATTAATTAGCCAAGTTTAATTAATTAATCAAATTAACATACAAATGCATGGTAGCACAAATAAATCATCAATTAAACTAATTATGCAGTAGAAAATAAATTGACACGGTGATTTGTTTACGAATGGGGAAAACTTACACGGCAAAAACCCCACCGGGTGATTTTAAGGTAATTACTTCCGAAATTCCATTATTATCACAACAAGCCGTTACAAGTAAAGGAATCCCAGTACTTTATACCAACCTACAGTTGAACCCTTATCCCAATACCCAATTGGACTTGTTCTGTAGTGACAATTTCTCCTTGTAATGCACGGCTCCTAGTACGTGATTAACCAATTGCGCGGATCCCAGTACGCGACTTTAATCACCAATTAGAGAAAGCTGTTGGCTGCAAAGTTCTTCAGTTTATCCCACAATGAAGATCAAGAAGATGCTTGGTCACAAAATCTTACGGTGTACAAACACAGCAACTTCTTCACAAGAATGATGAACTAGGGCAAAACTTCGTCTTCGGTCACAATTTGCTTGAACAGACTTTGCTCAATGCTTGTGCAACTTGTGTATTCTTTGACGGCCCTTAAAATAATCTTTTTATATGTCTAGGGTTAGGAGAAAAGAAAACCCAAAAACACATTCATGGATCCCAAGAAAATCATATCGGAATTTTGAAATTCTTAAATCTCGACAGATAGGAGCTGTCGAACAGGTGTCGAGCACACGGGCTAAGATAGCTTTCTCAAGCTTGATAGATGCAGCTGTCGAGATTTAATAAATTTGCACTATTCAGCTTGTTTCTTGAACAGATTTGAATGACTTTAACACTTGATCTTGAAACCTTGTTTCTCGAAGTATTAAAAACACCTAAATCTACCAAATTACAAGTAAAGTGCGTTTTATCAAAGGATTAGCCAATTACATAAAAAGATGACATATGTTCTTAACAAATGAAACACAAAAATCCTAACAAATATTCTTCGAGCTGCCATTGTATATATATATGTATATATATATATATATATGTAGGACAAAATTTAAGTACAATACTTTAGGTGTTGTTCCTTAAGTTCCCTACTTAAGATTGAGTCATATGACTACTTAACTAAAAAATACACTTTAATCCCATGAGGAAAAATGCACATGACATAATTTTAAGATGGGAACCTAAGAAACAACACCTAATTACTGTGCCTAAATCTTGTCCTATATGTAAATTACATGATATGATCTTTTCATACAGTTGATGGGTTTAATAGTTTAATTTTACAACAAAGATTTTTGTGTTGAGTAAAGCATAAGTAGATTAAATGTATTGTCACGGAGGACTTGTGACTGACAGATTGCGATTCAATGGTCACTCCCTTTCTCTTATATCTTTCGGCAAAAATATTTGGCTTTGATTTAAGCCACATTTTTCACTGGATACACCTAGCACGAAGTGATTGACTCCTAATTTATCTCAACAGTTATAGTTTAATCACTTTCTTATTACTTTAATCAATCAGAAAGTTCGACAATTAGTCGACGCAAATGACCCATGATGTTCCTTCGTGTGCACGCGTTAACCTTGCAGGCGGAGAAGAGATAAATATCCAATTCCCTAAAAGGTTTCGAAATTGCTTCTGGTTCCAAATTTAGATTGGAAAAAGTTATGTTATCAATATATTATCCCAGTTTAATTTGTTTATACATGAGATTATTGCATAAGTTAACCTTTCAGGTCCTCAGGCAGAGAAGAGAACCAGATATGGTTATTTTCTACCTTTTGAAGTTGCTTCTGGCCCTGAAATTAGCTTGATTTTTTTTTTCTTCCAATTTGTCGATATATAATTCCAGTTAAATTAATTTTATAAAAGAAATAGATCTTTTATTAATTCTAAGGGTAATAGAATCAGCTAAAAAACCATACATTATATATTGAAAAATCATTGATTTAAAAATTCTCTCTTCGTCTCTTTTCATTGAATATTCTTCCTTTGTTTAATTTTGGAAGCTAAGAGCATTGTATGTAAGACCATGTAGTGTTTATTTTTCATTACTATTTTTTTCCCGTTCTGTGAATACCATTGAGTGCTTTGTTTTTTGTCCCCTTTAATGCAAAGACGCAAAAGTTCTATTTCTTAAGGAAGTTTTCATTTTAATCTGACAATCTTTTTTATTCGCTTATTATTTTGGTAAAACCAAGTCGTAAGAAAAGTATCTAGTCATATTTATTTTTTTAAGATTCATTGAATTCTCCTCTACTTTAAAAAAGGGTAGAAATACCAATAGACAAGACAAGACCATTCTCCTCTTTTAATAAAGAACTAATACCATTAAACACACACATAAAAAAAAAAAAAATATATATATATATATATTATAAAAGTTGCTATTCTGAATTTATTATAATATTAGTCACTAACTCGTGCTGTACACTAGAACCTACCAATTTGTGAGGTAATCTAAGATACTTTTATAAAATCTTAAATTGATTAAGAAACTACACTGTTGCATAATTTGCTCCTATATGACTTCAATTTGTGTTACAATTTGATGAAAAAACCATTGCTTGAATGTACATGGCTTATAAAAAATTTGTCAGATAGTTTCAGATACTGTAAAAAAATAACTCAAAAATTCAGATATTAAAACTTCTGAAAGATCAAAAAAATTTTAAAGAATCAAATGATTTATTGCTTAGAAATTATTGAAATAAAACAAAATATATATAACTAAACAATAGAGAAATATAAGAAAAAGATAAGTTACATTCAAAAAAATAATCCATGACTATAACTATTGAAAGGAATCAAAAGATTCAGAGCCTACAAATTATAGATAATATATATATATATATATATATATATGTGCGTGTGTGTGTGTGACTACATAAATTCAGATGTTAAAACTTTCAAAATGCTAAAAAAGATATATAATTAAAGAATAAGTTATTGAAACAATTCAAAAAATATATGACTTTTAAAAGGAGAAATATAAGAAATAACAGAAGAAATATTGGGGTTTGCACTACTTTTATAATGTTTATGATTAACCTCGCAAATTTGGAGATAAATTATTAATATTTGAGTTTGAGGTTAAGTTAGACTTGTTAGAAAGATAGTTTCATTCATTGTTAAGTTTGGACTAAACAAAAATAATTTTATTTAAAAAAAAATGATAATGATAATGATCCATTCTGTGGCGCGAAAACCATCATTGGCTACACAATTATTTGGCTATGCCATTTTTTAAAATTTTTGATTTTATATATAGAATATATAGATTAGTGGATGAATGAAAAATTAAGACACTAAATGCACGCACAAAAAAGCCTCATCACGTGTGATGAGGCTATAGTAGTAGTTATTATTATTATTATTTTTTTTTTTGTGATAGAAATTTATTCAAGTTATCTTTTTATTAAATTTTGTATAATTTAATTTTTTAATGACTACTCCCTAAAAAAAATTTCTAAAACCGGCCATTGATTACGATTTGAATATTTTAATTTAAATCATATTATAATATCAAAATATAGAATCCCAATGATGCCGTTAGTAGCATTATCATTAGAATATATTTTATTTTTTGATAGGTAAGATTAGCGTTGTTGAGTCACAAAAGTCCAAAAATTGCAGAAATTTAATAACCAATGCACCTAATTTTAAAGCCTCGGCCAAATTTAAGTTTGAGAGAGTTTGAATTTAAGTTGAACTTGTTAGAGATATAGAGTTTCACTCTTTATTAAGTTTGAACTAAACAAAAATAATAATGATTTATTTTTTATTTTTTAAATATTGTGCTGACGTGAAAAATTATGAGAGTTTAAGAGGTTTCGGTATTTTTTAAATATTGTGCTGACGTGAAAAATTGTGAGAGTTTTAGAGGTTTTGGTTATATATATATATATATATATATATTATAAGTTTGTTCCTAGTAAGTAACAAACTGTAGACATTTTATAGTCTTACATAAAAGTTAAATAAATTTGAATTATTTTTAGTTAAATAAACAAATGACAATGGAAAACAAAATCATTCACTCTTTCTTCTTCTAATTATAATTATAATTATAATATAGATATATGATTTATTTGTGGGGTAAATGAGTTCACACCGGAGACCCCCTTTCTCATTCAGTAAAAAAAAAATTATGATTTATTTATATTAGACTTCTTGCACCAAATTTACTCAATTGGCACAGAAATTAGAAAATTTAGGTGGAACATGTACTGCAAAATTAGACTCTAATTTGAATTTGAATTAAATTTTCTCTTAGTTATAACTTTTGTATAATATATATGATATGATAAGACTATTCGTATTTCCCCCCCCCACCCCCCCCCCCAAACCCCCCCCCCCCCCCAAAAAAAAAAAATTCTTATTGAATTTTTCTTTAAACATCATTCTCCTATTTCATTATGCAAGGTAGGGTTGGCTCAATAAATTTTGAGGTGCGGTACATTTTAGTAGATTTTTATAATATTTAAATGTTATTTATTTAAATTTCTATATGTATCTTTTTAGTTTAAACTCCTTTATTGACATCTATCTTACAAGTTGTTACAAATGTTATTGAGATGCAAAACTGTTAATTTTATTGACATCTATCTTACAAGTTGTTACAAAATTTGATTATTATTGATTTTTTGGCACACTCATTAATGTAGGGCATACATTGATAATCAATTTTATAAATTTTTATGAAATAATAAAAAATTTGTCAAAAAAGTTAATCATTTTTTAATTTTTCTATAAATTTTTTTAAAAATAGATTACAGTTTCAATTGGATTGAGTTTCTATTGACTTTCTTGGAGGAGAGAAAAAGAATCCAAAACATCTATATTTTTTTTCTTTAAAAAAAAAACAAGTATCATTCTATAAATTTGAGACATTTTATACAAATTTGGAACCTTAGAAGTCTATATGCAATGGAACCTTAGAATTCTTTATAAATTTTTGAGACATGTGGGGCTTTAGCCTAGGCCTAAGTTGCCTAGGCATAAAGTCGGGCCTGATGGGAGGGCTACTCCGGCCCATGTGTACTATGAGTGACACAAATTGTGATTGATATATATATATATATACACCAAATAAAACCCAGACGGTTTGGTCTTGATTTTGTTTTTTTATTTACCCCAATGATAGAAAGGAAGCAATTAAACATGACTTGCAAATAGTTCTAGTACAAACTCTATCAAAGCAGTCCGATTACAAAAGGGAATAACATGATCAGCAAAAAAAAAAAATCAAAAAAAAAAAAAAAATTCTGCCAGCTATGTTCAACGAGTATTAGTGTATTTACACAGTAGTTGCTCACTGTGAAGATCTGTTGTACTCGATACTGCTCAAATCATCTCAGCAGAAAATTTGATCCATAGGAGTTGCGCTATCCATTCCAAATGCATAATGTGTCGTCTGAAAGACATTCCTGAAGTGATATGTTACACGCAATATCTTTCAAGTATATCAACGTAAACATCAATAGACAACACTGATGAAGGTAGAAAGTCTTATATGACACCTCCTTCATTTCTTTTCCTTTCAAAAAAAAAAAAAAAAAATTATTTCAGTCTATAACGTCATCTTCATGATAAATGTTTTTTATCATCAGGCAAAGACATCGGATGGTTTATGGTGTAGGCCGGGCTTGATTTCCAGTTTTTTTATTCGATGACAAAAGACTTTATTAGGTAAGTTAACTAAAACCCACGTATAACATATTCTTCTTAATATTTTGACAAATTTTAATCTTAGTGAATACTAATAAAATCATAAGCTATACTACATGATAAGGGTGACAGTATTTGATAGACTGACATAATCCGTGAACATAATACAAACATGACATGAACTAAGTAGATTAAGTTGAGGCTTAATGGGAATTCGTGTTAGATTTAGGTCAACATTATTTTACTTGTTTAATAAACATGTTATGTCACGTTCAACACGCGAAATCTATCTGGCTCGTTCAACTAAAGGTCATTTTACCAATTTACCTTTCAAAACCCTAAGTATACAAGCTTATTTCCTATCATTTATCCCAAGACCTATCTTGATAACAAATTATTCGTATCAATCTTAATATGACCTATTTATTAAACGGGTCATGCATGTTATGCCGTGTGATTTGTTAATAAACATATCATGTTAGGTTAACTAAAACCCACTTATAACATATTCTTCTTAATATTTTGACAAATTTTAATCTTAGTGAATACTAATAAAATCATAAGCTATACTACACGATAAGGGTGACAGTATCTAATAGACTGACACAACCCGTGAACATAATACAAACACGACATGAACTAAGTAGATTAAGTTGAGACTTAATGGGAATTCGTGTTAGATTTACGTCAACATTATTTGACTTGTTTAATAAACATGTTGTGTCATGTTCAACACGCGAAATCTATTTGGCTCGTTTAACTAAATGTCATTTTACCAATTTACCTTTCAAAACCCTAAGTATACAAGCTTATTTCCTATCATTTATGCCAAGATCTATCTTGATAACAAATTATTCCTATCAATCTTAATATGATCTATTTATTAAATGGGTCATGCATGTTATGCCGTGTGACTTGTTTAATAAATATATCGTGTTAAGAATGAGGAATCTTGACTTGTTTAATAAACGTGTTGTGTTTATATTGACCTATGTAATTGAATACTCATGACCCAATATGCAAACACGAATCACCACTCCTACTACATGATAAAAGTTTGGTCTTTGTATGTGTTTGGCATCCAATTAAAAGCAAGTGTTTTTTTTTTTTTTTTGCTTAAATTATCTATTGTTTGCGGGTTTCACATTACTTTTTGTTTCAGTTTTATTTCATATAATCTAATTTTCAACTTTTTGAAAATAAGTTTGTTTCTAGTTTTTTGTTTCACATTATACAAATAACCTACCAAAGAATTTCGTAAATGACACCAAGTGATAACTTATTTTAGAAGACTTTTTATTCGACTAAAACACAACATTTAACACATTCCAAAACAAAAAAGAGAGGTTATTAAAATTTTTTTTATAGGATAACTTTATTAATTCAACTATATATTAGAAAAGGTTTTACTAATTTGAAAAGGAGGTTTTTAAAAGAGTAATGACAAAATACTTTCTAATGGCTACCTTTACCCAACTCAGCTATTTCAATATCACGCTTTACCTATCTGTGCTTTGTACTATATTGCAACATCGTGTCACACACTTTACCCATGTCCTGGTGTTGTACGTCTTTGGAAAGGAAAATGGGTAAATTTGTGTTTTTTCTTGTATTTTTTGTCAGTTTGGATGAAATAAGAATCCAGTGTTGGATAAATAGTATAAGCAATTGATGTAGTCCCTAAGACCCAAGTAAAAAAAAAAAGCCCCCAAATTTTAATTAATAAAGTTATTTTTATTATTGTAATAATATTAATTAAGCCCAAATATTAGCCAATAAATAAAATAATATTTTTTTATCAAATGAAATACAAACAAAAAAGAGAGAGAAATGTTACATCTACGACATTTTTCACAACACTTTTACAACAAATTCTAATGGTGTGTTTGGATACCGCTTATTTTGCTGAAACTGAAAAATTATTGCTGAAAGTACTGTAAATAAATATAAAAGTTAGTTGAAATAGTACAGTGGAGCCATGAATAGTGCCAAAAAGTGTAGAGGGGTCCATAAATAGTAGTAAGAATAAGCTGAATAGTGAAATAATATTAATTTTTAATCCTAACCCAAACGCACACTAAGTAGCAAGTTGTTACTGATGGCAAAAAAATAATTTTAGTGGTAGGTTCAAATTAGAATTAATAACAACTTAACACCTGGAATTTATTGTGAAAAATATTGAGAACGTAGCATTTCTCAACATTAAAAAAAGAGCAATACATAAAACAATTCACAACATTTTTCACAATAGTTGAGTTTGCAAATTTTTACTAGTTCTCATCTAAGTCCACTACTAACATTACTCTTTTGTTTACCGCTATCAATCTGCTACATTAACAGGTTTGAAAATTTTGTCAAATTTTTTGTATCTATAGAATTTCAAAAAAAAAAAAAAAAAAAACTATGTGGTTGATGTTAATTAGTAGTAATTTTGCATTTAAAAGAAGATAATCAGTTTTCACCTTAGGCCCTCAAATACATTAAACTGCCCCTAAATAAGATGTTGCAATATAGTCCAAACTAAAGCATATGAAAACAGGGACGGAGCCAGACTTTAGACTTAGGGGTCAAAATATATGCTAAAAAAATTTCTTGAATTGTAACTAAATGAGACTATCTTATAAAAATTAATGTTTCCAATAGTTCCTTTTGTTATTTATTTAATTAATTTTTAGATGTTTCATCAATTTCAAACCTTATAGTTCTACAGATTGAGAATTAAAAAGAAAATGTTAACAAAAAGAAGATAAGAAAAGCCCATATATATATATATATATATATAGAAAAATTCTTAGGCTACTAAAAAAAACTTACAAACTCATGTATTGGGAATTTTGTTTGTTTCTCTATGGAGTGGCCATCAACCAAAGTGATGGGCTTTTTTTTTTTTTTTGGTTAGGTTCTAAGGGCCAATTTGTAAATTTTTGGGGAGAGGGGGGCCAAGAGTAATTATCTTGGACCTAAATGTTAAAAAATTCAAAAAATATATACTTTTATGATTTATTAAAAAAAATTTTGGGGGGGGGGGGGGGGGCGTTGCCCCCTTAGTCCATGAACAATTCCGTCCCTGTATGAAAGTAAGATAAGAACTTTGTAGTTCGGTGGCATAATCTCTCCTTTATTAGAAGAGTAATGCTCATTCAAATTCTCTTCTTCCACTATTATAACTAAAAAAAAAAAAAAAAAAGGAGAGAGAGAGATAAAGAATAAGTGAACAACATTCAAAAAGTTGGGGGAGGGGGGTGTTATTGGTCCTACATGGAGGCAGTTTATCTTTAACTTAGTAAATTTATTTTAGTAGGATAACCTTATTTATGAAATTATGATAATTAAATTCCAACTGTGGGGCCAGAGAATTTGGCAACCCTGACCCACTCTACGCTAAGCTCAAGGTCCATGCCGAGGAAGAAAGATGTGTCTGAGGACGAGTCCATTCGCCAGTAATATCGCCGAGGACAACCATGTCCTCGGCCCACATGGATCACTGAAAGGAAGAGCAAAGCACCTTCAGAAGTAACCTTTCAAAGCAATCCAAGACAGAGGCAAGTACAACGGGTTAGCCATAGGAGCATGATGGAGGAGCAATCCTAGGAAGAACTGTCACCTTCACATTAAATACCCATAACTAACATTCTGGCCGCATTAAATGGAAAAGTGACTCCTGAATAGTGCCGCCTCAGTTGCTACAACCCATAGAAAGGATGGGAAGGTGGCTGATGGGATAGGCGCTGGAATGATGACCTGCATGATTGACAGATGGAGGGCAGAGATTAACCAGAAGGGGGTATAAAATGTAACAAGTCCTCCAGAAAGGGGGACGACAGTTTTTAAGAAAGAAGAAGAATCATAGTACTTGTGCAATCCTTGTAACCCAGTATCAGAGAAGATATAAGAAAGTGGCCGAGGAGCCTAATTTCACACTTTCAGTTTATATTTTTGTCAATCGAGCCATGTGTTATCATGCTTAATTGTACAACCCTCACTAGGGACTAGTTCTTTGACCTGCTCTCTACAAATTTATTGTATTGGGCCAGCTGGGCTTAAGTCTATTCGTTCCCAAGGAATAGTGCTCGAACCAGGTCCCTACACCAACCTTTTTTTAAATTAGTATTTTGTGGAAAATAAATTTATTTAGTTATTGTAATATGTAGATTTTCAAAACAACTTTAATGGAATAGAATGAGATGAATATATATATATATATATAAAGTCATTGGAGGTCTTTTTTTCCCGCATAAGGCAATTTTGTCTTATTCCAAGATGAAAATGATGATATAGGGAAATTTTTTTATTTTTTTGGGAATCTGAACTTTGATTGGTTTTCATTATCTTGAATGAAAAAGTAATTATACCTTTAAAATGAAATGACAACTAGGGATGGCAATGGGGCGGGGCGGGGCCGAAGGATGGGATCTTCGTCCCCGCCCCGCTCCGCATGATGGAGAAAACTTTCTCACCCCATCCCCGCACCTTGGGGCCTCGCAGAACCCCGCCCCACCTCGTAAAACTCTACTTTTTGTTAATTTGCCTTACAATTAGTACAAATTTTTTTAATGAAACCTACTTCATTAATAAAAATACACTTGAAATTATAATTTAATTTATCTCATCAAATCAAATCAATTTAAAAAAAAAATTGAATAGTATATCCAAGCATTTAACAAGACAATCATAAAGAAAAACAAAACTCATAGTATAACATAACAAAATAAAGGCAGAGAACCACATTGGGGAGAATAAAATAAGCCAATATTGATATGTTATTTAAATAGTAAAGTTTTAGGGTATGAAAATTTACAATTATAACCCTTAGCAATGTGAGCGAGGGGGGGGGGGGGCAGGGAAGGGGAGGGGCGGGGTAAAAAGTCTAAACCCATCCCCGCCCTGCCCCATGGTATAGGGCTAAAATCTTGCCCCATCCCTACCCCATTACCTTTGCGGGGCGGGGAAAACCCGCGTGGGACGAAGCGGTGGAGGGGCAGGTTAAGCAGAGCGGAGCAAAATTGCCATCCCTAATGACAACATTGGAAATTTTGTTCAAAATGAAAGAAAATAACATATTTTAGGGAAAAAGAGAAATGAAATTTTGTGATTCGAGTCATTCAACTCTAAATTTATCGTGAATGAGGACACTCACACGATTCATTTCTATAAAAGAATGTAACATTTTATTGTACTTTCTATAATAACAATAATAATAAGTAACTGTGGGGTCAAAAACACAAAAGCTAAAGAAATATACTTGGTCCAAGATCTACACAACTAATTTATACTATATGATGGATAGAAATTCACAATGGGAATATTAAAAAGATGATTGGAGGCAACTATGACTGAATTAAGGCTCTTTTTAAATGGGAATCATGTTCCTGAGGTACAAATAAGAGTTCTAAAGGATGAATACAAGTGAAAACTCTTCTTGCTTTCTCTCTCTAGTTCTTCTTTCGGCTTTTTCTGGATCCCCTCTCATGTTGTCCTCATCCTCATTTTATAGCCATCTTCTTCCTCTTTCAGCTAACCTACTTTTCGTTGGATTTAGGGGATATTTTTCCTATCAACACCTTCCCTTGCCATCTCTTGAACATGAAGATAGAGTTTTGAGGGTGTTTTCACTGTTTAGGCCAATCATTTAGCATTTAATGTGGCTGACATTAGGTGAGGAAAACCTTATATGCAGAAGTGATTGTTATATTGGGCTCTGCGTTCTCCTTGACATGTCCCATAGGAAAGAAGGTGAAAAAGGGTGTATTTGACTAAGCAAATGACTGCTTCTCAATGGGGCCACGTTTTCTTGGGAAGATGGGTTTTATGGACTATCTCAGTAATGGGCCTAAATGATTTTTCCTCAATGAAAGGTTCATTCATTTCTTGTTGGCCCCTATAGATAATTATATATTAGATTTGAAAATTTTAGCTAAAATTTATGCTTCTCCCCTAAATTGAAAATTAACTTCCAAAAAATTGCTTGAAAAAAAAAAAAAAAACCCTTTTTTGGTTTATTTAGAACTCACAATTAATTAATTAATTAAATTTTTTTTTTTTTTTTGGGTAGAAAGCAATTAAAAGTTTTTATCTTTGATGTTTTCATGCTAGCTGTCTAGATTTGTTTGGTTTATTTTGTCATGCTAATGCTATAATATTGAATCGCTCGTATTTTGACTAGTCTATATAATATAGTTAAGCTATCACATAAAGCAAATCTTATCTTTGGGTTTGTACTTTAAAGAAAGATTTTTTTTATTATAATTTTTTTTTTAATATTTTGAATATGTTGGATAATCAATCCATTAGGATTAGGGAAACATAGTTATGTTGCATTATTATTAATTTATCATTATTAAAAGTATGATACCCTCTTTTTATTTATTTATTTATCTTGAAATAATAATCAAAGAACAGTTAATAATCAAATGAATTCTTGCTTCTTTTTTTTTTTTCAAGAGATGATGAAAAATATATCTCTTTTTAGCATGTGACTCATTTATTTTGGAACCCTAATACATTAGCTCACTCGATAACCCGGATAAGCTTATTCTTGTAATGGTTAAAGGTGGAACCATACATCCTCATCTTCTCCATTTCACTACCAGTTTTTGCTAGCAAAAAGAGAAGTCATTTGAGACTCAATTCGCCTTTTTTTCTCTAATAAAGTCATCTTATTCAGACAAGGAAAAGAAAAGAGACCAGACTCGTATAAAAACCACATTTCCTATATCTTATTTGGAACAGAGATTTATATATGAATATATGATTTAGCATGGTGAAAAAAGATTAAAAAAAAAAAAAAAAAAAAGAGACTTCTCGTACTCTTAAAATTAAGCTCCATATATAGCTAGGAACAATAATACAATTAGGGGACCCCTTGGCGATTTGTGACATTAGTTGCAGTAGCGTCAGATGAGACAGCAGCACCAGAGCGAGCTGGGGCATCAGTGGCTCCAGCGCCACGACCAATCTTGGGCTCGAGTTGACCTTCAGTTCCTTAAGCTTGACGCTTGTAATCTTCCAAGTCCCTATTATTCACATAGGGACTGGTCTCCAAAGGAAGCCCTGCTTCTAACTTTCCCTTCTCTCCTTCACTCTCTGGCTTTCTCTCCCTCTTCTCCTGATCACTCTGTTTCTTCTTTACTGTCCTTTCTTTTGATCTTCTTTTCCTTTCTGTCTCTGACCATTGGAGCTATAGCTGAGTTCTTCATGGTTTCTTATGTCTTAATACTCTCTTGCTTTGTAACTTCTCCACGTTTGAGATACGTGTCAAACTATCATGAAATATCATCTCCACGCGTCACCTCCTGGGGATTTGCATGGATAAGGGATCAAAGATCGACAATTTTGCTTCACATTACCAAGAAAATGTCACAACGTAGAGAAAGTCACCTCGATGTAACAAAAGATTTAGATGACAGCTTTGTCTCCACACAGTCATGGGTCTAAATGGACAAAAAAAGAAGAATATATTTTTGCAGTGAAAGAGAAATTTTTAGCCCATGCCTGTGGAAACGATAGTATTAGTTTGATGATAGACTGAAAGGTGTGGCTATTGTGTTTTAGAGTCTGTTTGGATATCGCTTATTGTTGAAAATTGAAAAATGAAAATACTGTTTAAAATAATTTTTAAATTTATGAATAGTGCCGTGAGACTCAGTTTTAAAGTTGTTTTTGCTGGAAAAAGTACTTGCGGATCCTATAAAAGTGCACGAGACCCACTAAAAAAAATGCACCCATTAGGAAACTCGCAAAACACGCTTCCCAAACTCACACTTAGTTTTTGTAAGAGCAACCAACTTCAGCATGTGTAAAGTCTTGCAAAATAGAAAAAGTTACCAATTTTACACATTTTGACTCAAAAAAACACATACATCAGTGAGTATAAAATTGTGCATTTATGCACAATTGCTACAGTAACCATGCATATATGCATGGTTATTATAGCTCTTGCATTTATTATTTTACATTTTTTTCTCTCTCCTTCACCTCACACTCTCACTTTCAGCTTCTCATTTATTAAATCATATGGCATTATTTTTCCAGAATTTAATGGGATTACATACTTTGCACACAAATATAGTTTGTCGTCACCTGTGATTTTAAGAGAAAATTTAAGGCAAAAATGACACAATAAGAGAGCATTTATATCACATCCTTACTAGATCTACATTATAACAATAGATGAGGAAGATATAATGAAGATAAAAGGGCAATACAATTATGTTATTTTCCCCTCGGTGATTCAATGGCTTCTGTTCATCGGAACAAGACAACGGTGTGGTATGCTTTCATGGATGATGCTTGAAGTGTTGAGAATTGAGATCCCCCCATAATTTACATAAAATCAATTATTGTTCCGAAGATTATGGGCATTAAAGCGAGAGCCATGAACCACGCTAATAATTAAAGGGAAATAACTCCTAGACATGTATACTAACACACGCTGTATACATGTGCATGTAAGTGAAAATGTGATTTATAGTTACAATTTCAGTTTAAAAAGAAGTCACGATTTTAGTTAAAAACATGTAAACATGTGTATGTGTGTTAGTGAGTGTAAGTGTGTAACGACCATTGGGACCTTCCTTGTGTAAATTGGCAACCTTCTTCCGAACCTTAAAGGGCCATTTAAGTATCACAAGATTCAAAACAAGCAACTGCTGTTTTATGTTTGGGTCACAAAAGCAAGAAATTAAGTTACAGAGACTACTGGCTGTTAGCCAACTGGTAGGCAATGAAATCTCACCAATTGTTGTATATAGGTATATACAAGGATAGGTTGTAATAATGATGGTTAAGTTTGGAGAATATGGTTTCATAAAATGAAAATTCAAGTTTTGGAATTTTCTAAGTAAAAATTTTAAATCTGAATTTTCTAAAATTTTCTGGTGACTATTAAGAAAGATTGAAGAGATTTCAATATTTGTTAACCGCTTTATGAAAAAGTAACTAACTTTCCACACGTGCCTTTTCATGAAACATAACGAGGTTTCAATTTTTATTAACCGTTTTATCATTTATGAAAAAGTAACTAACTCTCCATACGTACATTTTCATGAAACATAACGAGGTTTCATGAAATAACTAACTCTTCATATGTGCTTTTTCATGAAACATAATCCTATGGGTATAAATAAAGGCTTATGTTCTCTTGAAAAACAAATTTTCACAAAAATCAAAAGTTGGAGAGAAACACAAGAAACACAAGAAATCCTGTGGTCATTCTCCAGAATTGCTATCTGTAGAACCCAACATCTTGGTTGTATCCTAGAGACAAATTTGCGATAACCTTTTAGCAACAAAAATATGGGGGCAAATATTGTTTAAGGAAAACGATATAGTGCCTCCGAGTTATCTACTTTCTTTTTGTCTTTTCTTTTAATCTTTTTTTTTTTTTTTTTCCATTATTACTTTGTGTAATATTCCCAACAATCTTAGACAATATTTTCTACGATGGAAGGAGTGAGTGATGTTTCAGCATTAAAGATGTTGAATCATGAGTTGGTGAAATTGGATCGCTTTGATGGAACCAATTTCTCTCGATGGAAAGACAAGATGAAATTCCTACTTACTGCACTAAAACTTTTCTATGTCTTGGACCCGAATTTGATGCCTTTTCCTCCTGTGAGTGATGAAGATACTGATGAGATTAAAGCACAAAGAAAGAAACCGGAGGAAGATGAATTGATATGCAGAGGGCACATTCTCAATACTCTTTTGGATCGTCTCTATGATCTCTACACATCAATGAAATCACCGAAGGAGATTTGGAATGCTTTGGAGGCAAAGTACAAAACTGAGAAAATAGGTACGAATAAGTTTATTATTCAAAAGTATTTTGATTATAAAATGCATGATAATGTCTCAGTTTTAGAACAAGTGCATGAGTTACAGATTTTGGTCAATAAACTCCGTGATTTGTCAATCAATATTCCTGAATCATTTCTAGTGGGTGCAATCATTGCGAAACTTCCACCAAATTGGAATAATTTTAAGAAGAAGCTTCTGCATATGTCGGAAGTTCTCAATTTAGAACAATTCGGATAGCATCTTCGAATTGAAGTGGAAAGTCGGGTTAGAGATGTGACTAACATCGATTCTAAAGTGAATGTGAACAATGTGAGCAATGTTCAAAGTGGGAGTTCGAGTAAGACCAATAAGCACTTGAAAGTGAACAAAAGTAGGAGTGGTTTCAAGAAGAACAACTCCAAAAATCCCAACAAAGACAAGAAGAATAGAGCATGTTTCCATTGTGGAAAGAAATGCCATTATATTCGCGAATGTAAACTCTTAAAGAACAAGAAAAAGGATGAAGAAGGTAATGCCGTTGAAACGAATGTCATTGAGGACATTGTTGCTATGGTAAGTGACATACATATTGATATGATCACTAAAGTTCATATGGCTACGATTGCAAATCCTTTTGATTGGTGGTTTGATTCGGGTGCAATGGTGCATGTGTGCAACAATAAGGAGCAATACAAGACTTATGATGAGTCTTCCATAGAATAACAAGTGCTAATGGGCAACCATAATAAAGTAAAGGTTCTTGAAAAGGGCACCATTGAAGTGAAGATGAGTTCCGGCAAGATGATGATCTTGACCAATGTTTTTCATGTACCTGATATTAAGAAGAATCTTGTGTCTGCCAATTTGTTATGTAAGAATGGTGTAAAAGCTGTGCTTGAATCGGACAAGTTAATCTTGTCCAAGAATGGGATATTTGTAGGAAATGGATATGCTATTGATGGCATGTACAAACTAAGTATTATTAATAAAGAAGTTTCTGGTTGTGCTTATATTGTTGATTCTTTATTTGCGGCATGCTAGATTGAGACTTTTAAATTTCAAATTCTTGAAATTTATGTCAAAGCATGATATAATTTACATAAGCATGATGATTTGAATTGAATGGTGTATTAACTAGAAATGATGAATATTTCTAAATGTATATTATTCTTTGTGAGGAACATGTCATAATACACCAAAGTGGAGTCCCTTATACATCATAATAAAATGGTTTGGTCAAAAGAGAGAACTCTATTTGGTATGGTGAATGCCATAAACTTGAGTGCAATGAGCTAAGGTCCCATTTGATCAATGGGAAGAAGTTTTGCTTAGTGTATGCTATGTGCATAATAGAGTTTCATCTCAAAAGTATTTCATATATGTTATGAAATGAAAAAGTGACCAAATGTTTATCATTTTAAACTGTGGGAGTGTTTAACCTTTTGTAAATGATAGACAAAAAAGGACTAATTAGTCAAAGAGCTATATAAAGTGTGTACGTAGGTTTTGAGTAAATTCGAGAATATGTAGTTTATTAGACTTAACGTCTAATATAAGAGTGAAATCAAAGGATATTGAATTTATTGAGTTTAAATTCAAAGATGATTTCAAGGATACCCCGATACCTATTTAAACACGAATAATTGACTCTAATGTTAAATATTACATTAAGTGATATTAAAAACTTAAATGTGGTTCACTAAGTGAACAAAGGTGGAGTCAAAGTTTGAGAAATAAAAAAGGATTTTAATCCAAATTTTATTTCATGTGAAGCTCTTGTTTACCTTGTTAAAGGTAATAAAAGTGTAGTCCTAATTAAATATCCATGGTATTCTTAGAGGGAAGTGATCCTAAAGTTTTAGAAAGTTTTATGTTTCTAAAAAGATGTAACTTTCTATTGTAAAAACTATTAATGATGAGATAGACTTGATATTATTTAACAATAATTGAGTCTTAATGGATCTACCTCTAGTTTTAAAACCAATTGGTTGTAAGTGGGTATTTGAATAAGGTATAAAATCTTTTGGTCTAAGGTTAATAATAAAAGGTTTGAAACAAAGGGAAAAGATAGATTTTGATATCTATACACTAGTAATTATTTGTGTTATTAGTTTGATATCTTTAAAACCATTCATATAATTTTAAAGTTCACTATATTTTATTATTACATTTTGATATATGTAATTATAGTGCGTGTGTGTGTATATATGTTAAATTTGGAATGGTTGAGAACTCAAATTGTAGAACTTTGATATCCAAGAAAGTGTGGGGGTATAACCCTTAAACGAGTCATGGACTCATAAAAATGCTAATGTGCATTAAAGATGTGCTTGATAAAGGTATTGAGAATTAATATCAAGGGATGTTAAATTCATTGTGATTAAATTCTGCCATGCGTGGTAGATATCTCGATTTTAAACAAGCACATATTGTGATCCTATTTTGAAAGTATCTCTTTGTGAAATAAAGAGAGTACAAGTGAATTCATTAATTGAACATTCAAGTATCAATAATGTAATATTAGATTGTGTCTCCACATATAATTTGAGTATGCATCATATAGATGTGAGGTGACTTTCTTAAAAGTGATTTTGGTAATGAAGTTTGCTTGAAAGACCTGTGGGTTTGTACTTCCTTAATTAATTAAATGAAAGTCTTTTATGAATGAGAATCAAGTAAAAAAAATATAGTGGAGATGTACACTATATTAATCTCATTTTGAGATTTATGTTATCTCATTTTGTTGAAATTTGAGTAATCTTATTGTGTTGAGATTAGTAATTTCTCATTTTTTTTGGGAATTGTGTTATCTCATTGTGCTGAGATTAGTGTTGAGAACTTGCTTCTTAGATTTTAATATCTTTAAAGAGGCAAAGACATTTTGATTCCAATATTAAGATTACTGGAAAGGCGGATGCATAGCTTGAGTTTGCTAGTGAATTAATTACATGTTGCGTATCATGTATGAAACTAAACAAGCCATTGCCTTCACAGTATGTAGACTTTCAAAATTTCTAAAACTTGAAATTGATCACTAGAAAGTACATAATTGTGATAAATATCTATAATATAGAATATTCAAGTTTAATTCTATTATTGATGTGAGTGATAATATCTATATCTAATTAGATAATCACTACATGTGGGGGTGCTATGTGTAAGCATTAAAGAAATAAGGTGTATTTCTTACTCTACTATAGAATTAAATTGAGAGCATTGATTACAATGGTAACGGACAAGGAAACCAATTGGCTAAGGTTTTGATAAAGTGTCGTGGCCACGACTATAGTAAGCCATTCCTTGTACTGTAATTGTGAAACCACAATGTGCATAGTATACATGAGTTGTATACAATGTGAACTTAGACTTAAATGTCTAAGACAAGAATACGTAAGGCAGGTCAAGTGTGGTTGGACTAGTCCATTGCCTATGTAATTTTATATATAAAACAGACCCTTTAACCAAAGCAGTGTCTCGAGATATGGTTGGGGTAACATCCATTGGAATGGGACTAAAACTCTTCTTTTAAGAGAATCACCAATAGTGGGAACCCAACCTCGAATTGATTTAATCTAGAGAGGTTTAAAGGGTAACAACAAGCTATTGATACGTAGTTAGTAAGAGCACTAATTTTGTGTCTTATTCAGGATGGATTAGTGCAGACTGTTACGATGTAATTGAGGATGAGTTTTACACTCTTAATGAAGTCATAAAGAATAAATGTCTGTGTAACAGGGACATAAGAAGAAACTTCACCTTTGTGAACATAGGAGTGGTGCCACTTCTAGCAAGATTAAAAGGGTTTTCTCTTGTACATGTTCACTAAACCAGGAAGAGCACAAGGCCATAATAGTGCTAACAACAGTGGATTTCTAAATGTGTTATGGATGTTCTCATGTGTGTGTTATTTCCGATTTCAGCACATAAGAGTTTCGGTTTAAGCATCAAGCCACCATTAACTCTGTTGATTTCTTGAGCAATTACACTAAAGGGAGGTTTAAGTTGAAAGACACCTTCCATTATACAAGATAGGATATCAATCAAGTGAGTAATATATTATTACAACATAGTGGGGGATTGTTGTATATATAGGTATATACAAGGATAGGTTGTAATAATGATGGTTGAGTTTGAAGAATATAGTTTCATAAAGTGAAAATTCAAGTTTTGAAATTTTCTAAGTGAAAATTTTAAATCTGAATTTTCTGAAATTTTTTAGAATTTTCTGGAATTTTCTAGAATTTTCTGGTGACTATTAAGAAAGATTGAAGAGGTTTCAATCTTTGTTAACCGCTTTATGAAAAAGTAACTAACTCTCCACACGTGCTTTTTCATGAAACATAACGAGGTTTCAATTTTTGTTAACTGTTTTATGAAAAAGTAACTAACTCTTTATACGTGCATTTTCCAGAAACATAACGAGGTTTCATGAAATAACTAACTCTCTATATGGGCCTTTTCATGAAACATAATCTTATGGGTATAAATAAAGGCTTATGTTCTCTTGAAAAACAAATTTTCACAAAAATCAAAAGTTGGAGAGAAACACAAAAAACACAAGAAATTCTGTAGTCATTCTCCAGAATTGCTATCTGTAGAACCTAACATCTTAGTTGTATCTTGGAGACAAATTTGCGATAACCATTTAGCAACAAAAGTGTGGGGGGGCAAATATTGTCTAAAGAAAACAATATAGTGCCTCCAAGTTATCTACCTTCTTTTTTTCTTTTCTTTTAATCTTCTTCTTCCATTATTACTTTGTGTAATATTCCCAACACCAATACAATAATATTTATTCGTCACAATAATTTGTCTTATTTTCCTTTTTCTTATTTCCTAGTAAGTGAAAAGAAATTATCAACAGCACAAAGAATCCAAGTTGTTTTATGTTTGGATCATGAAAGCAAGAAATTAAGTTACACAGACTATTGTTACCCAACTGGTAGCAATGAAATCTCACCGATACAATATCTACATCACAAGAATTTGTCTTCTATTACTTTTTCTTATTTCATGCATAGTGAAAAAAAAAATCAATAACACTAAAAGGATCCAAAATATGTTCAATAAATCAAATATATAGAATTTAGTGTTCATCAATTCACTAGACATTCATACATATAAATTATCATCAAGAACTTACGTACTGTACATCGAAAAAGAAAACATCCCCATTTCACAGGTTGTAACTTTCTCTCTCAGACAACAATAAACACTAAATCAAAACAATAACATTACAATTAGGATGGAATGAAGGGAGAGAAAGAGTGTCCATCTAGTACAGCAAATATTTAAATAAGATCTCTATGTGTCATATCATGCCCATAATGATGAATATATGGGACAAAATTGCCATTTGCCCTTTTCGGGCAAATTATATAGCAATATGCCCCCCTTTCCAAACTAATTAGGGAAATACCCATTTTTTAAAACTCGATTTATGATAAATCGAGTTATAAAAAAAAAAAAAATTCTGGAGCCCTATAACGGCGTTTTAAGGAGCCTATAGTGACGTTTTAAGGACCTATGTGGCGTTTTTTAACTTGACTTCAATGAAATCAAGTTATAGGTAATTTTTTTTTACCTATAACTCGATTTCATAGAAGTCGAATTACAAAACGCCACTATAGGTCCTGAAAACGTCATTATAGGCTCCTTAAAAATGCCGCTATAAGGCCTAACTCGATTTATCACAAATCAAGTTTCAAAAAAGGGACATTTCCTTAATTAGTTTGGGAAAGGGAGCAAAAAGCTACTATTTTTGCCCGAAAAGATCATTTGGCAATTTTTTCCTGAATATATGGAAATATGGAAGAGGGATGAAGTGGTGTTTAGCCATTTTCAGGTATGGTGTAAAGAGGGACTATTTATGGATATTTTAAGGTGCTGGGATTTTCTGAGAAGATGGAATAAGATGTTTATGAGTAGGTGTACATAGGTATTTTATGGACTAAAGGCTAGTTTATGAACTAAATGACTGATTTATGAGCTGAAAATAGTATGATGGGTGAGGAATTTTATGAGGAGATCTTGTTTTCTAAAACTAGGATCAAAGCTCAAGAGGGTTGGTTGACATTTCAAGCCAGGTGTCAACCATTGATGCTTTTGCTGGGAGCTTCTGCTGGACACTCCTTTATGCCCTCCAAACCACTTTTTCGTAATTTTTCCTTTTTAGGATTCATGGGCTTGGTTCATGAATCAATATTACATGGCCTTTGGAAAAATGAATAGTGTTACATAACATGAATAGTTACCATGGGTTTTATAAGATAGATTCCATGGGCATGTAATATTATAATAATAGGCTTAAGAACTTAAAGCATTGTTCATCATTGGACTTTAAATGAAATACTTATGATATAGTTGTAGGGTCCAAAATTGTTGGGCCAGATATCAGCTCTTTGTATTGTGAGCTCAACAATTTCCCAACAATAAATTTGTAGAGAATGGGTTAAACAACTGGGTTGTTTATGGATTTAGCAACGGTTCAGATAAGCAAACCAATGTAAGAAGGGATTCAGACTAGCATTTAACAAGAATCTCTTTGGTCCGAAGAGGCATAACATTTAAAAGCTTAGTGAATACAATTTTTTCTCCCCCTCTCTCCGTGAGGCTTGTTTCCCTTATATATATACCTTTTCTCTTATCTCCACCGCACACTTGTCCTTCATCCAGGCGTTCACTCGAGTATTAGTCACATCAGAGGCGTGCTTTAACCTGCAGTGAGTGGTGGTGGTTGAGGATGCACTGTTCAGATGTCTTCTCCACATAAATGCGGCCAGGAAAGTTGCTGCAGTGCATTAAATGCGGTGGTGGCAGCTTTATTTGGAAGATACTTCATGATATCTACGCAGTTAGGCGTGCCCAAAGCTCAGCCCTTGCAGGGGAATCTTCAGCGTACCTACTTGATCAAGTTCTGGGGAGATCCGTTGGATAGGATCCCTTCGGACCGGCCAGGTTCTCTTCGGACGCAGCATTTGTCCCCTATTGGTTGCACCCTCACCAGGATGGCAAAGCATTGATACTTTTAACCTCTTCGGACAGAGGGTTGTATTCAAACTGGGCATCGGGTCCAACATATGGCGTTGGGCTTTCTCACCCACAATAGTATTTTGCCAAGTATCGATAACCTTAGGCTTTTACTAAATAGTGCGAAGTAGTTAGCTTGGGCTTTTAACAATGTCAATGTAAATTGGGTTTTTGATATTGTCAATGAAAATTTGGCTTTTGAAATATTATCAAACATAAGTAGCCTTGGGCTTTAAAAAGAATGGGATGTGTGCATTGGGCTCATAGGGCCTGTTTTGAGCTTATTTAAATAATGATAATAAAACTGGATAAGATATGAGTTTTTGGGCTTTTGGGATGATTTATATTGTGGCCCAATTTAGATAATGAGATAGGAAATATTTGTGGGTCAATGGGATGAGAAATATTCATGGAGGCCGAAAATAATTTATGGATGATATTTTGGTATTTTTTGGTGACTAAATAAATATGATTAAATAGGATTGGAGCATGTGGCATAAGTGAAAAAAATTGTACCTCAACACATGGTAACATTTGAATATATATTATTCTTAGTTGCTTGGTTTAAATTAGATATGGTGATCTTGAAAATGCAGAAATCTTGTTACTTTGTGAAATCTCTCTTCTGGGTTTGCTTCCTTTTGTTGTGCAGTTAAAGTTAAAACAAAGATTCATGGACTTGTTCAATGTTTTGATAGAAATAAAAATGTTCAAGCGCAAAAGTTCCAAAAAGAGGACCTAGTGTGGCTAAAGCAGAACTAAAGAAGATTTTGCGTGAACAAAAAAACGAAGACACTGGCTTTTCTCTCCCTTTCTCCCTCTCAATTTCTCTTTCCCCATTTTTCTCCCACTCAGTCTCTCTGTTATTGTTATCGTGTGGGTGGGGTTTCAATTCGTGTTCTTTAGACGTGGGGGGAGGTAGCAACTTTGTTTACTTAATTTAATTTTTGGTTTTTTTATTAGTGTTTTTTTAATTAAGAAACAAATAATAAAAAATATTAAATATAGTGCATAAGGGCTTCGTTTTGGTAAGATAACATCAGCATTGGATGGATTGTTAACGGAGAACTGAATTGTGGATGATTGAAACTTAAAGAACTACAATGACAAAAAGTAAATTTAGAGGACTGAACTGAAAAGTGGTGAAACTTAGAGAGTGAGTTTTGTATTTTGACATTTATTTTGTTTTATTTACCCCAATGATAGAAAGGAAGCTTTTAAACAGAACTTGCAAATAGTTCTAGAACAAACTCTATCAAAGTAGTTTGAATACAAAAGGGAATAACATAATCAACAACAAAAAATCAAAATCATAAAATTCTGCAAGCTATGTTCAACTCATTTGATATGAGTAATGAGTATTAGTGTATTTACATAGTAGTTGCTCACAGTGAAGATTTGTTGTACTCGATAGCCGATATTGCCTAAATCATTTTATCAGAAAATTTGATCCATAGGTGTTGCGCTATCCATGCCAAATGCATAATGTGTTGTCCGAATGACATGCCTGAAGTGATATGTTACACTCAATCTCTTTTAAAGCATATCAACGTAAACATCAATAGACAACATTGATGAAAGTAGAGAGTCTTATAACACCTCTTCTTTTTTTTTTTTTCTTTTTTTTTTTTTTTTAAGATGATTTTTATCTATGATGTCGTCTTCATGATAAATGTTTTTTTATCATCAGGCAAAGACACCAGTTGGTTTATGGTTTAGGTCGGGATTGATTTTTGGTTTTTTATTATTATTAGATAACAAGGGACTTTACTAGTTAAGTTAATTAAGATCCATTTATAACATATTCTTCTTAATATTTTGACAAATTTTAGTTTTAGTGAATACTAATAAAATCATAAGTAATACTACATGATAAGGGTGGCAGTATCCGACATGAACCGTGAACATAATAGAAACACAATACAAACACAACATGAACTTAGAAGGTTAAGTTGAGGCTTAATGGGAATTCGTGTTAGATTTGGATCAACATTATTTGACTTGTTTAATAAACATATTGTGTCATGTTTAACATGCGAAACATGTCTAACTCGTTTAACTAAAGGTCATTTTAACCAATTTACCCTTCAAAGCCTTAAGTATATAATCTTTTTTCCTATCATTTATCCCAAGTCCTATCTTGATAACATATTATTCGTGTCAATTTTAACGAGACCTATTTATTAATCGAGTCATGCATGTCATGTCGTGGTGCTTGTTTAATAAACATATTATATTAGGAATGAAGAATCTTAACTTGTTTAATAAACATGTTATATTCATGTTGACCCATATAATTGAATACTCATGACCTGATATGCGAATACGAATTATCACCCCAACTACGTGATAAAATTTTGGACTTTGTATGTGTTTGAACACAAATTGTGCTTTTTATATAAAGGCTTCTCATGCATGGTTTTAAAAACAAGATCGGACCGACTGGTCCGGCCAGTTCAATTGGGAACTGGCCATTAATCCGGTCTGGTTATGACAAATAATCGAAAAATAGCTAAAATCTGGGAATATTTGGAAACCGGCTGATTCAACCGTAAAACTAGAAATTGGTATGGTTGAACGAGTTATTAGAATGTTTGATGATAGATCAAAAAAACACCGTAGTTTTGAACAACAACAATTACAACAAAAAGAGGGAAAAAAAATGAAATATAGGTAAAAAAAAAAAAAAAACCGTGATATGTGTTTTACAAAGAGAGTGTGATCCTTCATTATTTCTTGAGGTGGATATCCTTTAGCTTCTTCAACTTCTTCAGTTCACTGATTTTTTATCTTGAGTTTTGCTGCAACGAGAGAGACTGAGAGATAAACTTAAGAGTGGGGGTGGCTGTGGAGCATAGAAGAAGCAATTCTCTAAATTAGTGGGGTTCGGTGAGATAGGTGTGATATTTATTTGGGGGGGGGGGGGGGGTGGGAGAAGGTTTTACATGTTTTTGTGGGGTCCACTCCCTTGTGAGAGGGAGGAAACATGCAACCGAAACATATACGAGTTTTTCGGGGGGGGGGTATTTATTAATTTGTACTTTTTTCTTTATGCTCAGATACCCATGTTACTTTACAGCTCATTTAGTGGGGGGTTATTTCATATTTGCATGCTGCTCCTAGGTAACCACAACACTACAACACTGGATTTAAACCCAAAAAAAAATGTGGGACTAATTATAATTTATATAAGTACTAATTCTCAAAAAAAAAAAAAAAGTACTAAATATATAAATATAATAATAAACCAACCTTACTACAACTTTGTTATTATTTAGTGTTAATTTAATACTTTTTTTATTAGAGTAAATTTGATATTTAATAGATGTAACTTCTTATATATAAGTTGTAGATTAATTTTCTAAATACTGTACAAGAAAACTAAACTCGTGTGTGTGTATATATATATATATATTAAAACTAAATATTATTAGTTATAAATTTATTATTTTTTGTAATTATAAAATTATAAAATAATTATTTATGACGTCACCGGTCGGACTATCGGTTTGACCCCGGTCGGACTAGAAAACCGATAATCAGTCTATTTTTTGCATGGTTTTAAAAATTGGTCGAGGAGCTAATTACCAGTTTTTTGGTTGAATCGGGGTCCGACGAATGGTCAAACCGGTAACGTCATAAATAATTTAATTATTATTTATTTAAATTATATAAATAATTAATAATTTTTTAATATACTAAAACTAACGAACCAATAATAATAAATATGTTTCCTTTAAAAAAAAATCAAGTATATAACATCTTTTTAAAGAATTTAACATAATAACATTATAAAACAATCATCCTTAGCATAATTAAACTTTTAACAAAACCAAATAAATAAGTTTGTTAGTCATTACATTTACATCCACAAACAATTTCAAACTGGCAAAGGCAGACTCCATTTCACTCAATAATTTCAGACTGGTAGCAACTATTTTGTCAACAAATAAATTCATCAACACAACAAACACAAACAATAGTCAATTTCATACTGGCAGCAACCATTTTATCAACAAATAAATTCATTAACACGGCATACACAAATGATAGTCAACAATTTCTCAACAATTTCAAACTGGCAGCAACCGTTTTATCAACAAATAAATTCATCAATAATGCTCTGTAAACTATATTTCACAAACAATAATGCTCTGTAAATCAAATCCACAACATACACAAAATCACAAATAAACTAAAATGCTATTGTAAACTAATAATTGAAAGGAGAATTAACGATAGAAGTTACCACTTACCAGTGAAGTCACGGAAGGAGAACCTGAGATGAAGCCAAGAACATGAATTGGGAATCTGAGAAATGAAAAAAAAAAAAAAAACCGAGAAAATCAAAATCAAAATGACAAAACCCAATTAGAAAACCCAGACACTGAGAAGCAGAGAGCAGAGCTCAGAGGGTGAGACTGAGAAGGAAAAAAAAAAAACCAACCGAACTTCAGATGTTGTGAGGAGCTGCGAGCATGAGACTGTGTTTGAGCGTGAGGTAGAGAGAGGTATAGAAAACAGAGTGAGGCAGAGAGAGCTTGAGTTGAGTTGAGCCATAAGTGAGGTGAGTGAGGTGAGTGAGAGTCACAGAGATGAGAGAACTCAGAGAAGAGGCGTGATGAGTGATCGTGAGATGAGAGAGTGCACTGAGGACTTTTTGGTTAGTTTTCAGGACCAAAACGATGTAGTTTTAGGCAGGGAAAGTCACATAACCCCAACTAGTCAGTAACCAGTTCGACCATGCCGGTTCCCCATTTTTTGGTTGAACATGCCGATTTTCAAATTTTTTTCGGTTTTTAAGGTATTTTCGGTTTTTGCCCATAACCGGACTGGCTTGAAGGTTGATTCCTGGTTGAATCAGTTGGACTGGCCGGTTTGGTTCGGTTTTTAAACCATGATTTTTCGATTCTTCAACCGTACCAGTTTTTAAAACCATGATCTCATGTACAAGTATTACACAACACAATTCAATAGAATTATTCCTATAATTCTAATCGTCTTAAAAATATGGTTGCACCAAATGACTATTAAGTGGTTATTCTTTCATTGGTACTTGGTGTGCATTTGGCAACCAATTAAAAGTTAGTTTTTTTTTTTTTTTTTTGCTTAAATTATCTATTGTTTGCAGGTCTCACATTACTTTTTTTTTTTTTTTTTTTTTTTTCAGTTTTATTTCAAATAATCTAACTTTCAACTTTTTGAAAATAAATTTGTTTTTTGTTTTACATTATACAAATAAGTGACTGAAAATAAGAATTCCAAACTTTTTAGAAGACTTTTTATTGGACTAAATCACAACATTTCACACATTCCAAAACCAAAAAGAGAGGTTATTGATTTTTTTTTATAGGATAACTTTATTCATTCAACTATTAGAAAAGGTTTTACTAATTTGAAAATAGAGGTTTCTAAAAGAGTAAGCCGTTTTACCACTCTTAACTATTTCAATGTAACGCTTTAGAGCATTCACATCAAGAATGCTACAATGCTAAGAGCATTCTCATCAAGGTGAGTAAAATTTTTAGCATATACCACCTCAAAACCCAAAATTTTAGCTTTTAACAACTCATTTTACAATACACCAAACATCAAACATTCTATATTTTTTACCATTTCATTTAAATATTCTTTTTTTATTATTTCTTTATTCTTCAATTATATTTCTTTCTCTCTCTTCCTCTTTGTCACTCTCAACCCAGCAAACTTGACCATCTCAACGCAACAAACCCATACCCATCCTATCCATCACCACTGGAAAAAAAAACACCAATCACCCGTACCCACCTATCTATCCAACAAACTCACACTCTTCCATCTCAACCCAGCAAACCCACATCCATCCCACCCACCACCACTGAAAAAAAAAAAAAAAAAAAAAAAAAAAAAAAAAAAAAAAAACATTAGCAGATGCAGAAAAACCAATGGAGACCCACAGAGATTCACCACAAAACCCAGAAAAATAATAGCATCCACCACCAGAGATTCGAAGACAACACCACAAAACCCAAAATCGGACCAAATCTCAGCCACCACCGGCGACCTGGCAACGTTGCGGCCAAAGAGTAGAGAGATTGAGTGATTGAGAGTAGAGAGATCGGTGACGTGCTTGCGACGTTGCAGACGAAGAGTAGAGAGATCAAGTGACTGAGAGTAGAGAGATCGGCGACGAGTAGAGATCGACGACGAGCACAACAGATCCTAAACCACGGAGAGAGAAGAGAGAACATAGATGAAAGAAGTGAGAGAGGAAAGAGTGAGAAAAGAGAAAGCCGTTGGTGAATAAAAAACCATTTTTTATTTTACAATACAGCTGCAGTGGTTTCTCAAAAATGAGAGTGCACTGTAGCAGGATTGTAAATTTTATAGCATTTACCAGTTTTGATGGAGAGTGTTTTTTGGGGTTCAGTTGCTAAAAAATAGGATTTATAGTGTAGGGTCTTAGTTTGGGAACCCAAGCCCAAAAGTGAATGGGATGATGGCCCAATGAGCTCAATACAATAAATTTGTAGAGAGCGGGTTAAAGAGTTGGGCCCTAGTCAGTATTACAACGGTTAAGATGGGTTTGTCAGACGGTTATGCAAGAGGAGTACGTATAAAGTTCAGTTTTCGTATCGTCTGAACAGACCAATATTCTTTATAGAATGAGGGGACGGATTACAAGTGTTATTCTCCCTAATATGGCGTTCTTTTTCCAGTTGTTTCGACCCCCTACCAATGGAGGGTCTTTCTCATTTTATAGGTCATTTCTCGTGATCTTGGCCTTACACCTGTTGACCATCCGGACCTCCACTTGAGTGCCTGTCCCATTAGACAGCCCTTCTGGCTTTTTGTGAGTTGCGGTGGCCAAGGAAACACTGTTCAGAGGTCTTCTTCACATAAATGCGGCCAGAAAAGCAGCTGCAATGCATTTAATGCGGAGATAACAGCCTTTCCTTTAGATATTTTTATGTCTCCTTCCATCTCATGAGTTCATGTGGCATGCTCCTGACACTGGTGCCCCCATTGAGTCCATTCTCGTTACTAGAACGTGTAAAGGAACGGTGCTAATCTTGTCCGAGGAGGTCTTTTTCCTCGGACTGTCCATTTTTCCTTTCTTATTTATGAGGCACTGAGCCGAAATGCCCCTCCACCTTTTTGTCTCTCCTCAGAGTTACCAACGATCTTGGGTAAGGCCGAAAGTCCAGTGTACCCTCTTTGGGCCTCGTCCCTACATATAGTATTTAGGAAGTTTAATGAGAATGCTCTAAAAATGTAATTAATAACACTAATATACAAAAAACACACTACATCAAACATGCAATATGCTACATTAAACATGCTATCTCTAGCAGCTCATTGTAGCAAGGTTTTAAACAAAAATATCATTTGTTTATTCAGACACGCGTGGTCTATCCCTCGTTTTCATCACACGCTCCAACCCACTAAGTCGTCTCACTGTTCTCCCTCTTTCTCTCTTTCTGCTCATGCTGGACTATTGGAGTATTCTCTCTTTTCCTTCTCTGTTGCTTCTCCCTCAATGCCAAGCTCTCTTCCCATCTCCCATGCCTAATCCCCTCAACCTGTGCCTCTCACTCTCTCAATCTTCTCAAAGCTCTGGTTTTCCCAAAGCACCTAGACTTCAAATCCGAACCTCGCAGAGACGCCATATCCCGATGCCTCCACTCGGCCTCACCGCTTGTCATCGACCAATTGGTTCGTGAGCTTTGCCGCCTCATCGACCAATTGGTTCTCTCTTGCTCGTCCCTCTCTCTCATAGTGGTGCTTCATGGGGTTTGATGTTTTTATTTTTATTTTTGTTTTTCTGTTCTTTGTGGGTTTGAGTTTGTGATTTGTTTGTTCTTGGTGGTTCGGCGGTTGTGGGTCTGAGTTACCAAATTTAGTTGTGATTTTTTGATTTTGTGTTTCTAGTTTGATTTTGGGTTTGTGACTTGTTTGTTATTTTGGTGGTTGAGGTTGTGGGCGGTGGTGGGTGTGGGTGTGGGCGGTGGTGGCTGGTGTGTGTGGGCAGTGGCAATGGGTTTTGGTTTTGCAGTTGGTTTGGGCTTTGGTGGTTTCAGTTTTGCAGTGGATTTCGGTTTTGTAGTGGCTTGGGTTTTCTAATGGTGGGTGGTAACTTGGGTTTTCTGATGATGGTGGTGGCTGGCGATGGTCAAGAGTGGTGAGTTGGTTGTTTTTTTTTTTTTTTTGAGAAACGAGTTGGTTGTTTTTGTTTGGAAGAAGAGAAATACACAAAGAAAAAGCGAGGAAGAGATGCATTGATATTAAAAAAGAATTAAAGGGTAATATTTGAATGCAGCGGTAAAAATTATAAAATTTTTGATATTAATTACATTATAAAATGAGGTGTTAAAATAAATAAAGTAATATTTTAAATGGTTAAATACTATATATTTTTTTAACATTCTTTCTGTGGATGATCTTATCTATCTGTGCTTTATACTATATATATATATATATATATTTTTTTTTTTTTAATGAACCATACATTTTATTGAGAGAAAGAAAATAGACTACCTCTCAAAAAAAAAAAGAAAATAGACTACAAGGCCCCACCGGACTCCTACAAGGCAATTACAAATATCAAAAAGGCCAAAAAAAATATACAAGATAGAGACCATTTTTCTAAAGAGTGGGCTGCATCATGGCACAATCTAGGCGTGCACTTCACCAAAAAACTTATCAGAAACAGACAATATACAATATTGCAACATCATGTCACACACTTTGGAGATACCATATTTGATATACTATATATAATAAAATAGTACAATATAGAAGCAAGCTGTAAGGCACAAAGTATTTAGTCAAAGGAATCAAACCTTATCTCCCCAAAAAAAAAAGAAAAAAGAAAAAAGAAAAAAGAATCAAACCTTATATTTGATATGCACTTCTTTACTGCTTTTAAACGGCTGGTCTCACCTACACTCTTCAATCTCAAACCCAAACAGAGAGACATTTCACTGCACGGAACATCTCAGTTCACTCCATAATCTACAGACCCAATACTCCCTTACCTCCATCTCAGTTGCCATCAAAATTCCGATATGAATTCCGCAAAAACGGAACCATCAACCATCTGCCACATGGTAGCAATGCCCTATCCCGGTCGAGGCCACATCAACGCTATGATGAACAGCTGCAAGCTACTGGCTTCAAAAAGCACCGATATTCTCATCAGCTTCGTCATCACCGAAGAGTGGCTGGGATTCATCGGCTCAGACCCAAAGCCAGCTAATATACGCTTCGCCACCGTACCCAACTGCATACCTTCCGAGAAGGGTCGTGGGAAAGATTTTGCTGGCTTCGTGAGAGCCGTCAATACCAAGATGGAAGCGCCATTTGAGGAGCTCCTGGACCGGCTTGAACCACCGGTGAAAGCCATCGTGACTGATACTTATGTGGACTGGCCTATCGCCTTGGGGAACCGAAAGAATATTCCAGTGGCCTCACTTTTTCCGATGCCGGCGATGGTATTCTCTATGTTTTATCATTTTGAACTGATCGTGCAGAACCGGCATTTCCCTGTTGATTTGTCAGGTACGTTTTTTTCTTTTGCCTGTTCGGGTTTTGGGAACAATACATGTGAAAAGTATCTAGTGGGTCAGTTCATAACTTCCTATAATAATATAATAATACTAATAATAATAATGGGTGCTTTGTTACGGTTAGTACCAAAGGGTTTGATAGTTGATACACTTATTCAAACACTTTTTTTTTTTTTTTTTTTAATAAATTTTTAAACAATATTATATATATTTTTATACACTTTTTTTTACTTATGCATATTTCTATATATACTTAACGAACCGCATGTTTTCAAACACACGTAACAAACACTCCTAATCAATCATATAAGAAATTTTCATGAAAATTAATTTTTTTATCTATTTTTCATAAAATATTTCTAACCTTAAACTAATGTTTTTAGGCATTTTTTAATATTTTTCCTGTAATAATATATCATTTTCAAAAAGAAAAAAAAAATTGAAATAAAGAAGAAGAAAAGAATGAAAGAGTAATGCCATATCCACGCTTACATGAAATTCACAACATTTTTACGAGGTAGTTCCAAAAAAAGATTAGGGGTTTCATCAATAAATTTAAATTAAAAGAAATTTAATAAAAAAAATTTGAATATATTGATTATCAATAAGAAAAACACATACACATCCACATACGACAACTGCATGAAGTTTTATAACTTTCTTTTATTGAATTTTTATATTTTGAAATTGCTATATAATAGTTTACCATCATTTATCATTATCTATTGTTAACATAGGTAGTTATGACCATTTTATATTATTAAGATTATATAATATTTTTTATTTTTATGCAATTTTTATCATCCATTATTAATTGTTTTTATTAAAAACATTTTAAACTAAATAACAAAACTCAACTGGTACTGTATTAATTATTGCTCACACACATTTATGCATAAATAATACATTAAGTGTCTATTTAACCAATCAAATACTTGAATAATCATTAATTTTACTACTCCATCCATTACAATTTGTTTGTTTTGTTTGAAAAGTCAAACTTTTTAAGAGAAACATCATTTATTGTCTTGCCTACTTTATAAAAATGTATAAATTTATAAAACTACATTTAAATAAATTTATCAGTTTTTTTTTAAAAGAGTTATTATTAATGAGGCAACTAAAAAGGTACCCAATTAGATTGATTTTTTAAATATTTGTTAGTTTTCTTTTCAAAAAGTTTTGAAAATAAAGTAGGAATATAATAGGAACATTAGTAAATTAATGACTTTTTTTTTTTTTCTAAAAACAGGACAATATTTTGGGACATCCCAAATTAGAATAGATGACAAACAAATTGGGATGGAGGGAGTATTATATATATACTATACACACACATTCATACCAATAACATTATAATAAATTAAAAAAATAAAATAAAATAAAATCAGTACCAAACATACATTCATACACATAATATAATTTTATAATAGAGAGATGCTCACAACTCACAAACTTTCATTCTTTACTTTTAGAATTTGAGAGAGAGAGAGAGAGAGAGAGAGAGATATCTGTGATATGGGTGATATTAGATCAGCGTGTGCAAAAATATTTTTAAGTGTAAATTTGTTTTTTGAAAAGATTTTTAAGGGTAATTAAATTAATATATATATATATATATCAAATCGGGGGTTCATTTGAACCCCTTGAACAACATGTGGAGTTGTCCTTGGTTACCAAACTTGAAATGATTTTAATTCGAATTCACAGCTAACATTACTTTTTTACTCACTACTAAGAATTTGCCACATCAATAAATATAAAAAAAAAATTTTGTCAAATTTAATGTGTCGGTAGACTTTCTAAAAAATTATAATAAGGGTTCGGTTAGTATGTGCTCTTAGAACATTTGTTAATAGATCATTTTAGGAAGTATTGATACCATTTTTATGGGAAGTATAAAAGTTGTTAAAAAAATGGTTACTTTTATCTTTTTTTTTTTTGTTATTGTAAAAAGATTAATTTTTTTTAAAAAAAATTAATGCCCTTAGAACATCAGTTAACTTTTCCTAATATATATAAGAAAAGACCTACTAAAGATCATAGGTTATATCAATTCATAAGTTCTGATTTTAGTAAAATATCTTTTACGTATATTTCATTTTTCTCAAAAAAATAAATTGAGAATCTAAAAGCACACAATTACAAAAAATGTGTACATGTAAGTCAATGAATCACTAATAAATGTACTTTCTTCCTTGCAAAATGTATATTACAGTTCATAATTTTTTTATTTATTAATCATTAATGTGTGCTTTTAGGCCACTCGTTACATTACCCCCGTTATACCACCACACACACACACACACATATATATATATATATATATATATTAAACAAATATATATATATTAGGCCACTCGTTACATTACCCCCGTTATATTTTTTTTTTTTTAAACAAATAACGGTCAATTAGTTGAAGTAATAACTTAATGGTTGCAACTCACTAAATCATTACATTTGATTTATCAAAAAAGTAAAGATCTTTACCGTTTAATTGGTTGACACTTTTTGAGTTGTCCATAACATTAAATGTTTAAATATTCATTCTCGTTTAACTTTCAAATTATAAAGAAAGAAATTGATTCTCAAAGTAAAATAAAAAAATCATTACATCATATTAATAAATAAATAAAATGATGTTGGTTACATTATTGATCATTAGGACCACTGTGTATTTTAGCCTTATAAATGTACTTTTTGACCGCATAAATTATTATTATTATTATGGGTGACAACTAAAATTAATTGAATTTGGTAAGATTAGGACAGACCAAACAGTTCCTATCAAAAAAGGGGCCAAACGGTCAAGTTGTAATCACTAATCACTAATCACGTATAATGTAATATTAATAAGTAAGGCGGTTTCCAATAACTCGTTTTTATAACTTTATATAATGCAAAGTTCCAATCAGTCAACCAATATGGCACATGACCCTTCCCCACCCCCACACACATATATATGGCACACGACCCACAACCTTTTTTTTTTTTCCTATGTCTCTCATACTTTAGCTTTTTTTTTGTTAAAATGCAAAAGTCAATCTTGAGTTTCTCAATTTCTGTCTTTTAACTTTGTTTTCATTTATTTTAGTCTTCTAAGTTTCAGATTTATTCAATTAAGGCATTTCTGTTGGCTTTTGTTAAAAATTTTTGAAAAAAAATCCGAAAAATATTTTTCAATTATTAATTGAATTTTTTTAATTTAAAAAACTTGAAGAAAAATTTAAAAAATTGAAAAATTAACCACAATATATAATAAAAGTGGATGTAAAAGTCTTGATTGAATAAACTTGAAAAGAAAAAAATTTAATTGAATTACAAAGGGACCCAACTCTCACCCACAACGCAGTAAGCCCGAAAAAATAAAATATAAAAAAAAAACCAATCAAAACACTAGACAACAAAAATGGTGCAAATCATATCACTCACATTATAGGGTGTCCAGTAATGTTGTTCTAGTAATGTTATTTGTATTTTTTAGAAATACGTTTAGGTGAAAATATGTGTAAAAATACGTGTAATGTTGTTTAAATACTGAAAACTATTGTTCTAGTTACCCTATCTAACAGCTCCTAGACTTTTTTAACTTTTGTTAGCTGTGAACTTGTAATGTTCCATATTCCAGATTATATGTTTCAACTAAAGACAGCGTCTTTAACAGCAATCAAAGATTGGCACTTAAGTTTATCAAAAAAAAAGATTGGCACAAAAAAAATTCTACTAAAGAAACTCAAGCTTAGCGTTGCTTGTGTGTGTGTGTGTGTATATATATATAATTTTTTTTTCCCTCTTGTTCCAAGGCAGTTTCTAGTTAGTCGTTACAGTATTTAGGCTTTTCCCTTACATTGCTCTCTATGTGTGTCTATGCCATGTGATTAATTAAGAGCGGGGTGATGAGCTTGTGGACTACATCCCTGGAGTTTCTACTTTACGTGTTGCAGATCTTCCCACCTTTACATATGGAGATGGTCGACTAGTCTTGCCTGGAGTCCTGGAAGGTATTTCAAGCGTGTCCAAGAAAGCGCAGTATCTTCTATTCACTACCTTTCACGAACTTGAAGCTGAAGCCATTGACGCTTTAAAAGCCAACTTTCCTATCCCTGTCTACCCTATTGGTCCTGCCATACCTTACTTAGAACTTGAAGAAAAGAGTGCTTCTATAACTAATGCTAACAATGGTGTCAACTATCTCCAGTGGCTTGATTCTCAACCTCCATGTTCGGTGTTGTACATCTCAATGGGAAGTTTCCTTTCGGTTTCAAATGCTCAAATGGATGAAATTATTGGTGGTATGAGGGACAGTGGTGTTCGGTGCTTGTGGGTGTCACGTGGAGAAATTGGTCGGTTCAAGGATTGCAGTGGTGATATGAGCCTAGTGGTGCCTTGGTGTGACCAATTGAAGGTGTTGTGCCACTCTTCAATAGGAGGGTTTTGGACACATTGTGGCTGGAATTCCACTCTTGAGGCTGTTTTTGCTGGTGTACCAATGCTTACTTTTCCCATATTTTGGGATCAAGTCCCAATCAGTAAACGCATTGTGGAGGATTGGAAGATTGGATGGAAGGTTAAGAAAGATGTTGGAGTTGTGACAAGAGGGGAAATTTCAGAGCTTGTGAAAAGGTTTATGGATAACAAAAGCGATGAGATGAATGTGATGAGGCAAAGAGCAAAAGAACTTCAGAAGTCAAGTCGACGAGCAATTGCAAAAGGTGGGTCATCTGATGCAAATCTTGATGCTTTTATTAGGAATATTTCAGAAGGCCACTGTCATTAAGCATATTTGTAATTTATAGTATTCATTGGTCAATTGATATGTAGAATTTGATTGTAATTTCATTACTATCAGTGTGGTTTTTGACACTTTATTCTTCGACAATTTCTTTAAAAATAAAATTGAAACTGTCACACAAGATGCACCAGATTATTTGCATGCAGTGAAAATGTGAAATTAACGTCTTGTAACTTTTACTAGTTTAATTATTTTGTTAGATGAGTTTGACTTGAATTTAAAAAGTGTGGTGATATGTGAAAATTGAATTTCAATTGTTGTCAAATTGAAACTGGCCCACTTGCTGCAAGTACACCCCATCAGCTTGAACTCCTACACAGTAAACCTAGTGTCTCTTTCGGCTCCACCACACAGCATGGACCTCTACTCCCTAATTGTCACCTATCACTCAATACTCATTCTATACAAACCTGTGGGAAGCTTTAGGCCGATTTGCTCCATTATCATGTTAATCCTTCAATTCCTCTAGAACCGAAATCACTAAAATCTGCCTTAAAACATCCTAGTTGGGTTGCTGCTATGCGTGAAGAACTTCCAGCCCTCCATGCTAAACATACTTGGACTCTTGTCCCTCATGGTCCCACCATGTACATAAATGGATGCAAACGGGTCTTCATAACCAAATTGAAAGTTGATGGGAGTCTTGAACGATTGAAAGCATGACTAAGCGCCAAAGGCTAAACTAGCGTGAAGAAGTTGACTATGAAAAAAAACTTTTAGCCCTTCACTGTTGTAACTTGTAAGAGGATGGAGAGAATTGTAGGAGAAATGGGTTTATCTTGTCTTTGAGCTAAAATGTAGAAGGGTAAAGTATTGTAGAAGACACAAAGCCTACCAATAGATATTAAAAGAAGGATAAAGTTTGGTTTTAAACATGTTTGGAACCTTGAGTTTCAACCTACAATAAGAAGATGATATAAGTCATTGTCATTTGAAATGTATATGATTCATTTGATCACATGTTAGGTATACATATCATCTTATTATTGCACATTGAAGCCTAAGGCTCCAAATACATCCGGAGCTAAACTTTATTCTAGAAAGAAATTTAAAAAAAAGAAAAAAAAATATCCAATTAATTTATGGAAACTCATGTACGGTATAAGAGACATAATCAACAAAAGCTTTTGTTTTTTTGTCTCACTTTAAAAAAAACTAACTTTTAGTTTTTTTTTTTAATTTAAAAAAAATAGTTTTTACTTTTTTTCACACATTTAGCATAAAATCTATCAGCAACTATATCTTTGATAAACACTATGCAAATAAGTTACCAAAAACTATAGGATACCTAAATGAATATTATATTAATGTATTAGTTTGTACTTTCTAATTGTTTGTGAGAATAAACCCAATAATCAAATATTTTATAATAGTTTTTTATTTAATTTTAATGTTTTCTTCCTTTATATTTAACATTAACTAAGTTTATAAATGGATTTTTGAACTTTTTGTATATTATCTTAATAAAGTTTTTAGTTTTGATGCATTGACTAATTTATTACTATTTAAATTAATTATAACAGTAAATGCATTTTTTTTAGAATGAATAGTAAATGCATTTTGGCCTTTAGTTGAATCTCAAATTGATCTTAAATTTTGGTAATTTCAATAGAAACATGTAATGTTCAAATTGATCCCTCTTTCCTCAACTATACAATTATCCAAAAAAATAAAAAATCAAAACTATAGTAGATGCAATACCGTCATTTACCCGTGAATGCAGAGACCCACAGTGGCGGCAATGACGTCCTAAGTGGAGAGAAGGTGAGCTCGAGCAAAGGAAGAACAGAGGGGAAAATTTTAGCTTGTTCAGCATAATGGGTTTGTAACGCTTGTGTTTCCTCTGGTTTGATGGTTTATTGGTTGGTGGGTATGTGCAATTCATTGAAGAGGAAGAGGACGGAGTATTGAAGAAAATTGAAGACATCTACCACGGTAGTTGAGAGAAAGAAGAAACTTGAGAATGCAAAAATAGTTGTTGGCCAGAACGCACCATTTTGTGTTTATTTTACTCTACTTTTTCGTGGGTCAGATGAGTGAACAGTACACGTTAGTGTACCAACGCATTTCTTTTTAAGGATGTCCATGAACAGTACACGCACACGCATTTAGTTAATAAAACGGTGCGTTCAATCTTTATTCATCCGAGCGTTTCAGCTGAACTTTTGCGCGTTTAATTTCATGGCACTGTAACGTGGGTCCCACCATAATCCAAACGCAAACGCTAAAACGCCCCTGGAAAACGCAATCCAAACTCCTTCGTAATGGAATCTTGATATTCCTTGCCAAAGTTACTTGTTTCTCACATTATCAAAAGATCTTGAAGAAAGAGGCACAAATCAGTTCAGCTACAAGTTCAAGGTTGTGCACGTGCTACACACGTGTGATTAAGTACTTATCGTATTTCCTTTGAATAAACAGTTAGTTTGTAACACGTGCTACACGTGTGTTTACTAATCCAATTGTACTACACGTGTGTTTACTAATCCAACTGTAATGAGGGTTATAGTTTGTCTAATTGTTTGGGGAACTAACTAATTCGGTTTATACATCTTTGGAAAGGAAAATGGGTAAATTTGTGTTTTTTCTTGTATTTTTTGTCAATTTGGATGAAATAAGATGTTGCAATATAGTCCAAACTAAAGAATACGAAAATCACTCAAAAAAAAAAAAAAGAAAAAAAGAAAGTAAAAAACTAAAGTATACAAAAATAAGTTAAGAACCTTGTAGTTCGGTAGCATAATCTTTCATTTATTAGGAGAATAATGCTAACTCAAATTTCCCTCTTCCATTATTATAACTAAAAAAAAAAGGAAAAAGAAAAAGAGATCAAGATATTAAAGAATAATTGAATAACTTTCAAAAAGTTGTGGGGGGGGGGGGGGGGGTGTTATTTGGTCCTAACTAAATGGAGGCAGTTTATCATTAGTTCATTACCCTTAGAAAATTTACTTTTGTAGGATGACCTTATTCATGAAATGATGGAAATTAAATTCCAACTTTTTCTTAAATTAGTATTTTGTGGAAAATAAATTTTTTAGTTATTGTAATATATGTTGATTTTCAAACGACCTTAATGGAATAGCATTCAGTCATGATGAAAAAAAAAGTGGATTGATTCATTGGAGGTTTTTTTTTTTTTTTGCCTTCGCATAAGACAATTTCATCTTATTCCAAGATGAAAATGATGATAAAGGGAAGTTTGATCATTATCCTGAAAGAAAAAGGAATTAGACCTCTAAAATGAAATGACAACATTGGAAGTTTTGATCAAAATGAAAGAAAATAACATATTTTAGAGAAAAGGAGAAATTAAATTTTGTGATTCGAGTCATTCGACTCTAAAGTTATCGTGAATGAGGACATTCACGCGATTCTTTTCTATAAAATAAACTAATAAAGTAACATTTTATTGTACTTTCTATAATAATAATAATAAATTAACTTTTTATTAAATAACGAACCTCTATTAATTGCCAATTTCCTATTTAAAAAAGAAAAAAAGAAAAGAAAATTTCCTATCTCAAAAAATAAAAGAAAGAAAGAAATTAATTAAGATTCTATTACCAGATAATAGTGACGGAACTACAAGAGAGTACAAAGGGTGACTTTGCCTCTTTGCAGGGGCGCGGCACTTGAAGGCCAAGGTGGTCACAGGATCACCTTGACCTGAAATTTTTTTTTTTTTTTTAATATATAATAATTTAAAATTTTATATTTATTTATTCTTTAAAAAAATTTGGGAACACCCTTAGTTTTTTTTTATGCCAATAAAATTAAATTTTACTCCATAATTTATTTTACTTAACAATATATTGGAGCTTTTAAGCAAAAATAAGCCAAAAAAATTTTTTTTTTGAACTAAAATCTGAAAAAAAAAAAAAAAAATTATTATAACATAGCAAGCCCAAATGCCCAATAGACCCTAGGAAAAAAGCCCATGATTAATGTCTTTTATTAGATAGTGTAATTTATGCTTCGTCAGGAATACCCTGAGAAAAATTTCTGAAGCCACCACTGCCTCTTTGGAAAGTTCTTAAGAACTTCTTACTTCTTAATAGAATATATAACTCAACTTTATCAATTTGATTAAAAGTTTGTTTTTCATCCTTCAATTTTTTAACTTCATAAAAAGTTTGGTTTTTTTTTTTTTTTTTAATTTTTACCCAATACATAATTATATATTAGATTTAAAAATTTTAGCTAAAAGTCATATTGCCCCTCTAAATTGAAAATTAACTTCCAAAATATTACTTGGAAAAAAAAAAAAAAACGCCTTTGTTGGTTTATTTAGAACTCACATTTATTATTGTATAGAAAAAAAAAAAAGAATTCACATTATTATTGTAAGGACATCAAAATTAGGGGCTCAAATCCACTAAGAATAGTCAAGCCTGTACCGCCTAACTAGGTCTAAACAAATAAAAATTTGTTTAGAGAATGGATAAAATAAGTTGGGCTTAAGTCCGAAGATTCAAACAGGAAAGGAATGAACGGCAATTAAAGACAAGTATATTGATGGTTCATTACAAGCTCGCCCGAGGACGATGTTTTTATGCAAGGATACACACTGTTTTCTCTTTCTTTCTCCTTATTGTTCTTGTTCTAAACTCTTTTTCTTGATCTTTTTCCCCTCATTTCATCTGGAAGTTCTCTTCCTTTATATACTCTCACACTTCTTGCATTCTAGCCCTTTATCTACAATCCTCTAGGTCCTCCTTAGGACACTTGTTCCATTAGATTCATGTTGAAGGTGATAGAAGGGGCTGCTTAGCTGTAAACCTACTATTCAAGGGTTATATCCTCATCAATGCAACTGATAAAACTGTTGTCAATCATTTAATGCGAAGGTAGTAGGTGAGCTTTCACAGGAAACTTCTTTCAACTACCTCAAATCTCTCTCTAAACGCCATTCTCTCCACCCAGATTTCCAAAAGATATTTTGTCTTTTCCCCTTCTCTCCACAGACGACCCTCCTCCTCAGGCTTAAAGTGCTTTCACCCGAGGAACGAACGATGGTCACAGCAGTTTTATCCTTCCTCGGTCCTTGGGCCCCCACAATTATTATTATTGTTTTTGGGTAGAAAACAATTAAAAGTTTTTAACTTTGATGTTGTCATGCTAGCTGCCTAGATTTATAATTAATTTGGTTTATGTTGTCATGCTATCATAGTGAATTGCTCATATTATAACACGTTTATTTTATAGTTGAGTAATGTTAGAAACACATAAAAATACACAACATAGATAATTATGTTGTACTATTATTATTATTAAAATCTAAAAGTATGATACCCTCTTTTTATTTATTTATTCTTTATAATAATAATCAACAAACTGTAAATAATAAAATGAATTCTTGCTGTTTTCTTTTTTTTCAAGACGATGAAAAATATTTTTCTTTGTGGCATGTGACTCATATATTTTGGAACCCGAATACATTTTCTCACTCTATAACCCCTATAACCCATATGTACGATACAATTAAAAAAAAATAATTACACACATATATGAATTCAAATTATATTCTCTCTCTTTTATTTTTTTATTTTAATTTCTTTTGGATATACACGTGGGTTTACTCTTTCTTTTTTTTTTCTTTTTTTTTTATTGAATTTTTATAATTTATTTATATTAGACCCTTCATCTTTTGCACCTCATTAATTCACCTAAAACAAAAATTAAAAAAAAAAAAAACTTAAATAGGACACACAAAATTGGACAACAATTGAAATCCAATTGGACAACAATTGAAATCCAATTTAAAACCTAATTGAATTTTCTCTCAACTTTACCTATTAATATATATATATATATGTATATTATTAAAATTTAAAAGTATGATACCCTCTTTTTATCTATTTATTTATTTATAATAATAATCCACAAACAGTAAATTATAAAATGAATTCTTTCTTGTTTCTTTTTTTCAAGATGATGAAAAATATTTTTCTTTGTAGCATGTGACTCATTTATTTTGGAACCCTATCACATTTGCTCACTCTATCACCCGGTTAAGCTTCTTCTTGTAACTGAGTCTCCATTTGAGACTGATCAGTTCGCCTTTGTTTCTCTAATAAAGTCATCTAATTCAGACAAGGAAAAGAAAAGAGACCAGACTTGTATAAAAATCACATTTCCTCTATCTTATTTGGAACAGAGATTTAGATATGAATATATGATTTACCGTGGTGAAAAAAGATTAAAAACCCAAAAAAAAAAAAACAACAACAACAACAACAACAACCTTCACACTCTTAAATTAAGCTCCATAGCTAGGAACAATAACACAATTAGGGGACCCCTTGGCAATTAGTGACATTAGTAGCAGTAGTGTCAGATGAGACAGCAGCACCAGATCGAGTTGGGGCATCAGTGGCTCCAGCGCCACGACCCGTCTTGGGCTCGAGGTGACCTTCAGTTCCATAAGCTTGACGCTTGTAATCTTCCAAGTCCCCATAATTCATATAGGGACTGGTCTCCAAAGGAAGACGCGCTTCTAACTTTCCCTTCTCTCCTTCACTCTCTGGCTTTCTCTCCCTCTTCTCCTGATCACTCTGTTTCTTCTCCATTGTCCTTTCTTTTGATCTTCTTTTCGTTTCTGTCTCTGATCATTGGAGCTATAGCTGAGTTCTTCACGGTTTCTTATGTGTCATGTCATAATATTCTCTTGCTTTGTGGCTTCTCCACGTTTGATATACGTGTCAATCTACTATGAAATTTCATCTCCACGCGTCACCTTCTGGGGATTTGCATGGATAAGGATCAAGATCGACAATTTTGCCTACACATTTCCAAGAAAATGTCACAACGTAAAGAAAGTCACCTCGATGTAACAAAAGATTTTAGATGACAGCTTTGTCTCCACATAGCCATGGGCCTAAATGGACAAAAAAAGAGGAATATATTTTTGCAGTGAAAGAGAAATTTTTAGGCCCATGCCTGTGGAAATGATGGTATTAGTTTGATGATAGATTCACAGGTGCGTGGCTATTGCGTCTTAGTTTTTGTAATCCATCTCCAAATTAAGGAATTCCATGAATCTAGCTCTCTTTTGGCCCAAGGTCAACTCTTTTTTTAAAATTATTTTTTAATGGATGGTCACCTCCTATTTTGTTGATAGGAACATAGTCTAAAACATTGTTTTTTTAAGAAAAAAATTGCAAATTTCTTTATTCCTCATTTAAATAAAATAATTATTGTAGGGACTCAAAATGTAGTGGACCCTAGACAATAAAATTTGTAGAGAATGGGTAGGAAGGACTAGGCATATAGCAGGCAAGCAACGAATTTTAGGCCGGATCACTCTAAACGAACTGGACTTAGAAGTTTAGGTAAGAAAGATCCTCCCTTTGGCTAAATCTTTCAAATCACCTTCGTTGCCATTTTGGCCAAGTGTTTGTAAGGCTTATAGATCCTCGGCTCTAGCCGAGGATCTCTTTTTCTTCTCCCCCCCCCCTCATGTTTAGAATCTTCCTAGTTCTATAGTCTTATTTTTGTTGATCTTGATCATCCACTTGTCAGTTATTTGATCGTCGTGTACAGGAGTTCGTCACATCATCTGTAGTTTACAGGCTTTATGTTAGTTCTCAGCCGCCTTTACAGACTTTCTATTAGTTGAGGTAATCGAGGCGACTGGGTCCGCTGGTCATGTCTTCATTAAGACGGCCAAAATGTTGGTGGGATATTTTCCCTTTAATGAAGTCGGTGCGCCGAGGACAGATCATCCTCGGCGCGGGCTTCGGACGTTCTGGGTTCTTTCCCATTGTCCTTGGCCTGAGCACTGTCCTCGGCGCGGGCCTTGGGCCGCGTGTAGTGGGCCAGCGTGGTAAGTGCGATAGGGCCCCACAATAGCCCCTCAAAATTCTGCTGCACGTCCCCTTGGGCGGGGAGGAGGATTTTGATTTCCTCGACGCCTTTTCTCGGCCTGTTTGGGTTTTGTTATACTAATAGTATTATTGCTATTTCGGCTGTTTTTGCAGCTTTCTTTTTGCGCAAAGTGTCGCTCGAGGATGGTTAGGCTTGGGTCGTTTATGCCATAGCACTTAATTTCTCATGGTTTTCGTCCCTGATGGGACTCGTTTATTTGGCGCCCGAAAGGGAGTTGGCTTTGCCTTAGTTTTTAGCTCATGACCCGTACAAGAGCCCTGGTTTCAATCAACGTTTGCATGGCTTCATAATGACTGATTCCCATAAAGGTTTAGGTCTGAAATTTGTACAAGACCTCGATTTTTCTTAGCGTTTATTTTTTACGGGGAGATTTTCTTCCCGCTGACCTGAGGTCTTTGACCACGCAATGCGTTAAGCTTTACCTAGTGCTCGGTTTTCTCATTTTACGCTTGGTTTTCCCTGGGGCTTGGGTCCGAGGACCATACAATGCCTTGGTTTTGCTTATCGTTTAGCTTTCATGATGACATGTTTTTCTTGATGGAAGTATCGAGTTTCTCGATCTCATTTAGCTATCTGAAGTATCTGGTTTCCCCATGAGGCTTGAGTCCGAGGACCATGCAATGCCTTGGTTCTGTCCAGTACTAGTTTTCTCATTTAATAATCGTCTGAAGTATCTGGTTTCCCCATAAGGCTTGGGTCCGAGGACCATGCAGTGCCTTGGTTCTGTCCAGTACCTAGTTTTCTCTTTTAATAATCATCTGAAGTATCTGGTTTCCCCATGAGGCCTGGGTCCGAGGACCATGCAGTGCCTTGGTTCTGTCCAGTACCTAGTTTTCTCTTTTAATAATCATCTGAAGTATCTGGTTTCCCCATGAAGCCTGGGTCCGAGGACCATGCAGTGCCTTGGTTCTGTCCAGTACCTAGTTTTCTCTTTTAATAATCATCTGAAGTATCTGGTTTCCCCATGAGGCCTGGGTCCGAGGACCATGCAGTGCCTTGGTTCTGTCCAGTACCTAGTTTTCTCTTTTAATAATCATCTGAAGTATCTGGTTTCCCCATGAGGCCTGGGTCCGAGGACCATGCAGTGCCTTGGTTCTGTCCAGTACCTAGTTTTCTCTTTTAATAATCATCTGAAGTATCTGGTTTCCCCATGAGGCCTGGGTCCGAGGACCATGCAGTGCCTTGGTTCTGTCCAGTACCTAGTTTTCTCTTTTAATCATCATCTATTTTATATATGTATCCGTAGCCGTTTTAATTCTCGCCGTGTTTTACAATAAGCATTAAATAATTACATTTTTCAAGCAGAATAATAATAATAATAAATGCTGAAGTTGGTAGAGGATAAGACCTTGCCGTGTTTTGCCTCTTCGTTTGGTGGGATTCTTCAGATAACGAGGCGTCTTTTGGGTTGTCCGGGTGAGGCGTTCTGACGCTTCGGTGTCTTCCTGTTTAATGAGGAGTCCCCTCATTAATACTGACCATGGATTGATGAGGATCTAACGGTTGGCAAGCCCCTTGGAAATTGGGGCGGCATTATTGCCTCCGGAAATCTCTCCCTGGGATTCATTGTGGATTTGGCCCTCATCAATGTTCCTCCCACTATAAAAGGCGTTCCTAGGGCGAACCTCCCCTTCACACTTAACAAACACTCGTTCTGAAACTCCCCAAAAACACATCGCCAAAAATTCTTCAAGGCGCAATCATTTGAGCCCCTTCACATGAACTGGCCCTGGAAAAGGGCGCTCCAGAGAATGCACAGCCCCCATCAGGAGCCGAGGATGGCACTCCAACTCTGGCCGCCACGCTGGTGTGGAGGTAGAGGAGATCCGAAGATTCTCCTTCTTTTCAACCTAACCGGGGACACAGCCCTCCTTACCACCTGGAGGAGGATCCGGACAGAACATAACCTCCCTCCCTTGGGTACGGGTCTTTGACCCCCCAAGTCGGCTGCAGCGGGGGTGGGAGGGAAATCAGACGGAACCCAGAAGTGGGGCCGCCCTGTGCCGCGACCCCTTCCACCTCCTCTGTAGCTCTTCTTCCCTCTAATCCGTCTTCTCTCTTCTCTTTTTGCTCCTCAACGAGCCTTCTTTTCTATCTTCTGTTCCTCTTTTGTTCCTCTGCCAACTTTCTTTCTTTCTTTTCCTCCTCTCTTCCTTCACTTCTTTTTTAATATTTGTTCTTCATCTCTTCTTTTCTTCATCTCTTCCTCTACTCTCCTTTTCTATCTTCTGTTCTTCTGCCATTGTTGCTCTCCACCCTTTGTTCCTCTGTCGGTTTCGTCATGTGTCTGCCTTTGTAGTTAGCTTTAGAACAAGCCCCCTGGGCATTACTTGTAAGAGATGTAATCTTTTTTCATATATGAATAAAAGAAGTATACCTATTTCATGTATTGTACATTTTTTTTTTTTTTTGCACTTGTTTCTTGTTGTTGTAAACTGCCGAATGAATATTGTTGCTAAGAACTGTATGGATCTGCATCTTTTCTCGATTGATTTGTCGTTTTGTTTTCTTTACGTTGTGCCGCTAACGCACAAGTCCTCCCCACAGACGGCGCCAATTGTAGGGACTCAAAATGTAGTGGACCCTAGACAATAAAATTTGTAGAGAATGGGTAGGAAGGACTAGGCATATAGTAGGCAAACAACGAATTTTAGGCCGGATCACTCTAAACGAACTGGACTTAGAAGTTTAGGTAAGAAAGATCCTCCCTTTGGCTAAATCTTTCAGATCACCTCCGTTGCCATTTTGGCCAAGTGTTTGTAAGGCTTATAGATCCTCGGCTCTAGCCGAGGATCTCTTTTTCTTCTCCCCCCCCCCCTCATGTTTAGAATCTTCCTAGTTCTATAGTCTTATTTTTGTTGATCTTGATCATCCACTTGTCAGTTATTTGATCGTCGTGTACAGGAGTTCGTCACATCATCTGTAGTTTACAGGCTTTATGTTAGTTCTCAGCCGCCTTTACAGACTTTCTATTAGTTGAGGTAATCGAGGCGACTGGGTCCGCTGGTCATGTCTTCATTAAGACGGCCAAAATGTTAGTGGGATATTTTCCCTTTAATGAAGTCGGTGCGCCGAGGACAGATCATCCTCGGCGCGGGCTTCGGACGTTCTGGGTTCTTTCCCATTGTCCTTGGCCTGAGCACTGTCCTCGGCGCGAGCCTTGGGCCGCGTGTAGTGGGCCAGCGTGGTAAGTGCGATAGGGCCCCACAATTATTAATATTGATTTTATCAACATTTCAAGATATATCATCATATCATTATTATTAATATGTATTGATTGCATTCAGTGATTATTTTCTCCTTATCAATCATATTTTTATTAATTATTAAATTAATTTATCTTATTAAAATTAGGATAGCGCTAAAACTATATTATTTAACTTTCAAGAAATTAGAAATTTTATTTTTCTTATTGATTGTTATGATAGTTTAATTTAGGTAATCTATTATCTAAGTTTCAATCAATTTAATATTTTATTAAAACTAAAATTCTATTATAAAACATGTTAAGATAAAATTTAAAATTTATTCTAATTATTTAATCATCTACCATAATTTTGTATTTTAATATAATAAAACTTAAACACTCATATAATCCTGCATCAAGCGAATATATATGTATATCTATATATATATAGTTAATTAAAGTTTCAAGTGACTCACTAATTACTATGATAAATTCAATAATATTTATTATAAGGACCAGATTTGGATTCCTAGCCCAAAAGATAGATGGACTTCGGCCCAAAAAACCCAAAACAATGAATTTGTAGAGAGTAGGTTGGAAAACTGGGTTTTAGTGAATCAGACAACAAATAAGGTTGATCTTGATGACAAAAGAAAGAAGATAAACAAGTTTAAACTAAAGAAAATTGTCCTCGGCAAAGTCCGAGGAGATTGGATCTTATATATTTCTTCCAGATTTGATTACAAAGTTAGTTCTTGATGCTACAATGTTTTTTTCCTAATTTCTCGATCCCCTTCTCCCATTGCTTCCTTCTTCTTTTATACTCTCTTCCCCTTTCATCTCTACCTTCCACGTGCAGGCCAGATTGTTGGTATTGATACTTGTCCCATTAGCATCTTCCTAAAGTCTTTATGTAGCAGCTGTAAGGCTAAAAGCCATTGTTCAAGTATCACCTCCACATTATTGTGGTCAGAGAGTTAGCTACAGAGCATTCAATGTGGTGGTAACAGCTTTCTTCTCAGATATTTTAGGACTCCCCCCTATCCGATATTTTTGCAATGCTTATCCGTACCAATAGAACTCCCTGGAACATTTCCATGGATGGCAGACCACCTATTTGGATCTCAGCTCTAGTTAGTCGAGGAGATATTTGTCCTCGGCCTACCCTTTTGTGCCATTATGGTCAAAACTAACTTTTTTATCTACTAACACAAACTCCCTTGACAATGTTTACTCCTCCTTGGACGACCTCTAGTCCGCGGCTTGGGCCTTAAGCCCAATATATACAAAGATAATGAGCTCCTAGGCCCAATGCCCTTACAATAGCCCCTCAGGATTCTTCTTTCTAGCTCTTCAGGAAGAAAGGAGAATTTCGATATCACTATAGTTGGTCTAAGCCCATCGCATCCCACCTCTGCTTGTGAAGACGCCTTTTTAATTGCCCAAGGCACGCTCCTGGTGCTTCGGCATTCGAGATGCGTCCTCATTAAATTTTTATGACTCCTTATCCCCCACGTTCTATGGCGTGATACAAATCCAACGACTGATGATTTTGCTAGGAACCGATCGGAATTTTCCCACTCCCAACTTTCTCTTTTATATAAATACCACTAAAATCAATCATTCATCTTACTTTAGCATTCACTTCACTCTAGCATACATACACTGAACCTGCCAATTTCTACCCACTCACTTGTGCCCTTATAAATCCTAAAAGCCTATCTGAGGATACTTTTCTCCTTCTTGTAAGTCTTTATAAACTTTTACACTCTGTTTTTCCGTATATTTTTTCTTTTCTCTGTACTTATTTTCTCCTCGGCTCCATTTTCTTCTCTCAATCTTCTTAGTTCCCCTAAACCTTTCTAGAAATGGGTAGATTCAAAAGCTTGGTAAGGTCTGAGGAGGGAATAGAGAGCTTCAAAGCTCTGTATAGGATCCCACCAAGGGTGTTCATTAGATATTGTAAGGAGGGTGAGTGACACGAAAGAAAGCAGGAGGGAGAAGTAGTGATCCCAATGATTGCCTTCATAGAGGGTGGGATGAGGATTCTCATGAGTATCGTTACTAGGGATTACCTTAGAGCTCATAGGTTAGCTCCCATCCAATGTACCACAAACATGTTCAAAACATTAGGGAGTGTAGATGCTCTTAATGAAAAAATGGGTTTAGGGCTGACCCACCACAATATCAACTGGGTCTATAACCTTTACCATCTAAAGGGGCAGAGGTACTACCTAAAATCAAGGTACCCTGAGGTCAGGCTTATCCAATGCCTCCCCGAATCCAATAAGGGGTTGAATAAAGATTTTTTGATCGTGACAGGGGAGTGGCATGATGGCCTCCCCTGCCCGACAAGAGAGGGGCAACCAAGTGGGGCTTTAGGTTTAGGGAGACTATTTTATAATTACCTCATTCCCTTTGATTTGTGCTGTTCTTGATTCTGACAGCTCTCTGTTTTTTATTTTTTTAATGATTTTGCAGATAGACACGCCGCCAAGCCAAATTTCAACCTAGTTAACAAGGATAGCCTAGAAAAAATTCTTCGGGCCAAGGTATTTGTAAACAAGGACGGTCAATTACGAGTGACCCACCTAATCCTAGGATATACGCCGATCTCGTCAAGCTTTCAGGCGCCTAAGTGTGTAATTAGAGCAAAAGACCCTTGTTTACACCGAATAAGTGTAGCTGTTCTGGGCTATCTCCTTCCCGAAGGCACTCCCGTCCCAAAAGGCACTTTTGCCACTCAACCTATCCCAGAGGGCATCCCTAAAGTAGCCTTTCCACTTCAACACATGATTGGTGAAGCTACCTCTTCCCAACCTATCATCAAAGGAGAGGAAGAAAAAGAAGGAGAAGAGAAGGAGAAAGAGGTAATAGACATTTCAGGCTCAGAAGACATCTACAAAGTTTTTAACCAGCCCTTATCCCCTGATACTTCAACTGGTAACCTCGACCAGCTTCCTTTAACTCAATCCAGCCATCTCGAAGAAGTTACCTCTTTACCAGAAGAGATGGGGATATAACGCAAACCTAGGGGCAACCTGTTGGATATGATGGAGTCTCAAGCCGGGAATAAGGCACCCGAGGTTGCCAGCCAAGCTAAACTCCCCCCTCTCCCTACTTCCCATGACACCCAGCAGGAAGCTGTAAACAAGAAAAGGAAGAGGGAGCAAAGAAGGAAAGAAGTGGCAGAGGATGGCAGGGATGTTTCCTCCAAGGGAACTGAGCCTCATAGAGGAGTTAAGGTAGCAAAAACTACCCAATCCAGCTCACAGACTAATATGGTTCCTGGAGACAGAGGACGTGACCTCTGCCCCAGGAATCCAGCCTTGGTTTTGGATGGGTCCCCTCTTTTAGCAAACTCCTCCATTAGGGATCCCCAGCAAGGGAAGGCTGGGTACATAGCAGATGCTGTAGAGCAGGCTCTACTACTTCCCAATGACATGACCGAGTTGAGGACCCTTAGGACATATGAGGTATTTCTGGATCTGAAGAGAGAACTCGCCAAGGTAATCCAAGTCTGACACTACTCATTTACTTCATTATCTATTTATTTATTATTTTTCTTTATTTTTCTTTAGATGCCTTTATTTATTTACTGTGTCTCCTACATAGGCTGTCCAAGCTGCCTTTAGGGCCGAAGAGCTGGTGGACTATTCTCACCGGTAATACAAGAATGAGGAAGGGAGGAGGATCGCTGCTATGGAGGCCTTCAATGTGGCCGAGAAGAACCTAAAGGATCTTAAAATCCAACTCTCTCAGTCCGAGAACGAGAGAAAAAGCGCAATGATTGCATTGGAAGGGGCGTAGAGGCAAGCTGAGACACAACGTAAGCAGCTTTGCCAAGCCGAGCTCGACCTTGCCGCTACCAGAGAGCAAAACAAGATACTGACGAAAAAGCTGGAGGAGGCTAAAAAAGCCAAGGACTAGGCTGAGCAGGACGGCTACAACGTGGGGGTAGCTGAAACTGAATAAGCCTTCAGGTCTGAAGTCATGGAGGTGTGTAGAGTTTACTGCTCCTACGTGTGGAACAAGGCTTTCAACCAGGTAGGGGTTAAGGCCTCCTCGGCACTCAAGAAAGCAGAAAACGTATAGTACTCTCTTGCCATTTAGACCTTAAACCCCTCATCTTCCCAAGATGACATAGCTTCCAATGTTGCCAGCCCTATTAAAGAGGCCCTGCCTAAGGATCCTGCCCTTCCTAGAAATCCTCAGAGAAGGGAAGAGTAGGCTAAGGAGAAAAAAGCCCCCAAGGAAGCCCTCTCTAAGATGACAAAGCCCTCGGATGCTCCCAAGGACACTTCCAAGGATGGGGTAGCCTCTTAGAGCCTTGAATTGGTCCTGGCAACTCTTCCCATCCCTGCTAAGGAAGATCCAAAAAGCAAAGAGGTGGCATCCTCCACAACAGCTACCACCCAACTTGCTAAGATACCCAAGGACAAGCTCATGATCAAAATGAAGTCTTGAATTGTCCTTGTCATGTTTTTTGAACTGTTTTGCTTTTTGTTTGTAATATAATCAGACCTTTTGTAAGTAAATTGCCCTTTTCTGAGGCACATTTTAATTAAATATATATATTTCTTTCATATTTGTGATACTTGTGTCTTTTGCTTGTTCAGTTTTTGTTTTACTTAGTACTTGACTAATCATGACAAGGAGATATGACCCCATTTAGTTATTTTCATAAGTGGTAACACAATTCCCCTACCTTCCTGACTAGTCAACAAAACAGATTAGAAATTACTAAGTCCATAACATCATTAAAACACACTCTTAACTTCCAAATCCACATATCACAACAAAATATTTATCCATATCATTCTCAATAGGCTTACAGACCTTGAGGAAATAAATCAGATAGGCTTACTTACCTTGGGCATGGGGTCTGAGGAACTAATTATAACCAGGATCTTGTTTGATACGTGGGTTAATAGCTTGAAATATCAATTTACCTAATGTATGTGGTCCAAGGAGTCAGACATGACCAAGATTTTATTTGAAACTTACAAACCCACCCACCCACCCATGGTCCCACGCGGATCTAATCTCTGTTTTTGGGTTTTTTTTCTTTTTTTCTTTGATGAGATGAGAGGTGTAAAGGCCGGTGTGCTTAAAACATTATATTTTTTTTGTAAAGGGTTTATAAATCGAGTCTTAGAGACTCGATTTCTAGGTGAACGTCACATGAAAAAAATGTCACATCAGACATGATCAGACCATAAAAACCGAGTCTTTGAGACTCAATTTATAACCAAAAATCGAGTCTCTAAGACTCGAGATATTAGTAAAATATATACTTTTGAAACTGTGCCTACTAATTATATTGTTTGAAAATTGGGCTTAATTCCCAATTTTGGCCTCTTTTTCTTAGTTCATGGCAAGTGAAAAGAAATTATCAATAACACTAAAAGGAATCCAAAATATGTTCGATAAATCAAATATATAGAATTTAGTGTTCATCAATTCACTAGACATTCATACATATAAATTATCATTAAGAACGTACGTACTGTACACCGAGAAAGAAAACATCCCCATTTCACAGGTTGTAATTTTCTCGCTCAGACAACAATATCAAACGCTAAATCGAAACAATAACATTACAATTTTTTGGAAATTTAAAAAAGCAAGCAATAATCACACACCCTTCTTTGAGTGTGTAACAAATTCAACCTCCTCCTCCTCCTATCTCTCTTATATTTCCCATTAAGTCCAGCTAAAAGCTATAGGACTTCCAACTGTGTGTTTCCCATCTGTCCATTCCAAACGAGCAAAGCTATTCGAATTCGATGGCAGCGAACCCGTTGTAGTGAATGTAACAGTGTAAGACTTCTTCTCATTGATTGCACTGAAACTCAACGATTCAGGCTCAACTCGAATCTTAACCAATGGACTCTCTGATGAGATTGAAACCTTGTACGTTCCAGGTGAACCCACATTAGTAACAGTTCGTGTGTACTTAGGCACACTACCAGTACCAGTCAAAACCACAGAGAAAGAAGGATAATTAAGGTCAGTAACACTGTACGTTTTGCTAGCATCGCACGTGAAATTTCTCCCTGCCAAACTGGAAATCTGTGCAGCACTGTATTTTAACGCGCAAGCGAAGTTTAAGTAATCATTGGCCGTCAAATCGTAGACTAGTCCTGGATCAAGGGCTGCTACGGGGTCCACGTGTCCGGACCCATAATCGAAGGGTGTGGCTGGTTTCCCAGTAGAAACGTCCTGTATTTTTTGGCCAGTCTTGTATTCAATGTACGCCGTGGTCATAAGGGCGGAGCGAATCGCCGCGGGGCTCCAATCTTGGTGCTCAGCCTTGACAAGCGCCGCGAGCCCACTCACGTGTGGGCAAGACATAGATGTTCCCGAAATTATATTAAACCCCACGCGTCTGTCATCAATGGATAACCCTGTAGGACCCACGTGCCCTGACCACCCCGCCAAGATGTTGACACCTGGCGCTATAATGTCTGGCTTCAGTATCTCCGCCGTGATTGAATTTGGACCTCTCGAGCTGAACGCTGCGACCACCGGTGAAGGCTGAATCCCAACCTTAGTGCCTTCGAATAAAACCGTCACCGTTGGATTAGGATCAGTGAACAAATAACTCTTTATGATATCACTGTTTTTCTCGCCCACCGCCGTGGCTGGTAAGAGATGGGCATCAGCCACCAACTCTTCACCGTTTGCGGCGGTGTTAGCCAAAACCATACCCAATGCACCAGCGTCTTTAGCTACAGATCCTTTCTGAACTCTGGAGTTCACGCCACGATCGCACAGCACAATTTTTCCTGCAACTTTTTCTGGTATCAAAGTTCCGATCATGCACAAGTTCCCATTCGTGGCATTGCTTGCATTACCTGCATACACAAATGGCAATAATTTTCCGGGTAAAGAGTTTCCTTTGTAGAGTGAAACGCCGGAGAAGTTTTTGCCGTTGCCGAGGCTAACGTACGCTGGGAAATCACGATCTATAGTGCCTGCACCAACGGTAGTGATCCATGGTGCTTGGTTTGATAAAGTGTATGAACTGGGACCCCCATTTCCAGCTGAGCACGAAACGAAAATTCCCTTCTCCATTGCCGAGAAAGCTCCAATTGCGACACTGTCTCTATAATAATCAGACATTCCACCGCCAAGGGACATGGAGATGACATTAACGTTGTCCTCAATGGCTTTTTCCATGGCCGCTAAAATATCGGAGCTAAAACAACCACCGAGCCAGCAGACTTTGTAGGCGGCGACACGGGCGCGCGTGGCCATCCCACGCGCCGTCCCTTTGGCGTAGTCCAAAAGGCTCGCGTCTTGCACTACCGATCCAGCTGCTGTGGTTGATGTGTGTGTGCCATGGCCGTCGTCGTCTCGAGGCGATCTGGATTCTTTGCTTGTGTCAATTGGACCTAACGTGCCTTCGTAGCCTTTGGAGAAGAACCTCGCGCCGATTAATTTGCGGTTGCAGTTTGAGGCTGTGAAGTTGGTTCCTGATTCACACGCACCTTTCCAGCTACTGGGTATGGGTCCGAGCCCAGTGTCGTCGTAGCTCTTGCTCTCCGGCCAAACTCCGGTGTCTAAAACTCCGATAATGACATCACTTTCCGAGTTAGACTCAGGGAGTAAAGCGGGGTTTTTGTCGAGGCCAAGAAACTGAGGGGTTCGAGTTGTGTGAAGCTCGTATTTCAGTTCAGGCAACACGAACAGAATCCCCGGTTGGCTTTCGAGCAATTGGGCTTGCTTGGCCGTTAATCTTGTGGAGAAGCCGTGGATGACATTCCCGTAGGTGTAAATCATTTCGGCTGAGTCTGACACCGATTTGAGAGACGAGTCGTACCAGTCTAAGTGGTGCTCGAAACTCGCCGGCATTTCGGATTTGGCCATGTGGACTATGTAAGTCCATCTTTGTTGCTCGTTGCTCTTCACCACCGCTGCCGTGGACACGTGGCAGAGACACAGAAGCAAGACATTAATAATCAAAATCTTTAACGTTGTTTTCATCATCTTTAGTGACGTGCTTCGCTCCCTGAGATCAAGGGAGAGAGATCCAGGTAATAGATAAAGAAGTTTTTCCCAATGGTGAACAGCTATGATAGATTTGATAGGTTTGAAAACAATTTAGGATTATGCAAGAGAGAGAGAGTGAAGGAAGGTGGGTATGCTTGTCTGATTCTTTGAATGATTAAGTTTTAAGACAAAAATGGAAAGTGAAAACAGCTTAGCAAAAGAAAGCAAGAGATGAGAGTGGACACTGAAGGATTAGCTTTCATCACGTGTGTTTCGGCTTTTTATCAATGTCCCTCTGTTTTCTATCTTCGTCTGCCATGTTTTGTTAAGCTTTTGCAGACAAATTGATACGGACCCCACACTCTCTTACCAGACCAACAAGCTAATTAAGGCAATTTTTTCTAACTTTTTTGTTTTTTTCTGAATTACAAGGCTGTCATACATTCACCTTACGCATTTACATCTACACCTATATCCCATACGCCCATGGGCCTATGAATCCGAACCGGTGAATTATTTTTTTTAGGAAAATGTTAACCAGCATTACCCGGTGTCGGTTAAGTTCAGATAAAAAATATTTGTCAAAAAAAGTTTTGAGTAGTACTACAAAACTAAAAAAATGACATGAATTGAAAAAAAACAAAAATTGTGTTAGAAAAAAGTAAAAAAAATTTTTGGTTAACGGGCGTCGTGCAGTGCCAGCTAACACAACCCTTTTTTTTAATGGAAGATAGAGAAAATGGAGAAATTATTAGGGGCTGTTTGGATTTGTTGATTTTCATTACCCATCACTCTGTTTTCATCAACCATAACTCAAAACTAGTGGGTCCCATGGTAGAAGAGTTTGTTTGGATTTGTTTTCAATTTTTGTTTCCATCACTCAATTTTCTAATTTTTTTAGTAATGAATTATGGAAACTGAAAACACATTTTAGATGTTTTCAAGTTATGAAAACAGAGTTATGATGACATTTTTGTAAATACACACACATCTGAGGAACTCAAGGTCAGGCAATGGTCACGTCTAAGCGCTACTTTTGACAAACACCAACAGCTCCTTTAGTGAACACAACCTGATCAGTTTCACACCACAACTCCAAAACTTAAAACTCCATCCAACCTTATACCTCCTTAAGTCAGACCCACTTCAATTTAATTAACATGAACTAGAAAATTAAGGTCAAAATCCATAAACAAGGCTTAAGGAAATCCAAAATCCAAAATCCAAAATCCATACAAATCACTACGGAAAGAAAGAAAAAGGAAATGAGTTATGTTTTGCTGCTTTCAAGCCTTCTTCGAGTCAGAGCACATTTCCATGATCACAAATCTGCGCTGCCGTGGCACATCAGAGGAGATCTTACGGCTCTGGGTGACGATGCCCATGAGGTAGGCACACTGGGTGACGGTGGAGATCAGCGCCGCAGGTCCAAACCTTGATTTTCGTCGCTGGGTTCGTGGAGGGGTTTGAGAGAATAACAAGGGGAAAAACGAAGAGGAGAGGCAGAGAAAAACGAAGGGGAGAGGCAGAGAAAAATGAGAGCCAGGAAAAAAATAAATAAAATAAAAAAGAGATAAAAAAGTCTTATGACATTAGGTCAATGTGTGGGTCCCAGTTTTTTTAAATCTTTTTTGGTTGAAAACATAATTAAGTGATGTGTGCCAAACATGTGGGAATTGAGGTATTTTAAGTGATGAGTGATGAAAATTGAGTGAGCAGTGATGAGTGATGGTTTTTTTAAAACTAAATAACCCCTTGATACTCTGCCTCAAAATTTTTTTTTTTTGGGCACCCAACCTGTTGTATAAGTGTGTTTAGAAGCATGTAGGGTATAGCTACACGTAAGATTACAAGATACCACATCCTTTCACATGTGGCCTTTGTGTGGGGCTTGGTGTACGTCTGCGAATAATTGAAAACAAATATATATTTTTGCTTTTTGTCTCAATTTTTTAATAGTAATGATTAGTAATTACCTCCTCCTTTCACAAATAATTTTTTTTATAAAACATAGAATCATTTTTCTTCCCTGAATGCCCAGTATGCCGTATACACACGGCAAGAAATAGCCAATAGGTGGTTTATAAGGTATAAAAAAATTGGTAGCTTTTTTACCAAAAAAAAAGAAGAAGAAAATTTGTAGCTTTTAATGCCTGAAGGACACGACTTACGTTTAGTGAAAATTTTTAGTAAACATGTTCAAATTTAGACACATGTCTTAAAGTGAACACGTATTTACTATTCAACGTGTCCGGTGAAAGTTTCTACCGGAGACAGTCCATACCCATGCCTGAAAGTATATACTAGTGTGAGTATAAAAGTTGCACTTTAGCTTTTACTTTTTCTTGCATTCATGAATGTGGTAACTTTATTGTTTATGTACCACAGTAACCACACCGATGCCTTTTAGTCTAATAACTTTGAATTTTTGGCTACCCAACACGAAATCATGATATCAGGAACAGTTGAATGGTGCAAAGATTGATGAAAGTTATGGAAATTTATGAGTTTAATTATAGTTCACGGGTGTCTGTCCTTATTGATTAAAATTCTAAAATATCGGTAGGTGGGTGAGAAGTGGAGGTTCTACCTGCCAACTAACCTACCTGTCTTTATTAATACCTCCCCAAAACAGTGGCTGAAATAGTTGAAAAGTTCAGGTTTATTCATCAGTGGCTGAGTTCCAATGTTAAACCATACAGAGTTCAAAAATTATGTTGCGGTGGGCCAGGGAACACGTGCTTTCTTTGAACAGAGAGACTGGATTTAGCTCTACGGGTATTTGATTACTCTCTCGTATGTATAGTTCTCATGTCTTATACACTTCAAATTATTGCTTGAAATAATTTTTTTGAATATGATCTTTAAGATGCTGACAACAGTTTTCAAACCAACCTTTTATAGATATCATATTTTAGAAGCTATTACCCTCGTTGTTTTACACACAATTATACGTGCATAAAAAAAAATAAATAAATAAAAAATAAAAAAACTGAAATTGTGACTTGGATTAAATTGTAGCTTCAAATCATAATTTCAGTTACTTTTTTATAAGTTTACGTAATAAACACTTCCGGTATAAAAATGTACGTGGCGTTCAAGGATCCTCTAGCACTTCGCTCCCATCAATTGCCAATCTTCTGTTGTAGTAGATTGTGTTTGGTTTGCAGGTGTAATAAGCAAGAAAAAGAAAATGCTTTGCGGTGGCGTGGTGGAAAGTCCATTAAGAATGAGCATGCATCAATCACAATCTTTTACATCTTATGATTTGGACCTCTAGCTACATATATATATATATATATATATGCCTGCGTACCTTAAATGAGTTTTGTATACTCTGGTTTTAGAAATTAGAATGATTCAGAAAACTTAACCAGAAAAAGTGACTCATAGAAATAATTATAAAAAAAAAATTTAATATGTTTTATTTAGAAAGAAAACTCAAAAGCGTAACTTGCGAGTGGGAGACAGTTTTCAGTTTTCACACATGACTATGAGAGCACGCTAGCGGAGTGCAGTGGACGGTTTGGCAATAACTGTTGTAATATCATAATTGAAGTTTGTTTTGATACTGTGTCTTGTGACTCCTGTCAGCCTATATGTGCGTACGTGAGTGCGTGACTCAGAAGTCTATTGGCTATTTCTGCCATTTACCTGATAAAACTAAGAACCCCAGGAAAATCAGTATTATGTAACCTGAAAATATGGTTGAAGCTTGTTACTGAATGGTCCAAGATGACTTTGAATTCGTAAAGCGACGAAATAGAGGGATTCTAATACCATTCAAAGACGAAACATTTGTATTAATAAATAATAAAAATCGGTATTATGTAACCTGAAAATATGGTTAAAGCTAGTTACTGAATGGTCCAAGACGACACTGAATTCGTAATGCGAGAGGAATTCTAATACCATTCAAAGACGAAACATTGTATTAATAAATAATAAAAAGTCTAATTCTGAAGGGGTTAAATGTGCAAATCCTTTAATCCCATATGGATTAATGTTTGATTTCAACTTATGACTTAGTAAGCACAATGAATTTTAGTCAAGTTGCAAATAGCCTTATGGTAAAATTAGCACATCTTCATGTACTGAATATTTGGAAGTTTGGGGTGAAAAATTATTCAAGTTTCAGGGTTAGCAACATATATATTTTAATTATCTCTGAAAAATTTAGTACAATATTGTTTTAACTTTTAAAAGAACTTTGAACTATTAATTATTTATGTTTCATAAATCCCATGCATCATTCCGCTCATTTCGTAAATTAAAAATAAAACGTCATGAATTATGATCAAACTAGCTTTCTATTAAATTTCTTAGTTGTCTTGGGTAGGCTGAAGCTGAACAGAAAGATCCGTGGTAGTCTTGTTTCCAACCTACTACATGTGAATATAATACTTGTCTTCCATTTCCTGCCAACTCCCTACTAGCTTGCCAATCAGCCAATGTAGCACAATTTAGCAGAATTGTAACAAAAGAATCATGTCACACAATTATTTATATTAAACAAATTTATAATTAATTCTCTTTTGTTAAGAATGATCATGCACACACTAGTATCCTATAAGAAACTTGTGAGAAGATTCCTTTCTAGAGTTAAGAACCTGTACCTGCTTGCGCCAAGAATTATTTGCATATTTCTAGTTGAAATGTTTATTAGTACTTTATAAACTATTATTGAATCTTAATAGATTAACCGTGGTTTTTGTTTATTTTTCCAGATAGGTACTTATCAGATCTATTAGGTTGTACTTAATTTCTTTTCAAATAGTGAACCAGAACAAATAAATTTTCTTGTCTTTGTCTGTACAAGGTGGCTTGTGTGATCCATGTATAGTTGTTCTCCTTATCCTTGAAGTAGACAAATAATTGCAAGTTAGCATCAGAAAGCACAGATAGGGACTGCCAATTATTGAACTAATAATAGAGGCAGCTATACTTAAGTTTCCGTTTGGGATGAGCTGAATTTTTCAGCTTATCTCTACTTTCAACTTATTTTGCTATTATTCATAGATCCCACTGCACTTTTTGATATTATTCATAAATCTTACTACACTTTTTGATACTATTTATAAATCTTATTATACTATTCAGTATATTTTTTAACTTTTTTTCTACATTTTCAGCAAAAAGTTTTTAATTTCAGCTAAATAAGCTGTTCTAAATGGACACAAGTTTATGATTAATTTCTTCTGCTGAAACTACGGATGATAGTGGGACACTTGTCCAAATTAAGAAAACTTTGGAAAACCTATTTGCAACAATAGCTAAACCTTTATGATGCTTAAGTAAGAAATCTCTAAACTCAAATTTTGAAAAAATTATTCAAAAAAAAGAATCCGGAAAAGTAATCAAAATGATAGTGATTTTCTCCCACACCTTTTCTCTCTTATTCTTTATATCAGGGTAATTTTAAGGCCATACTTCCTAGATTTTCTCCTGTTACTTAAGTGATGGTATGATTAATGGAAGTAATGTTGTTGTTGGAAGACAAAAATCTTAGGATTGGTTCGATTGGTGAACATAAACTAATAAATCTGTCATATTTGAAGTTTTCGTTATAGACTTATTGACTCCACGTCACATGACAGTAATAAATAATATCACGTATACCACTAGGGCCTTAACAAGGCCATCATCATGGGCACAATACATTTATTTAAATGCAACTACTTGAACCGTTCAACTCCTGTCAAGCATCATATGAAACGATATGAGAACATCTATCACTAAGCCACACTCCGCAATAATTAACTCCTTTCCGTGTTGGGGAACTTTTGCCCTTTCCCTCACATCCATAATTGAACAAGTTGGGGTCATTCGGGCGATTCTACTTTGAGGATTGATACTAATTAACTTTCTGTTTCGTTAATTTTCTCATCTTCCAAAAAAAGAGAGAAGGGAGCAGGAGAAGTGTGATTATTTTTATTTTCCACCATCGTTTCTTAAGTTGTATACTTGTGGTAACTAATTGCGCACATATATAACGTTTGTATATGTAGAAAATCGTTGCCTATCTTTAACTTAAGAAAATCCTGCTGTCTCTTTTGAAGTAATCATGAAAGAGTAATGGCCAAATATGCTTAATTATGTCCTCTCTTGATTTTTGAAAGAGCATATGGTTTACCAAATATAAAAGATGGTTCAACATGCATTGCAATTATTAAGAGTCATGTGGTTTTCTGATATTATCCAAATTTAGAATGAAAGGAGAATCTAAATTCGAATCCTTCATCTTCGTTTGTTGTAAGGGAAAATAACTCTAGTTAATCACAAGAAGTCAAGAACTACCAGTCTTTCCAATGGACATGTCATAGTAGGTTTAAGCCAATACAGAATACAGTATAAATTCCAGTTCAAGAACTCCAAGAGCAACTTGCTTTTGCGGTAGTCTTTAAGCTAGCATAGGATAACTTGTTTACTTGTTTCCACTAGTTTCAAAGGTTCTTTCATCCGAAATCTCAATGCGTATGATTAACATTCCTACTGACTTATTATGAGTGTAATATTGGGACCCTATATTACTCAATTATTGAAGCATTTTCTTGCTTTGAAGCATTTTCTTGCTTGAAATCATTCCTACGTTAGTTGGTTCTATAATCCGTTTATTCTGTGCATATCATGGCTAATCATGTTTTTGAAATCATTCCTAAGTTAGTTGGTTCTATAATCAGTTTATTCTGTGCATATCATGGCTAATCATTTTTTTGACATGTTGGTCCCGTGAGCACTATTTATTGGCCATTTCTAACCACCTGTAAGTGGATGATCTAGTGCTCAAAATTAAAAAAAACAAGCAATAATAATAATAATAATAATAATAATAATTAATTTAGGCTATATGAAAATAAATAAATACAATTCTAAAGGAGTGGCATGTGGTTGAATCATTAAGCTCCTTACAAGATCGAGCCCAGAAGCTTGGTGTTAAGATTTAGCCCAAGATCAATTGGCGTCATCCTTTGCTGAGACTTGGTCCTTCACAACCAGTTGCCATCATCGTCGAGAAGAGAAGCTTGAGATCGAGCTTTTCAGAGTGGTGGCCTCTAGCCAGTAGAGAGAGAGAGAGAGAGAGAGAGCAGGACATATGACAACAACAAATGCATTTAATGCATGCCATGTTTCATTGAAAAGAGGTTAAACACGTCTAACTCAATATTATATGAGGTTTTAGACAATAAATTTAATTAATACATTGTTTTATGTTTAAATTTCAATTAAATAATATTTATTTAAATATTTATATTATATTTTTTTAATTAAAAAAAAATTCTTCTTGTTTCTTAGTATGCAAAATTACTAATTTAATTTTTGTTTTAAGGTTTTGTTAACATCTATTTTATAATTGAAAATAGTTAATTTGCACTTAATTTTGTTGTGAAATAATTGATTTTAAAAATAATTTTATCTTTTTTAAATTTGAAAACTTCTATCTATGTAAACAATTTTAACAAGAATTGCTAGTAAAATTTTATAAAAGATACATGCATTTTGGGAAACAAAATTTATAATGACAGTGGGAGAGAGGAAAGAGAAATATAATTTGTTGTGTCATTGTGTGCAAGATTAAGTGGCTAATAGGCCCAGAGTTGGCCCAAGAGTTATTTGGTTAGGTTGAGTGGATGGATAAAATTTTCGCAAGATCATCTATCCAGTTGACAATCTGAGTTTTAAAAAAAAAGATAAATCCATTAATCACCCATCCAACCCATAAAAAATAACCTGTGACCCCTGGGGGTTGGGCCGACTAGTAAAAATATGATTTTTTATATATATAAAAAAAGTAAAATATAATATGATTTTTAGAAACAAAAAATCCACCTTCCCAGCCCAATCCAACTCAATTCATTTTCTAAAAAAACTAACACAATCCAACTTGACTTACTTAAATTGGGCCGAGTTAGTTTCTAGTTTCTACACGTGTAATTGGTGAGTTGGATAAGGTTGAAAATTTCTCAACCCAACAATTTCAGATTGAGTAAAGCTAAAGGCACAATTTTTTTCACAATTTTGCTATGCCGCCGACTTATGAATAGTGGAATTATGGACCGTGAATAGTAAAAATATGATTATATATATATATATATAAAGCAAAATATAATATGATTTTTAGAAACAAAAAATCCACCTTCCCAACCCAATCCAACTCAATTCATTTTCTAAAAAAACCAACTCAATCCAACTTGACTTACTTAAATTGGGCCGAGTTAGTTTCTAGTTTCTACACGTGTAATTGGTTAGTTGGATAAGGTTGAAAATTTCTCAACCCAACAATTTCAAATTGAGTAAATCTAAGGACACAATTTTTTTCACAATTTTGCTATGTGGCGACTTATAAATCATAAAATTATGGACCGTGAATAGTAAAAATATGATTATATATATATATAAAGTAAAATATAATATGATTTTTAGAAACAAAAAATCCACCTTCCCAACCCAATCCAACTCAATTCATTTTCTAAAAAACCCAACTCAATCCAACTTGACTTACTTAAATTGGGCCGGGTTAGTTTCTAGTTTCTACACGTGTAATTGGTTAGTTGGATAAGGTTGAAAATTTCTCAACCCAACAATTTCAGATTGAGTAAATCTAAGAACACAATTTTTTTCACAATTTTGCTATGTGGCGACTTATAAATTATAAAATTATGGACCGTGAATTCCAGCTAACTCAACTGATAAAATCTCTGATAGTTGAATAAAAGATCTGGAGTTCAATCCCCGCTTACATAAAAAACTAATTGGTGTCTTGGTCTAATGATAAAGAGCTATCATCAAGTGCGAACTTCATAAGTTAAATTTTTCGTTAAAACTCTCTCTAAAAAAAAATAATAAAATTATGAATCTATATAGACTTACTGTTTTATTTTCTCTACTCACAAATTACCACGTAACAAATTTGCAGTAAAATTGTGAAAAAGTTTGTAGTAATAAACCGACTCTTTCATAATGGGTTGTAAAAATCTTTCAAAAGCTAGATTACAGTTCGCAAAAGAATATTAGGAAAAGCGCTGAGTTCCACGTGTCTCTGCTCATGGCGCGAAGCCTCCCAAATTCCGTGCACTCGTCGGTGATCTTACCACGAGCTCAACTCAATTCTTCCCCCACCCAACCTCAATTCTCAGCTCTGAATCATTTCTAAAATTTCCTTTTCCTTCTGTTTTTTTTTTGGAAGATAAAAGAAATGACTTCTCTTGTTGCACACTATCTCCGGCGGCAAATTTATCAAATTTCAGTTCAAATAAACCACAGCAAAGCTAAAAACTGCTTGTATCCGAGTCGTAGAACTCGGTGGTTCAGTAGCGCCACTGAGTCGGCTGGGACCGAGTTCCCCGGAGACAACGCGTACGACCTCTTAGGAGTTTCACAGACCAGCTCATTCGCCGAAATCAAAGCCTCGTTTCACAAACTCGCTAAAGAAACTCACCCGGACCTCGCTGAGTCGAAGAACGATTTCTCTGCTTCTCAGCGGTTTGTGGAAATTCTCGCGGCCTATGAGGTGCTCTGCTCACTGCTCTACTATTCTAATCGCATTATTCCTATTTAATGCATTGACCATATTTGTTTATTATTTGAGTTTCTCTGTTACATGTAGCTGAATTTGAATTTACCAGAGTAAAATTGAATTATTTGAATTGTTTAATTTATTGGCTTATGAAGTTGAAAATTGATTGACAAAGAGTAGTGCCTTATAGGTACCAAGTATTTTAGGGGACTGAATGTTCAGCTTGAAATTGGTGAACTCTAACATACATGAATGTTGCAATTTAGATAGCTTGTCTAATACAAATGCACTAGGAAACTAAAGTCAAAATGCATGTGAAGATTATGATTTGTTAGGAAACTCAATTATCTTAATGTAATACGCACACGCGAATACGTAACTCCCAAATTCACTAGAAAACTAAAGCCAAAATGCTGGTCATTATGCAGTATTACTAAACGAGGAAAATATTGTTCGGATCAACTATTCTTCAGAAATCAATTATTTTACTTTATTTATCATTAGAGCTTGGCTGGGATTTCAACAAAACATCTAATGTTTGTGTTGTATTCAGTTATGACTTGATGCTAGATTGGTCTTTGAAATTTTGCCTTTTTAAAAATGCAATGTCATAACAAAATCGTGGTCTGGTGATTGATTTACATTACCTGCATCAATACAAGTACCTCAGTTCCAAGGGATTCTGATTCTAACTTTGGTGTGACACTGACATGTATTTATCTATTGTTTCATACAATGTGAGCCGGAATGAGATGCTGGATTTTTATTTTCCAAAAATTTTTATTATGTCTGGTTTTTTGTCCCCTATTGGCTTCTGTATTTTTTATATGGTTGAATGAATCTTCTTGTGATGGAATTCATTTTCATGTCGGTAAGATGTTTACATGGTCAAGACACATTTCTGTGGGCAACGGTACTGTGCTTATGTAGGTCGATGAACCTCTAAGCTAAAATACCTTTATGCTGTAATGTGCATTTATAGTGGGTGATGGTAATGTTCAGTTTTGTGATATGCTTTAACATTACAGGGTATTCTGACTTCACAGAATAATCAATAATGGATTGCAGATTCTTTCGGATTCTGAGAAGAGGACCCATTATGACAGGTATTTGTTATCTCAGAGAAGGCTTATGCAGAAACATTCACAACAAGGAACAAGAATATCCACATATAAGCCCCATGATGTGACGACATTTAAGCAAATGGAAGTTGTTGAATGGTTAAGGTGGTATAGATTTGCTATAAATGATATAGTGTCAAATAAGAAGGTGGTTGTTGGAACAGGCTATTTTGATGAGCTTGAAAGAGATTTTTATTCTGCCATAAATGCAGCGTACTATGGCCCTGTAATTGATTCAATGGATCTTCTTCCTGACCGCTTTGAAGCTGAGGAGAGATCCGTTTATGAAACTCCTGAGGTTCTGCACTTGGTTTCAGGGCGTGATCTTTTTGGGATGGTCTGCTTGGTCAATAAACTTCCCAAGTTATCTTTTTCCAGCAATGAAAAATTAACTTCATCTGCATCTATGGGTTCAGGCATGCATCCTACATGTGAGGATATGAGCATCCACATGAAATCGGATAATGTGGACGATTTTGGAACTCCTTTGATGGAATCTCAGAATGTTACAGATCACACATCAGATGCATATAAAGATCTAGAATTACATATATTTGGGAGGCTGGTTGCTGTGGCTACTAGACTCCCTCCTAAAAGCTATTGTGATGGGGTGCAGAATGAAGATGCTCAAGATCAGATACATGTATTTCTTAGTTCACATGAAGATCCATCCATGCATATTAGTGAAGGGTCCTCTATAGATCAGTTTTCTTGTGGTACAGTTGGATCGAGGATTCCATTGGGAACCATAACTGGACTAGGGGCTGGCCCAGAAGAAGGGTCTTGCTTTGTCTATGATAGCAGTGGTACAAAAACCCATGTGCTTATGAAACATAGAACATTGCTGGTTTGTAAAACTGGTTCCCTTTGGTTCTTATGCTTTAACTTTACATGCTTCTCAATTTTTAATTTTTGATTTGATTTTGCAATTTTCTCAGCGTTGTTTCATATTTGATAAGAGCAAAGGGGATTTGGTCCCTGCATGAATGCTTTCTTGCATATGCTGTGCAGTGCCTATTGTGAATCATTTGCAGCTGATTGAACATGACTTTTTCTACAACTTTACTGGGTTTTGGCATCGTTGACAATAAGAACTATCTTTCGGTGCTCTGATAACCTCTAGTGGAGACAAATACTTGGGTTTCCAATGATCTTTTCTGCAGATAATAGTGTTGAAAGTACTAATTTCGAGCTAGTTGCTCCTTACCTGTATTGATTCATATCATTGCAGGATGCAACTTTTTCTTTTTGGGTAAATAGTTAATTGCTTCATGCAAATTGTGAAGAATCATTTGTGAACAGTCAAAAAGGATTACTTGTACAAAAGCTTTTGTTATGTATGTGTGATTAAAAAAATTTATTTTTTGTTCATTTACAGGTTTTTGACTGAGAAAAATGCTTTGAACTTTGAGGACCATGCATAACATCTTTTCTGTTACACTTGTTTACAAACTTTTCCTGCAACATTGTCGATTTTGAGTGCCTTTTTCTTTTTTCTCATTGACTTCTTTTATTCCAAGAGAATGTTTGGCATGAGTGTACAATTTATCCACCATTATCTTGCTGGCTGGTCTAGTGATCCCTCATACTAGGGACATCTCTTGTTCTCATTTATGTTTAGATAAATTCATGCCTTAATAAAATTTTGGAGCTAACATAATATCCACATTTGCTTTTATAATTGAAATTTGTAAATATACTGTGCCAGATGAGCACTATGTCAAATGAATTGGCAATCTATTGCCTATTTTTATATAGTAGTGTATTATTTATTGTGGTCCTCTAAAAAGAAAAAGAAAAAAATTCAGGTTAAGCACATGCACTGGTTTGGAGTGGGAGAAGAAGTTTCTGTGTGTGAATGTAGATGCAGTAGAGCCTGTTTACCCCCAAGCAAGTAAGTTGACATTTCTTAAATCCCTATTTCTGGACTCACTACTCAACCAAACTTATTTCTGATCCAATTTTTGGAGCTGGCTAAAAGATATATGCTTTACTCCCATTCCCCTATTGTTTTTATGCCTGTGAGATTTTTTGGCATAGGTTTCACTGAAGGACTTTCATAATCTTTAATAGTTTCTGTCTTCTGTGCAATATCATCTTATGATTTAGTTCATGCATAATTGTTCTTTTGTTCCTTATTATTTCTTCATTTTCTTAAGGTTGATGTTACCAGCCAAAACTTACCATGTGTTTTAGTTTTAGTTTTCCAAATTTTATGACAACCAAGCAACATTATTGTTTCTATTGTGATCATTAGCTCTGAGCGTTGTTAATATTACCTTGCTGTTGAAAATGATTTTGGAGGCCAATATGGTGAATTTGGCTTGGACTGTGCTGAGTCTTTGTTTCTTCATTTGGGCTGGTTTTGTTAGCAGCCACTTTAGATAAATAGTTAGATACACATCAAGTTTAGTTTCATTATACCTTCTTGAAATGGTATAATGCTTCCTTCTTCTGTAATTGAGAGTGCATGACATTAAGGATGAGGCCAAAATAAATCAAACTACTAATTGTTCTCAATTTGAGGTTCATATCTGTATGCCATCAGCTAAATAAATATTTTTGAATATCATGTGTTGTTCCGATTCTTGCACTTACCAAATGAAATCTCTTCAAAGAAGTCCTAAGTAATACTCCTTGATCATTTAAACCTGCTTACTTCAACAGATTTTGGCTGTTCGAGCCTCGCAGTGCCATGCATGACATTGGTGGTTGGTATGTTGAAACATTCGGCAGAGATAAGAAAGGCCACACAGTCCTATCACAAAGGTATTGGGATGGATTTGATGCAGGTGAAGAATTTGACAAGTAAGTTCATAACATGTAGCCTTAACAAGATCTTGAGTTTTTCTCTCTTTTGCATGTTTTTGTTAACCACTTAACTGTCCAGGGCAGAGGTTTTGCTTCTAAACTTGTTTGGAATCAATTTTGACTTTTATAGGATAACAACCAGACATATAGAGTGAGAATTTTAGAAAGTATCAAAAAATATGGTAATAAATTTAATTTGGTTGTATTCAAGAGATTGGACCTTGGTGAGATGGCAAGTGCCCTCTGTCCAAGCAGTTGTCGTGGGTTCGAGTCTAAGAATCAGCCTCTCTTGGGGTTTGGGGGATACTTCAATGGTACATTGGGGTTTATACCAAACAAGGCCCCTCCCCGTATTTACCTATCCAAAAAAGAAAAAGAAAAAAAAGAATAAGCCTCTCAAAAATTGGGGGTAAGGCTGTCTACCAACCACCTCTCCTAGACCCCACAGGAGTCTTGGGTGCTGGATATGATTTTTTATTTTTTTTTTATTTTGGGTATTCAATAAAGTTTCCATGGACATAGGCATTTATTGCCCCTGATTTATTATTGCCCTTGTCAAAGATACTTGAAATTTTGAAGTGTACTCACTGTAATTCATTTGTACATGTGCAGGAGGCTCCATCCAGCAATGTATTTGTTTTCTCTTGCATATAGAACTCTAGATCTTGAACATGCCCAAAGAAGGAAATCAATGGTCAGGGATGCTGTTGAAGGGCAGCTGTATAGAATTCTCAGTTGGTGCAAGAAAATTGTTTAGGATGGATACCACATAGCCTTCTGATGCTATAAATGCTTCATTTCTGATCTGAGATGACTATCTGTTGATTAGCATTCATATTCAATTGCACAAGAGTTTCAGGAAGCAGAGTTGCACTGACTGCTATTTATGCAAAAGGAATAATTTTGTACCCTGCTATTGTTGTTAACAAAGGAGCCTTGGGAGATGAAATATAATTGAAGAACAACTTTCAGAATCTCCTGACATTACTAGAAGCAGCTTTCTGACACTATAAACAGTTCAGCTGTCTGCCATGGGAGAACGGTTCGTTTTGAGGTCAAAGAAAGCTTAAATTTCACTGGTAGTGATTTCTGCACAGTTTATCATCCTGTATCTTGTGTTAGCACTTATGAAGATGATATTTGGGATATATACAGGAAATTGTTATCTTTTGCTGATAGGATTCCTTGGGTAAGGAATGTACCTGTTCAGGCATTGCAGTTTAGGCATCATAAGAGATCTAATTTCTTGGAAAATCAGCTCGGTTAATGTGGAGAATGAGAAGAGAATAAAACTTTTTTCCTGGTAGGTCATTATCTATCTGGTGGAAGCTAATATTTGAAGGATTCAGTTATATTTAGCTAGAGCTCTGTTATATCTATTTAGGTTTGCCTAGCTATTTCCACGTCTATTTTGTATTTTTCTTTATCATAATAAGCTGAAATGCTTGTTTGAAAGCCTGGGTTATGTTGTCTTTTCTCCATTCATGAATTAAATGTATAGGCAAGTTGTATATTAGACAAATAACGATCAGTAATATTAATCATAACAGTGCTTATGTTTCAAAATCTTGTCCGCCATTTACTTCTTCAACCCTATGGTTATACTTCTGATTTTTAAACAATGTAAATGTTTCCTTGAAATAATCGGATAAAATTTTAAAAATTAACATCCAGGAAATAGAAATTACAAGGCACAGTTATAATATGAGACTTTATATGATTTGTGCCTCCTTTCTTCTCATTATTTAAGTAGATCCTCCCATCTGCAGTACTGTCCACCTGCTAATGCACGATAAAACCTATCTCTGCAATAGACTGGTCTTCCATCAGCAGCCTCAGCAGCTGCTGCTGCTAGATCATCATTAGCCGCCACTTCGCCTGGCAATTTAAGCAATTCCTCTTTCCTACAAGATTTACAAGAAACTTTGTAAGGAATAATGGAAGTATGTTACTTCCATAATTAATGCCAATGTTTTAATGCCTATTGTGTTTATACCTTAAGTTGAACTTTGTGCTGATCTTTGAAGCTGGAATGTCTGATGGGTTTTGTTTTGTGCCAAAGGTGGTTTGAAGGAAATCCTCCACAGGTTTAGCGAAGGTGAAAAGCAATGCTGCTGTGACAAGTAATGCCCCTGTTCCGACTAGTGTCTGTTTCAGAAATTTGATGACTGGCTTAACCTAGAGGCATTAATTTTCCATATGAACTTCTTATTCCGTAAAAATAAAATAAAATCATATAACTGTAGTTCACACCACTGTGTTGCCTACCATACTTACATATATGTCCTTGAATTACAGTGTGTGTGTGTGTGTGTGTGTGTGTGAATGTAGTGTTTCACTGCAGGTAGTCTAGTTTTGGCCCGTGACTTGTTCAGGAATTATAGCAATAATTGCTTTCCAAAATAAAAATCCCAGGATTCAATACCTTGTAAGAGCCCAGCAGTCTATCGCGAGCCAGGACCTGCATGGTAAGAAAAAACAAACTACTAGTTTTCAGTAGCAGGATATGACATATGATTTCTGAACTAGTTCTCTTTATGATTCTGCTGAGCAGAATGAAAGTGAATCCTATGACCTCTTTACCACACTCATTCCATCTTGCTATCAACCAGACTGGTCAATCAATAGGCATCTCTTGAATGATTATAGTTGAAACTTGAAAGTCTTAAAATTGACTAAAAATCCAATTGTTTTTATTTTAGACATGGCTTAAGATTATACACTTGATTTAGACCATCCATCTTGATTCATCCCAGAGCTGTTTGTTGCCATCTGGATTGTACCAATTGAAACAAGTTGGTAAAATGGGATATTCTAGTGCAAATAACACCAATAGACGCACATATCTGGGTTTCCATGCATTAAATATTCCCTTTTACCTGGCCCTATATCATTTTTCTACTTAAGAACTTTAAATTGCTTAATATGGTCTGTTGACACTTTTGTGGATTCCAACTATGGTTACTTGCTCGGGATGGGGATGTTCTGTAATCTAAATATTTTTGCTATCTCTAATGATCCTGCTCATCAAGTAGGAAATTCCAGGCATGCATGCACATAATCTTATGAAATATTGAACTTTAATGTTAAGCAATGGAAATTCATCTTCAGCAGTGCAAAATCAAAATCCTTAGAATTTCTCAATGTAGAAAGATCTTATACACTTCTGTCACATCCTTGTGTGATTATTTGGCTCTTTTGTAATCATGTATTAAACCTATCTAGCCTGTCTTTTGATAGGCCAAGAATGTATTAACCCCTTATGATAAGTTAATCAATTAATTAGTCAAGTTAATTAATTAATTCAATTAACATGCAAAAACGCGTGGTAGCACAAACAAATCACCAACTAAATGCAACGAAAATTAAATTTAACACGGTGATTTGTTTACGAATGGAGAAAACCTCAAAGACAAAAACTCCACGTTACTTGCTCGGGATGGGGATGTTCTGTAATCTAAATATTTTTGCTATCTCTAATGATCCTGCTCATCAAGTAGGAAATTCCAGGCATGCATGCACATAATCTTATGAAATATTGAACTTTAATGTTAAGCAATGGAAATTCATCTTCATCAGGGCAAAATCAAAATCCTTAGAATTTCTCAATGTAGAAAGATCTTATACACTTCTGTCACATCCTTGTGTGATTATTTGGCTCTTTTGTAATAATGTATTAAACCTATCTAGCCTGTCTTTTGATAGGCCAAGAATGTATTAACCTCTTATGATAAGTTAATCAATTAATTAGCCAAGTTAATTAATTAATTCAATTAACATGTAATAACACGTGGTAGTACAAACAAATCACCAACTAAATGCAACAAAAATTAAATTTAACACGGTGATTTGTTTACGAATGAAGAAAACCTCAAAGACAAAAACTCCACCGGATGAATTTAAGGTCACCACTCCCGAAAATCCACTATTATCAAAACAAGCGATTATAAGTAAAGGAATCTCAATACCTTATACCAACCTACAGTTGAACCCTTACCCTAATACTCAATTGGACTTGTTCTGTAGTAACAATCTCTCATTTTCAATGCATGGCTCCTAGTACGTGACTAACACACCAACTTGAGAAGAATGTTGGCTGCAAAGTTCTTTAGTTCATCCACACGATGAAGATCAAAAAGCTCATTGGTTATAAAACCTTACGGTGTACAAACGCAGCAGTTTCTTCAAGAGAAAGATGAATTAGAGCATATGTCTCCGGTCACAATATGCTTGCAACAACAAGTGTAACAACCTTTGCATCTACTTGCATCAAGTGAGACGGCCCTTAAAATAATCCTTATATATGTTTAGGGTTGTGAGAAAAGAAAACCTAAACACATATACATGGATATGCGAGAAATCAGATCTGAAAAACTGATTTTCGTAATTCTCGATAGATACAGCTATCGAGTTTATCTGTCGAGTATCACATTTTAAATCTCGATAGATACATCTGTCGAGCTATTTGTCAAGTTTTAAAATACAACACTTCTTCATTTGATTCTTGAACAGGTTTGCATGGCTTCAATACTTGAACTTGAACTCTTGTTCTTGAAGTATTAAACACATCATAGATCTACTCAATTACAAGTAAAATACGTTTTGTCAAAGGATTAGCCAATTCTAAATGACATATATCCTTAATATGATCCATATATGTCCTAACATTTTTTAGTCAAAAACTTATTTTTCAGTCAAAGAATTCTTAAGAGGTTGACTAATTCATTTTTTATCGTTTCCTGGCATATCCAGGTTGAGGCCTGTGATTAAATATTCTGTAGCAGAAACTCATCTTTGTTGCAGATGCCCAGAATCAAGGAACAGAAGTGGCATTATAGCATTCTCCTGTTTCTAATGATCTCTCTTTTCTCCTCACAAGAAAGAAAGAAAGAAAGAGACTCAGAAAGTTCTAACCTCGGGTGGCTTTACCCACATTTGTCCATCATACCATCCACTCTCTTCATAAGGTATCACTGCTGATAGAAGTCTGTCACCAACATAACTCCATCCCTGCAATATGCATTAAGAATATTAGTGAATGAGTTATGATTTTTTTATTTTATTTTAACTTGACAGCTATTAAGCAGTATTGTGAATGCTCAGGGTATGGATGTCTATAATCTGTATTGCCACAAGGTCCTCCTAGTTGAGTAGTGCAGAGTAGTGAATTCTTCGACTTCCCAGACCTACTGTTTTATTGTTGTCAGAAACTCAGAATGCAACAGACAATTCTAATGTATTTGTATCATCATTAATACATGGCATTTGTAACTGTCCTCTAAAAATAAGCTCTTTTAAGTGCTTGCTGCTAACTTTCACCCATACACACTAGAAACGAAATGACTGTAGCATGCAAAAGAAGAAGAGGATACCAGGTATATTCTTAAGACAATCAATGACACAAGGAAAAGAGTTCCTGTTCCGGCAGCTAACACAAATCTTAGTGGATCCTGCATGGTTGGAATTTTTAAATGTAAACATTGATATTAGCAGAAATCTTTTTTCAACAATTAAAATATCTCTTGCTGGATTGTACATTTATTCCCATGTTGGTGTGAAACTATGCTGTTAATTGTCTTTGTGCTTTCAAAATATAAGGTGCTTTGCGGTTTTTGTGACAGTTTTCTTGTAGATATATAATCTTACTCTTGTAGGATTAAAGCTTGCAGCTGCAATTGGCACTCCTAGAACTGTGAAAGTTACTAACCAGAGGCCTCCAAGACGAAGGAAAAAGGGCCCAGGACCAAGTTCGCCCCATGAATATAGGACTCCATCTTTTAGAGATGAGTACTCGTTCACCTATAATGGAAACAAATTACTTCTAAGTATATGAATTGATTATAATATATTGCAAACAACTCATGATATGGGCTGAATCTTTTGAACAAGTTTCCTCTACCAAAGACGCACTCCACTCACTAATCATGCTTTTATAACCCTTGTTCATTCCCTTTTCTATATGGTTTCATATTAGTGAGCAATTAGATAGACTTAATTTGTTGTACTGACGGACGGAGTCTACCTCCAAGTAAATTCCTCCAACCCATTAATTGGAGCTCAAAGTCTCAAACGAACATCTACACGTACTTTTAGTCACAAGACTTATATAATAAGTCATGTGACTTTTTAAAATAATTTAATGATTCGTGTGATTTAATATATGTAGATGATTTTATGAATTGCCACCTAATGGATTGGGAGATATTCCTCCAATTTGGAAGAGAACTTGATCCTAACTCCTGTACAGAAACTATATTACAGGTTTGCACAACGGTTTTAAGGGTTAGTGTGCCATATAATTCTTGCAACTTGAATTAGAAAGAAATGATGTATGCCTCACCATTAGGTGATTTTGTCTGTAACATGCAAGGACCATTGAGGAAACCACTTACTGTAACAGGCGTATACTCTTTTTTTTTCTTGGTAACAAGTATGTAATTTTACAGTGTAAACATACCGGCCTTTGTTCAAAAGGAACCTCGATTTCTGACCCAGGGTCCCAATTCCGACTAGGGAATCCGCTTCTTTCTCCACCTGTTTCATCTTTCAAGGCTTTAACAGAAATTCCCTGACATGGTTTCAATGACCTGTGATACTGAAGGATCAATGAACCATAGGTGCTCCCAAGCTTGACTTGGCTTGAACTGGGAATCAGAGAGCAATACACATTTAGCTTGAGCATTTATGCCCAGAATCTGAGCTAAGATAGGTGCAGCACAGGTAATATTCTGAACTAATTTTCAATTCTTGGTTAAATTTGGAGGATGTAGAATCTTAGGCTCAATAGTTAGAGGCTAAGGGGTTGTTTATTTCAGGAACCATGAATTATTTTACGTGGAGGGGAATAATGGATACAAAATGATATTTGTTGCTTGATTAGTGGACCACGGTGACAAAACCAAAACAAGTCACCAATCAGGGGTTGCCATTTCATCGTGGGGTCAATTTAGATGGTTATGTGTACAAGCTTAGAACTGTGCACGTGTTTTTGTTCTATACCATTCACTTGATGGGCTTAGATGATCCCAATGTTGTGGTCGTTGTGCATAATTTTTGTGGTTTGAAAAAGGAAGGCGCGGGCTTGCTTTTGCAACGCGTCAGCTGTTCTCTTACACGCAAGTTCGAGTATAGTCCTGAGGCTTTGCACGTGCTGAGAGCCTGGGAGTGAGTGATCAATGCCAATGGACTTTTCAAAAATTTTTTTTTTTTTGAGAATCCAATGGACTTTTCAAATGGATGGTAATTTTGTTAGTGTTATACCGACCAACATAGTGAAATATGTTTTTCACCCAAAAAAAAGAAAAGAAAAAGGATAAGGTTCTATTATATTTTGTTTAATTTTTATCAATGTTATACCACGTGCAATATATGTGTCTTTTTTGCCGTATTATATTATAATTATAAAAAAATTGCTTGTATCACTGTATCATACCTATAATCATATTTGTGATTGTATTTTTGTGCGTGCATTCTAGGTTTTTAATGAACTATTCTCGGATATCATTACCTCCTTATCACCATTTCATTTGTAATAAAATATTAAGATGATTAAAAAAATTTGTTTTGGACTAATTTTTTATATCCAACACAAACTCAAGACTAGACGAAACGGTATTACCTCTCGCAGTCCCCGCTAGCACAAACGGGTGGGATTGTGGGTAAATAATTGGTCATGACCGAAATTAAACGTATAACTAAACAGAAAAGGCCTAGTCAAGGCAGCCCGCTAGACAAAAACGAGGGTATATAAGTTTACATCATGTTGATACAAATTCCCAAAGCCCAAAAGTATCATTTGGGCTTGAGTCTCTTTTATGAAAACCCAAAGGAAAAAGTGTGGAAGTTTTGACTTGGAGGGTATTTGAATTTTTCATCACCTAGTTTGGGCGTTATGGGAGGCCTTGCAAATTGGCTTGTAGTCCTTATAGCTTCTAAGCATGGATGGGTCTATTGCGCAGAGAATTTAAATATGCAGGAGTGACACACGCCCAAAAACTCAAATTCACATTAATGTTTAATCACAATTAATATTCATTAGCTTGTAACTTCATGCATATGTATTGATATATATTTTTTTAAAATTATAAATGTATACATATTAAAATACCTGCTTAAGTTGAATGCTATTGATGATTATTTTTGTCTTTTGTCAACTCTTTTAATCCTTTGCAAGGATTTTATTTGATAGAATATGCTAATTGTCATCATTGATCATTTTATTTTTGAAAAATATAAAATATTCTTTCACTTCTTAACTTAATTTTTGTTATTGTAGTACAATAAATTTATTTCATGTTTACATATTTCAAATAGGATATGAACAACTAATTTTTTAGAACAGGAGAAATTTTTTTGTTTTGAAGTTATATTTGAACTAATAATAAGTTTTTTAAGAAAATTTGGGTTATATTAAGTGGATCATAATTGGTTTCAAATGAGATTTAAATAGAATGGGCTTGAAGTAATTTTAAGGACTTAAAATAGTTTTAAATATGCATGTTAGAAGTATTACATATTCAAAGTGTTACACAGATCCCGCCTATACCAAAAAATCGATTAGTATTTTAGTCTGATGAAAAAAAGCTATTACAAGAGTGGACGTCATAGGTTGAAACTTAAAATAAAAAAAAAATAATTAAAAAAAAAGTGTTACATAGATTTATAATAAATTTCAATTGAGCAATTTATGATTTTTTACTTAAGATTCATGAATCTATATGTAAAGACATTTTGACACGTAATTAGATATATAATGACTTGGCACAAAATTGAAACTCAATTTAAATCCAAAAACATATGGCATCAAATTAAAGGGAAACTGGAAGGATACTTGGCACAAAATCGGAATGATATTAGAATTCAATTTGGATGTTTAATTGAACTTTATCTCAATTTTCACTTTAATAAATATATATAGTATAATATGAAGTGCAAGGGAGTTCTTTTTTATTTCCAAAGATAAGACAAACATATGCAAATTTGTGGAATTAAGATACACAAACTATTATCATTCAACTTAATCTAATTATATGTGCTTAGATTTTTTTCTAGCATCATTTTCACAATAGTCGGTACAAGTAGCTATGAAGTTTAAAGCCGAGCATTATCATATTCAATGGATGGAAGTATTATTTGCATGGTATGGCTCATTTTGATTGGTATCACCGTATTAGTTTGATTAGTATTCTTTGGTTGGATACTTGGATGGGTGATACATGGTTAATGAGTAAAAATTAATAATATGATTCAAAGGCTACACACGATTGCCATAATTAAATAAATGTCTTTCAAAATTTTTTAAAAAAAAAACTTTCAAATACCAAATCAACTTACTAATGTAAAATTCCAGCATGTTGGTAGGGAAGGAAATAGCGTAGCTCATAACCTTGCTAGGCATGCACGACATGTCACAGATTTTTCTATTTTGATGGAGGATGTTCCATCGTTTTGTTTTGAAATGTATCAGGCAGATTTGCCTTCAACTTAATAAAAATTACAGTGTTGTTTCTCAAAAAAAAAAAAAAAAAAAAAAAAAAGATGAATGAGTTATATTATTGTGGCCCTCGATTTTTGCAATGTGTAATAAATACTTGAATTAAATTTAAGAAATTGAATTCACAAATGACACAAAATTAAACTGTAATTTGGAATTTGATTGGATTTTTTTTAGTTTTGGCTTTAAATATAGGGAAACATTAATGGATGCTCTAAAGCATTGGTTTAGGAAATATGAATAGAAACTTTTTAAGAAAAAAATGTTGTGAAATAAGAGATAATATATAAAACTAAGTGAGAATAAAACAAATATATATATATATATAGAGAGAGAGAGAGAGATGAGTTCAAGTTACACCTGGTGTAACTTGAGAAGAGTTACACCATTTGTAGACCGTAAATTTGTAATTGATCTAATGGTTAAAAAAAAAGCATTAAATGCCAATTGACTTATACCTCATTCACTTAATTAATAGCAATTTTGTTTCTTTCTCCTTATTTATTATTTAAAACCTTTTACATATATTCCTTTTTTTGCCAATGACTTGGCAAATATATTTGCAATACTTAGCCATTCCGTGTGTGTGTGTGTATATATATATATAGTTTTGAGTTATCCAAAAAGTAAGCATCATGTTTTTTTTTTTTTTTTGTGGGGGGGGAATCATCACGTCAATTGTTAAGCCTAAACCTATGATTTAAATTTTTCTTCCTCATATTGAATGAATTTAAAATAAAAATAAAAAACACATATACATAGGATTTGAATTATCCAAAGATCATATAGCAATAAATCGATTATTAATATTTTTAATTGTTAACGTTGTCAACAGATCAGATTTTCCTCCAAAAAAAAAAAAAAACTGATCAGATTTGAATATATATATATATATATATATATATGATCAAGTCCAACTGTTAATTCAATTATAAAATTACACCAAATCAATTTATTCAAGCATTTGACTTCTATAATCAAACAATAAACTTGGGATCTAGAAACCAAAAAACAAAAAATGACATGAGTATTACAGACTCAGGCACACCCAAAAAAGAAGAAGGGAGAATTGCAAATATAATTGTAAAGTAATTCAACAGAAAAAAAAAAAAAGTATCTGTGTTAATTATTATTTGAGAAACTTATTATTTAAAACCTCATTAAACAACACTTAGCCATTTATTTATTTTTAAGGAGACAGGATATATATTCACAATTGATAAGACTATAAGAAAATGACCGGCTTAAAAGAAGAAGAAGAAGAAAAAAAAAAGAAAAAGAGTAGTACAAACTCAACCAAAAAAAAAAATGTATTGCAAATATATTTGCAAAGTCATTGGCAAAAAAAGGAATATATGTAAAAGGTTTTAAATAATAAATAAAGAGAGAGAAACAAAATTGCTATTAATTAAGTGAATGAGGTGTAAATCAATTAGCATTTATTGCTATTTTTTTTACCATTAGATCAATTACAAATCTACGTTCTACAAATTGTGTAACTCTTGTCAAGTTACACCAGGTGTAACTTGAACCCATCTCATATATATATATATATATATATATATATAGATGGGTTCAAGTTACACCTTGTGTAACTTTTAAGAATTACATATTTTTTAAACTATTGGATTTAAGTAGATCCAACGGTCAAAAAAAGATCATCATTAATGCTAATATCCTAATTGATCTCATTTATTATATCTTATTTAATACATTCTATACTTATTTCTAAGTCCAAAAATTTTATACGGCTAACTCTTTCTCAATCCACTGCACGTCTCTGTCTCTCTCTCTGTGTACGTTTTTTTTCTCTATCTCCTCCACAGCTCTTCTACCTCCACGGTCAGGTCCCGGCAGCCAAAAAAAAAGCCACAGATGGTGCAGATTCAATCTATTGCTTGAATCGGTACAATCCATTGCAGACACAAAAATATTAAACAAGTAGTAGATTTTAGAATGATTGACAACTCAAATAAGCAAACAATGTATCCATTGATAGTTGGCTTAACGTGCAAAAAGGTGATGAATCATCAAGGCATTTCGAGGAGTACTATGGCAGGCTAGTGTTGTCAGTAGTGTTGTCCATAGCTCTTGTTCTTAAAAAGCCAAATGGACGAGTTTTGAACTTTGACATGGTTAACAGATCTAATTGATAATGTTGCTTGCTTTCTTTTCTTTTGATTAATTTATCATATCAAAGTGGCAGACAGATCCATGAAAGAGGAAAAAAGCAAAAGCATGTAAAACGGAAACCACATGTGGTATTGTATTTGTGTTTGGAAAACTTTCAAATCCTTATACAATCTAGAAAATTAAGTGGTCAATGGTTGTTAGAGTTCCCAATTAATATTTTATTTTAATGTTAAAAATGACTAAACAAGAGTTGTTCTCTTTTAATATTTTTGTGTCTGCGATAGATTTTGCAGATTCAAGCAATAGATTGAATCTGCACCATCTGTGGCTTTTTTTTTTTTCCTTCTACTGGGGACCTGACCGTGGAGGTAGAAGAGCAGTGAAGGAGATAGAGAGAAAAAACGTGCAAAGAGAAAGTGAGTGAGAGACGTGCAGTGGAGAGAGAAAGAGTCAGCCGTATAAATTTTTTTTGGTTAGAAATAAGTATAGAATGTATTAAATAAAAAATAATAAATGAGATCAATTAGGATATTAGCATTAATGAGAATATTTTTTTGACCATTAGATCTACTTAAATCCAATGGTTTAAAAAATGTGTAACTTGAACCCATCTCATATATATATTGATAAACTTTTGTATTCAACTCAAGTAGTCATCCACAATCTTTTTTTTTTTTTTTTTTGGATACAATCCACAATTTTGATATCTCTTAAATCTGTACAATTACAATAAAGCAATCCCCCCCCCCCCACCCCCACCCCCGACACACATGCACACACACACACACACACATACACACACACATATATATATATATTCTTTAAACACACACACACACACACACACACATATATATAAACCTTAGGATGCTTGTAGAGTTTATGAGATAAGATTGCAATAATGTGTATAATTATGGATATACATATCCCTTATAGACTTTACACATCTCAAGTAACCCTTTCATTGCCCAAACTTCACACATTCCAATAAGACTTTATTTCTAACAAAAAAAAAAAACCTTTTTTTTATAGCTTTTTATATTTCTCATTAAAATGGTATCAAAATATCTTTAAAATGATCTATTGACAAATGAGAATAAATTACGTCCGGAGCTGGCGTAAAAGACAACTTTTACGCCAGCCAATCCCAAAACACCATGTCAGCAAATGAGTGCCACGTCAATTAAAATATACAACCCTTGACTCAAGAAAATTCAACTGTGGTTAACCATACAATTTACTCTCAGCAAACCCAGCTGATAAGAAATTTTCAAAATCTCTCTCTTCTCCAACCCATCTTTAAGCCTCGCTCTCTCAACCTTGCCATTGCCGCTGCCACCAAGACCCTCGTGACAAGCCATCATTGTCGCACGAGCCACGTCTCATAGCCCAACATTTCCGAACTACTCTGCTGGCTCAGCCATTGCCATAAGTTTTCTCTCTCTCTCTCTCTCTCTCATTTTTTATTGATAAGCTCTGTTTGGTTGCTTAAAAAACGAAGGGGAAAAAAACTTTGATACTGCTATTTTTTTATTGATTTATTGGTGCTGAATCTGGCTTCTTTTTTGAGTGGGTATTTTTAGTTGTTGGTTTTGAGCTTTCGAGATTGATTGTAATAAGCTAGTGGTTGTTTCAGCTTTGTGAGATATGGGTGTTTTGATCAGAATCTATTCTAAAAGCTATGGGATTTATGCGTTATTTTGACACCACACCCAAGTTTCTTGAGACAAGGATGAAAAATCAAGGAAAAAAAAAAAAAAAAAAAAAAGAAGAAGAAGAAGAAGAAGAAGGGAAAAACCATAAGCAAAGCTACTGTGATGAGTGAATATTTAATAATTGAAAAATGCTCCATATGCTTTGCATAAGTTAGGAAAAAAGACATGAAAATGACAACATATAAGAAAAGCATGAGTGATTTTTTTAAGCACCTATTATGATTTGCCTGTATCATTAGTGTTTAAGCATATACTTGGGTAAAAACTCTTCCCTTTGTGTGCCTTATTTTCTAATTTGCATGTTATCTTAACTTTTCATTTAGTTGTTTGCAAACTTTCAATATGATTTTTTATAGGTTAAGGGAAAAAGAAAAAGCAAATTTTTGACAATTTTTATTTGGTAAGCATGAATAAGTGCGCTACTTCACCTTATAAAAGCTTAGAGCGTTGTTTGTTATTGTAAGGTCAATCATATTGGCTTGAGGATGCATAGACTCAGATGTATGATACTATGAATGTTCAATTTGGCTTTCAATGAGTTGTTAATTATTTTCCTTCTTTTACCCCTCCTAAAACATGGTAGTGGATTGTGAGTAACCACCAAAATTCAAGATTAATATTTTACTTGATTTGTCCAAATGCGCTACCAAGGAATGGTCAAATTTTGCTCTGCTTTGCCTATTTCGAACTCTTGGTGCTCATTATCATGACAAATACAGTCTTTCATCATCAAAATCTCATTTCCTTTTACCATTTTTGCTTGTAGGCTGAATTAAACCTTATTCTTTCATTGGCAAAACATGGTTGATTTGATGCAAAAGGTTCTTCTTTAAATTTTTGTCCAATTCTGGGTTGAACCACTTGAATTCTTATGCTTTCATTGGCAAAACATGGTTGATTTGATGCAAAAGGTTTTTCTTTGAATTTTGGTCCAAATCCTATTTGAGCCACTTAAATTCTATGCAGTAAGCAAAGCTGATTTGATGCAAAAGGTTTTTCTTTTAAGTTTTCATAGCTTAGTGCTTGAATTTGTAATTAATGTATTATCAATTCTTAGAATTAGCACCATTACTTTGAACTGCTTTTTACTTTTTTTGTTTTTGTTTTTTTTGTTTGGGTAAGCATAATATTAAATCAAATATCTATTGATTTCAATTGATCTTGTTATTATGTTAGTATGCATCACATTATAAAATGGGTTTTTGAGTTGATATGTCAAAATACTTATGTAAAGGGGGTTAAAAACATTGAACATTTTGCTTCTTGCATATAAAAGCATAAATGTTTATTTTGACATACATAATGCATTTGATTTTTCTTTTTGTAGGAAATGAGTTGGAGCAACCTATCGTTAAAAAAGGTCTGAAGACAAGGGTACAAGTATTGTTCATAAAATCAAGTGCAAGCTTTATGCAAAGTTCCATGTACTAATGTTTGCTTATTTGTTATGAAGAAAAGGTTTTGTAATTTTTTTTAAATTTTTTTAATTTTTAAAATTGATAAATTTATTTTAGTATTATTTTTAAATGCTAACGTGACATTTTTTTAATATTATTTTATTGACCACGTCAGCATTTAATGTGCCAACAGTGCACTCCATTTGTCACATCAGCAATTTTTGTTAAATGAGTAACGGTAAGGACTTAAATGTCACGCGTTAATTGGTTTAAGGACTAAAAGTGATAAAAATAAAATGTAGGGACCAAAATGGAAAAAAGTGCTAAATGTAGGGACTAAAAGTGCATTTACGCCTATAAAATAATGCCAGATGTATACAAAGAATTGATGAAACCTATAGGAAATATCCAAAAAATGTCAATCCTTCATATATTATTCACAGTGGATTCAAAACCACTTAAACTTTCATGAAATTTCTTGCTCTAACAATACCAAGCTCTGCTGCAATAGAATCATTACTCACAGTGTTAGTAGGATGGTTTGAAAATGCCACAATACTAAATATGTATATGAGGGAAAACATGCAGAAAAGAATCATTATGAATATCATTGACATGAATAGACTGAGACAATGACAAGGATAAGTACTAGGCTGTAACATATTCAGACAAACAGATGAAAATATGTATCATAGAAAAATGATAAACAGCTTAGTGCAACAGCTTACAGTGGAAGGTAACTTTGGAACAAAACAATTGGTGCTATCAGTTTACTAAAAATGTTTTCCCTATAATATGACTAACTAATTGTAAATAATCATACTGATCCTTGCCCTAATTCAATGAGGATGGAATATTAATTAGGATTTTTTTTATATAAAAAAATTGATAATTACACTACCATCCAATGGATTTTAAACCCACAACCTCACCCTCCACCTTGCTCTTACATGGTGAGGAGATTCCTTTTAAGTTATAACTCATGGGCACCATAACTATGCTATCTTTATAGTCTTAGATCCCCTACATTAGTTAATGGTGCTGTGCCACATCTTTGGTTACTTGTTGAATTCTGTATGGCCATCTCCGTAGGGAACAAAATGTTCTCCTTTTAATGTATATCACATACCATATCTGCAAATCAAGAACATTAATTTCCTCCATTTCCAAACATATGCCTTCTACTAATCAAGCCATCCACTGATCAGATAGAAGGCTAATTTGCTTTAATACCTCATAGCAAAACCATCTCCATCGCAAACATTAAATCAACCAACTAAATTCAAGGTATCAACTATCCTAACTATTAATACGGAGCTATCAATTTATTAATATTGTGCTAGATGCAAACAACTAAATGAAAAGCTAAGATAAAATAGCAAATTAGAAAATGAGGCACACAAAGGGAAGAGTTTTTACCCAAGTATATGCATAAACACCAATAATACAGGCAAATCGTAATAGGTGCTTAAAAAATCACTCATGCTTTTCATATATGTTGTCATTTTCATGTCTTTTTTCTTAACTTATGCAAAGCATATGGAGCATTTTTCAGTAATTAAATATTCACTCATCATAGTAGCTTTGCTTATGGTTTTCCATTTTTTTTTTTATTTTTCTAATATTTCATCATAGTCTCAAGAAACTTGGGTGTGGTATCAAAATAATGCATAAATCTCATAGCTTTTAGAACATATTCGGATCAAAACACCTATATCCGATAAAGCTGAAACAGCCACCAGCTTATTACAATCAATCCCGAAAGCTCAAAACCAACAACTAAAAATACCCACTCAAAAAAGAAGCCAGATTCAACACCAATAAATCAATAAAAAAATAGCAGTATCAAAGTTTTTTTCCCCTTCGTTTTTCTAGCAACCAAACAGAGCTTATCAATAAAAAATGAGAGAGAGAGAGAGAGAGAGAGAGAGAACTTACCGCAGTGGTTAAGCCAGTAGAGCAGTTCGGCGATGTTGGGCTATGAGACGTGGCCTGTGCGACAACAATGCTTCTCACGAGGGTCTTGGTGGCAGCGGCAATGGCAGGGTTGAGAAAGCAAGGCTTGAAGATAGGTTGGAGGAGAGAGATTTTGAAATTTTCTGATCAGATGAGTTTGCTGAGAGTAAATTGTATATTTTAACCACAATTGAGTTTGCTTGAGTCAAGAGTTTTATATTTAAGTTGACATGGCACTTATTCACTGACATGGCATTTCGGTATTGGCTTGCGTAAAAGTTGTCTTTTATGCTAGCTCTGGATGTAAGTTATTCTCTTGACAAATACCACCGGTTTTTTTTTTTTTTTTTTTTTTTTTTTGAGAATCCAAACCACTTGGCCAAGTTTTATTCAATGGAAAAAAATAAAATAAAATAAAAAAATACACAGTCTCGTGTTACAAGAGGAGCTATGTGTGGGTTTGGATAGTGGGTTTAGTTGAGTTACATTTTGCACCTGCGTTTTTAGTTTTTTTTTTTTTTTTTTTTTTTTTCTTGCCGCATTGTTTGACTTTTGAGGGACAAAAATTACTGTGCATGAACAGTGTGACACTATTTATGCACTGTTTATACATTAAAAAATATTAAAAATGGGTCCCACGATACTATTTATACATTTAAAAATTATTTTGCTACAGTGTTTTCAGCAACAATCAGTTTTCAGTAACTTTCAGGAACAATAAGCTGTATCCAAACGGACCCTATATCATCAAGGATAGATTCAATCCAAACCTGAAATTCACTGCTAGACTTTGCATGTCTGGCTAGAAAGTGGGCAACTTAGTTACCTAAACGCTTAACATGAGTAAACATACAAAAACGAAATTCTGCAGCTAATGACAGAGCATCGTTGAGCACATGACCATACTTTGGGTGACTTCCATCTTTTGCCAAAAGAGCTCTTACAATTACTTCAGCATCTCCCTCAACTATAGACTCGAAAACACTTAACTCTTTTGCAAACGTCAGGGCTCTTCCACAAGCCAAAGCCTCGACTGTTGCAGCAGATAAGGGCAGCAATATGCGTTCCGATAAGGCACCAATGACTAGTCCATGTCAGTCACGGATAACCACACCTAAGCCCGCAGCTCCCTGCTCTTTAAAAGTTGCTTCATCAAAATTAATCTGGTAGTGAATCGTACCTTTTAATTATAAGCAATAAAGCAAATCACTATTATTATTATTATTATTGCACTCATGCACCTTACATTTATTAGTCTGTAATTATGATTGTGCATGTTCAAATTACACTCCCCCCACACCCCCCCCCCCCCCCCCCCCGCCCAACGAGTAATGATAATAAAGACAAGCTAAATTGAATCTGATTAAATGATTAGGATAACCTGGCCCTCGTCAACGCTTGTCCACCATTCTCGAGAGTAAATTATATCGGCACTCTACCAGACAAGCTCCTTTTTAAGCTGTGGATATTGCGTGTCCCCCATTAGTCATATGATGACAAATGTATATATTTCTAGCTTCTCGTGCGTGTTCACTAATCTCCCACTCGAGTTTCAACAGCGAAAGTAGCAACTTTTTGCTTTTTGGGGATTTAGCATAATCGAGCTTCTGAGCAAATTTGGCTCTGTTCTCCTTTTTCTGCCTTTTATGGTTTTTTTTTTCTTTTTTCTTTTTTTGGACGAATTTATAGTTTTATTTTGATCATAAAGCCTAGGTGTGTAGGCATATACCATAAGCTGGCATACAAGCTGATTCTATCGATCTATTACTTTGTACGCATCAAAAAAAAAAAAAACAAAAACGTTTGTCAGAGCTTATGTTAGCTACAATACTTTGTAGGAAGAACTTTGGATTTGAGGATTTAAAATCAAGAGATTTGAAAATATAAATTTAACGTCACATGATGATGTGAATTTTGAAAATTTTGATCCAATAAAATACTTACAATATTATAGATTAATTTGAAATGATATCTTACCCTTGCTCATTTCAAATTCATGTATTAATAAAGCTCATATCCTTTTATAAGTTTTACAATTTTTTTTTTAAAATTTAAAAAAGGTCATTTTACACCATATTAAAGTCATTTAAAATTTAATACTAAAGACTGAAATCTAAGTTCTTCTTTATAAATTTCTTTTTCTAAACCAATAATAAGTGACTTTTTTTTTTTTTTTTTATGGGAATAATAATAATAACTAATAAGTGACTTTGTGTTGGAGGCTATTGATTTAATGACAGTTATAAAAATCGTACCAGAGGTAGATTTGGCTGAAGAATTAGTTCATTGGTTCAACCAATGATTCATTGGTTGAAGTGTAGGTTTATTTATTAATTAAATAATATATTTTATAATTATAAAAAGCAAATAAAATAAAATAAAAATACTCCATTTAGATAAATTATAACAATAAATTATTACATCATATGACATAAGTTAGAGAAATAAAAAAACATATCATCCATATAAATCATCTAATAACCAAGTTATAGAGTCTAAAAGTCTTGAAACAACATATTTCATAGAAATTCAAAATAAAATTTTAGTTTGATCATTAGCTCATAGTAGAGATTACACATTTGTGAGATGTTGGAGTAGGCCGTAATATTGCTTTCTAACTTTCTAGTCTGATAAATTTTGACTATTTTAGTGTAGAAGTTCTTCCATTTTTTTTCTCCCTTTTTTTTTTTTTTTTTTTTTTTTAGTTCATCATTTTATCACCTGCTATAATTTTATCACTCTCTTTATTTTCTTAATCTCAACTCTCATCTCATGGCACAACTTTTACTTTATCTCTTTAGTCTTTAAACTTTATCACTTTATGTCTTTATTAGATTATTTTTTTCAATCTTTAGTAGTTTAGTAAATGCACACGGTAGTCTCTTCTTCTTTTTTTCTTCTTTTCTATTTATCTGCAGGTTAAAAAGATTAACCCATGCAATTCATCGATTTAACCTGATCTGATAATGGGTCATTGCATATTCGGTATTTTACACCAAACTATTCTGGATAATGCTTTGGTTCACGGTTTAACAGGTGATTTGGTATAGTTTTTATAACTATGCTTAACGAGACTCATGAAAATATAAATAAATAATAGGTTTGTTTGTTCGACTGATAAATTTTCTTATGGTTAAATAAAAGATATAAAGTTCGATTTTTGTTTACACAAAATACTGATTGGTATTTTAGTCTATTAATAAATAAGTAAATAAAAAGCAAAAATGTGCAATAGGTAAACTTCCGAGTTATTCCAGGACTTATGCTGTCAGCAAGATTTCTTTGTTATAAATGTGCAAGTCATTAAGGCGACTTGAAATTTCTAAATTGGGTGATCCAACCAAAAGGATGCGTCATTGACTCATTATACTCAGGTTACACTATATCTAATATCTACACAACAGATACGAAATAAATTAACTACCAAATACTGCAAGGCAAAATTATTCTGTGGGCGGGCTATGACCATATGACTCTGAGCGAATAAGCCAATGAGATTGGGTTTTTTCAAAAAGAGGAAACTTAAATGTGTTTTCAATTTCATTTTCAAACTGCTCTGGTATTCACAATCATACATTATAGCGTTGCGTTAACAATATTTTTATAAAGTCCTTTTTAGTTGATGAATAAAAAGATTATGACTCTTATAAAAAAAAATTATAATTTAAATCTTACTTACATAAAAAAAAAAAAAACAATTGATATTTCAGATGGATGATAAAACAATTCTTATAAAATGGAAGTTGATAAATTTAAAATCGTATTGTATTTATTCAAAAAAAAAATTTACTAGGTGAGGGTTTGGATACAGCTTAATGTTGCGTTGCGTTTTGTTCTGCGTTTTCAGTTTTTTTTTTTTTTTTTTTTTTTTTTTTACGCCGGAGTTATTGACTTTTGAGGGAAAAAAGTACTGTTCATGAACAGTATGTGCACTGTTTATGTACTGTTCATGAGAAAAAAATACTGTTTACGCACTGTTTTGGTATTGTTCATGCACTATTCATGGGACCTACAGCCACTTTATTATAAAAAATATTAAAAATGGGTCCCGCGGTACTATTTACACTTTTAAAAATTATTTTGCTACAGTGTTTTTAACAACAATCATCAGTTTTCAGTAACAATAAGCTATATTCAAACGAACCCTAGATATGTGTCGAAGTGAGTAGAACATTCATCTCTTTGATGAAATACAAGTAACTGATTATCTAAGGCAAAGACACATGGCCCGCATGCATGGCATAACCACTTGCATGTTAAGCTGCACTAGTCATTGACAAAATAAAACGCACTTGCATGTTAAGCACTAGTCATTTATTACAAAATAAAACGGATAGTCCATACACAGAAGCAGCCGTTGGATTCGACTAGGATCGGGTACCCTTTAATGCTTAGTTTAACTGTTCCTAAAAAAAAATAAATAAATAAAAAGAAGAAGAAGAAGAAGAAGAAGAAGAGGAAGCAAGTATGATAAAATTTTTTATTTAATTTTAGGATTCAATAAGTTAACTTCCGGGTTATTCCCGTGGTGGCGGTGGACTGACTTATTGGGAAGATTTCTTTGGTAATAGAATTATAGAAAGTGACTGGAAATTTCTAAATTTCGTGATCCCAACCAAAAGGACACGCCATTGACTCATTATACTCAGGGTAGACTCTCAATACAACAGATACGAAATAAATGAAACTACCAAGTACCAAATACTGCAACCCAAATTATTCTGTGGGCGGGCTATGACTAATATAATATTATGACTCTGTAAGCGGATGAGCCAATTAGCTTAACCGCGTTTTTTCAAAAAGAGGAAACCAAACGTGTTTTCAATTTCATTTTCAAACTCTTGTAGTAAGTTATTATTTGTTTTAATTTAAACTTATTACTTTAATTAGTTTTAGCTTATTAATAATTGTCGATAATAATCTGTTATTTAAAATTTGTTGTGAAAATATCGTGAAAATGCTGTGGATATAACATTTCTCATATAGCAATACGAGAAATGCTATATAAATAATATTTTTACAATATTTTCACAACAAATCTTAAGTGTTAGGTTGTTGGGACAAAAAAGTAATCTAAGTAGTAGGTTTAAGTTTGAACTAATCATTTATAATTTGTTATAAAAATGTTATGAAATGACTTCTCATAATAATATTATCATGAATACATGAGAAATTTTATATCTACAATATTTTCACAATAAATTTTAAGTTGTAAATTATTATCAGTGATTAGTGATGAAAAAAAAGTAAGTGAATTTAAATTAAAATGTGTTGCGAAAATAACGTAGAGTTATTATACACTGATTTGTATTTTGGTCTGATGATAAGAGCTATTATCAGAAGTAGGCGTCAAAAGTTAAAACTCTTTCTCTCTTTAAAAAAAAAAAAAAAAAAACCAATGAAAATCCAACATGGTTTGGTAATAGTCGTAAAAGAAAAGTCATTGAATCCCGTTGTCGAAGAAGATTCCCGCCGTGTCGTACAGCAGTTGCCATGATGATCTCTTCTATTTAATTCACTGTCTCTGTTTCTCTGACTCTCAGAGTTGTGACCCACCACCCCCAACGCCAAAACCAACATATATATAAACTAAAACGGTCTCAAAGAGAAAAAACAGAAACCAATACTAAAAGTAAACAGAGCTTCGCGTTTTTGAATTAATCATGCTGAGAGATACTAATATGAAAGGGAAAAGCGGGAAAGGAAATTGGAACCTGAGCCTGATCCTGAAGGCGAACAAGCTAGGGTTACCGTCTGTCATTCTCTTGTGCTCCTTCTTCTTCCTCGCTGGCTTCTACGCCTCCGCTCTCTTCTCTCTGGTCTCTGTGCAGGACATTTCTGGTGCTAGGCCAAGGTCAAGGCTACTCGATTCGGTCAACGAGGAGGAGAGCCACTACAATTTGTTGAACTCTGGAGAGACCGGTGACGATTCTATTACTTCAATTCCCTTTCAGGTACTCGATTTTATGCTCTTTCTATTTAGTTTTAAAAATAGTTCAGTTGGATTAGAATTTTAATCTGATTCTTTCTTTCTGTGATGCATTTTTATGGTTTTGAATGTGATCATCTCTGAGGAAAAAAAAAAATTTGTAGTTTAAATATCTAATCTGATCTAAGCTTGTAGCAAAAATGAATTTTTACTTATTTGTTGCTCAGAAAGAGTTGTATTAGCTAATACTGTAAATTTTTTGGTTTTTTTTTTTTTTTTAATTTTTTTATAATTTATTTTTAATTATGAATAGGTATTGAGCTGGAGACCAAGGGCTCTATATTTTCCAAATTTTGCAACAGCAGAACAATGTGAAAGCATAATAAAATTGGCCGAGCCGCGACTTAGACCATCGACAGTGGCTTTAAGACCAGGAGAAACTGCAGTTAATACCCAGGGAATTAGAACAAGGTACCTTCTTTGTGTTTGTTTGTGTGTGTGTGTGAGTGCAGTATTTTTATTATAATATATACCGTTACCATACTTTTATTTTAAAATATTACATTATTAGGCATTTCAAGATGACCATTTATTGATATTATAATTAAAGGGTGATTGAGATAATAAATATAGTAAATAAGTAGAGTCAGTGGTTTAATTTTATGTTTTTAACTTATCTCTCTTCTTCTCGATGAATACATTAATGAAATTCAAGTAATTATCTTGAGACTTCTTCTCTTTAATGCTAATTGCAACTTTTTTTTTTTTCTTTTCCTTTTTAGTATTATTATTTATAATAATAATGAGATCATCATCATCATCGGCTGGTTTACTATACAATTAAATATAATTTTTGTTGTACTGGTAATTAAATTTGTGTACATGGGCATTGGTGATCATGGGTTTAAGAAGTTTATCAATTTTAAGAACAAGAGTAATTATGTTGATGAGAAATTCTATTGATAGCTAATGCTTGCTGTCGAACAGTTCTGGCGTGTTTATTAGTGCTTCTGAAGACAAAACTTTGGACTTCATTGAGGGAAAAATTGCGAGGGCAACAATGCTTCCCAGGATCCATGGAGAGGTACTAGTCATTGTATTATCATCTTCATCATCGTTACTCTCTTTCCATCTCTCTTGGTTAGAAGATAAAACTATTGTGTGTGGTTTGCAATTTGATTGGCCTGAGGTTTTTATATTTTATGATAACCAATTTTTGTTAATGCTCATCTATAAATTCAAAGTGAAATATTCATTCAATGAAACTTTTACTTATTAAAAAATTCGAAGTAAAAGATATGCAAGTTTGTTGCCAAAGGTAACATTGTAACAATGTATCTTCAGGAATATCTTATGATAATTGTGACTAACGAAGTATTTCTGAAGATAATGACAAAAATGCCATCACAATGTATCCACGGAAGCATGGACAATGCTTTCTTTTCTTGGTTCTTTTCTCTATTCTTTTCCTGGCCATGGAGAAGAAGATTTCTTGATGCTACTCTGCACTTAGTGGCAAATTTAGTTGCAGATATTGGTTCCTTATGCATCTCACGTTGTACCTTTTAAGTTCTTTTTTTGAACCATCCAATTATATTGATTCACAGCGAAACTTGCAGATGTACAACTCATTACATTGATATCTTTGAGATCTCTCTCTCTTCCTGCCCCCCGCTCTTTATTTCCTCTCTCCCACTGAATTTATAGTAGAAATGAACTACCCAATTTTATAGTACCTGAAAAGAGTTTCTTATGTTGTCCTTGTATTTTCAGTTTCTACTCTACTGTCTCTCTCTCTAAAAAGATATGGCAGGTTTTTATGGTAAATGAAATTGACTTAGTTCATGAATAAGATTGGAACATATCTGAATCATTTAAATGAAAATATCCTGACTTTTTTTTTTTTTTTTTTTGTTTCCAATTTCATTAGTGTATTCTGATCCAATGCAAGCTGTCACTAACTTGTTCAAAATCACCAGTGCTGGAATACTGATATTATCTTCTATGCTTTTGCTACTATCTTCTTTTATCTTATATACAAATGTATGAATGATCTAAATTTCCTTACCTAGGAAATTCTTATATTTAAATTCCGTGTTTCTCTTTTTTCGTTGAAGTAGTTAACCTTTTATTTCAGGGCAATTTTAAAATTGTCTGAGGATATCACCATGTTTCAGGCATTCAACGTCTTGCGGTATGAGATTGGGCAGTTGTATAATTCTCATTATGACGCATTCAATCCTGCTGAGTATGGCCCACAGAAGAGCCAAAGGGTACATTCTAAGCAAAAAGCATAGGTTTTTGTTTGTCATTATTTGTTTCTTAATCAAATTTCCATGTTATATTGAAAAAAATTATAAGCAAATTTCCATGTTATAAGTAGAAGGCAATTGCATTTCAGTTTTGGGCTGACAGCAAAGGTGGTGATGCTGCATCATTTTACATGATTGTCCTCTGAAAGAGAGTTTGAGGGGAAGAAAAAAATTATGGGATTTGCTCCATGTGACCTGCTGGACAATGAAACATCCATTTTCTAGGATTTATGTAACAAGGAACAGCTCTTGTCATTATTTTTCTAAAATTAACATATTTCTTTCTCAAACAGAATGTATGTTTTGTTTCTTTGGAAGGAAAGAAAATTGCAAGACTAGTATCTTTTGCACTTTAATTCCCATAAAAATCGGAGGAACTTTAAATTATAAAAATATTCAGATAGGACTTATATCACTAGGACGTTAAGTTTAGGTTTTTCTGACAACAGAACTTTCATCTCCGATCGCATGAATTCACTTTGAGTTTATAAATCTTGGCTTCATACACTTGACAACCTTAATGATCTGCTTTATCAGTAAATTTTTTATTTATTTAATAAAACTGTGTTTTACTTGTTTAAACCAAATGAACATCATACACTCACAATTGTGTTTAGTTTCATATATTCAGTGTTTCTTCATTGCTTGTTACATTTGACATGCTTTGTTCCAGTTCTTCTTCTTCTTTTAAATTTACTTACTATAACTACAGATACGTGTGTTTGGATAGAATATGCTAGGTGTTGATCACATCTTGATCTTTTGAATATGAATTACTTGACATAAATATTAAGGAGTTTATGATTCTAAAGAATTGTAATGTTTATCTTAACTCTCATACAGATGGCTTCTTTCTTGTTGTATTTATCTGATGTTGACGAGGGAGGGGAAACTATGTTCCCATTTGAGGTAAGATCAAGACCTCTGTTGTCTCTTTTTAGTTATTTTTTAGGGGGGGGTGGTTGGGGGGTGATAAAAATTTGACGTTATTGTTAATTATTCTATGCATGATTTTTTGTATTTCTCCCGTTTTGGGGGTTATGTATCCTGTTCTCTGACATGCAGAATGGCTTAAATATGGATGGAAGCTATGATTTCCAAGACTGTATTGGTTTGAAAGTGAAGCCACAGAAAGGGGATGGACTTCTATTTTATTCAATGTTTCCAAATGCTACAATTGATCCGGTCAGTAACATCATTATCATTAGCACCATTCTCATCTTTCTTATTAGACAGTCCGTTGTTTCTTAATCAGGGAAAATCATCCTTATCAATAGAGATTAGCCGAATTTTAAACTACTAAAAAGTTTGTAGAATACCTCATTCTGCCAAGTTGTGGCTACTTTTAAACTTTTTCTCTTATGGTGCCTTTACATAAGTAGATTCTTGCAAATGTCTACAGTTAGAAACCTTCTCCAGACTCCCAAAACCTTTAATTAAGGAGAAATGTTATGTTTACAACATTTTCATAACAAATCTTATGTGGCAAGTTGTTATAGGTTGTTATTGGTGGGATAGAAAAGTAATTTCAGTGGTAGGTTCAAATTAGAATCAATAATAACTAACTACCTATGATTTGTTGTGAAAATGTTGTGGACGTAGCACCTCTATTAATTAATTATTGAGTAAATTACATTTTAACTTATATTTTAGGGGTGGTTCCAAGTTAAACCCTATAGTTTTAAATGTTTCAAATCAAACCCTGAGGTTTAAGACTATTACAATCTTATGATTTTATTAGTTTCAAATCGAACCCTAGACACTTATATCAATTTAAACCCTGGACACTTTCGTTTTGATGTGGGGGGTTTGATTTCTGAATTTGATTGGGGGTTTAAATTAATTCGATTTCAAAAGTGAGTGTTTGATTTGAAACTAAGGAAACTATAATTTTGAATTTGTAACAGTTTTAAACCTCAAGATATAATTTATAATTTTTAAAACTATATGGAGGGTGAGGTTGCGGGTTCAAAACCCGCTAGGTGTAGCATCATCATTTGTGGGTTCAAATCTTACTTTTTCTTTTTTATGGTGAAGCATAATCAATTGTTGGACACATAGTAGCTTGATGGATATGAAAACCTTATATTAAAAGCGCTGTTAAATTTTGTAGCTATTAAAACCAATTACTAGGGCCTTAACACTATTGTTGACATTCATAATTGCATGAGTTGTACCTGCTGTTTGTTGGCTTCTAGTAATTCATAAATTGAAAACTTTGGCAGATGTCACTTCATGGCAGCTGCCCTGTGATCAAAGGTGTAAAATGGGTGGCTACAAAGTGGATCAGGGATGAAGAACAAAATGATTAAATATTTGTACCTGCAGTCTGCTTGTATTTCAAAATTTTGTTTTGCCTGAGTATTTGGCAGCTCTCTTGTAGTATTATTAGAGGGATTAATTTGAAATTAATAATTTCGCAGGTTACACCAGCCAATTGGCCCTGTAAGTAAATGATTCTGTTACATAGGTAGTCTTCATTTAGAAGAAGTGCAAGCTTAACCCAAAACTGAACAAGTTTGGGTCGGGACTTTGGGATTTTGAGCCTCGATCGGGTCTAGGATCCTAGGTTGAAATTTCAAGCCTGATTTAGGATCCAGTTGGACTTGGTTTAGGTCTACAATTCAAGCCGCAATTGAAGCTTGACGCGACCATGTATGTGCTATGCACATACCCATTTACCACCTCCTTTCTTCTTCTATGTTTTTTTTTTTTTTTTTTTTGGTGCAGTCTCTTTGGTGTCTGAATAAACAAGCTTGATTGACCAACCATAACAATACAACATGAGCACGACGGCAAACACAAAAAAGCTACCGGGCCTATCGCCATCTCCCTCTTCTGCTAATGGGATTGAGTATGGAAGGTCAGAGATAGAAATAGGGCCCATCTTATTACACCTAAAAGCCCATTGGACTAAAGCTGTTGAATTAGCTTCTCTCTTGAAAAAAGAAACACACCAACGAGTGGCAACAACTATGGTCTTCAGTAAGTTACATCTTCCACAATGGGGAGCTAAGGTCCATTACAACGAGTGGACTCACTAAGAGGCTTCCCTAAGTTAAGATGAATCCCCCTCCCACACCTAAATCAAGTAATCCATGGCTTGAATTACAGAATCTCTCTCTCTCTCTCTCTCTCAATTTTGAAAACTCAAGAGAACCCAAACCCTACCTACCACGTCCACCATCGCTTAGCAACACTTGCAAAATTCACTATCAATACTACGAAAAGAAAGTATACAACTAGAGACTTTGAATTGTAAAATTGGAACAGTAATAGCATTCACATTGGGTCTTGCAAATGTCATATGTTGGTAATATTTAGCATCAGAGCCTCAAAACCTCTCATCATCTAGTTTCTTAATCATATAAGTTTTTACAATAGTGCTATAGTTATGTCTTACTTACAATAGCATCTTGTATATAATATTATATTACTTTTTTCTATCTCTCACCCACTCAATTGTACTTCTTCCTCATTTTTTTTTTTTTTTACTTTGATTCTTACTCAGTTCTTCTTCCTCAGTTCTACTTCTTCCTTTTTTTTTTTTCTCTGATTCTCTCTTTCTTCAGTTCTCAGTCCTCTCTCTCTCTCTCTCTCTCGTTCAAAGCTTGCATCGGAGCTGAGTTGGATTCGGCGTGGGCACAACGTGGCGAGATCTAATATGGATTGTCGGTGTGAGTCTGATGTGGGTTTCTGGCGTGGGTTCTGATGTGGATTTCCAATGTGGGTTTGATGTGGGTTTCCGGCGTGGGTTCTAATGGGTTATGATGTGCATTTTTCTTTGATTTTTTTGTGGGTTTTGTCCATGGTGGTGGTGGAGGATTTTTCTTTGATTTTTTATGTGTTGTTGCCGTGGTGGTGATGGATTTTTCCTTGATTTTGTTTTTTTTTGTTTTTGTGTTGTTGCGGTGGTAGTGGTGGAGATGGATTATATTATTTTATTGGGTAGCATATATTATTTTAATGAGTTGAATAGGAAAATAAAAGTTGGGATGTTAGGGGTGTTGTAAAATGGTTGATACAAATGATAAAATAAGTCTTAAGATGGTAAAATAGAATTTTTTTGTAGAAACCAGATATGAATGCTCTAAAGAGGTACTATTATATCTACGATCTCAAAAACAGTTCACCTCATCATGGTTTCCTTGCAAATCTGCTTCGAAGTTGGGATCCTTTAATTCAAGCTCTGTTAAACAAAGTTGTTGCCAGTAGACGTAGCAGTCTGACATAACACTACAAATAGAATTTCCTACAGAATTATTCATAAGCAATCACCTATTTCAATAAATGCCCCCAAAATGACACAAACTCGTCTATTTGTTTTACTGATGTAGCAACTTCATATGACATATTTCGTATTTACTAGCAGTGAATAGTGAACTACATTACAAAATTCTGGTCCAGTAATTGAAGAGATTTCTGGCCTATTAGCTGTGGCAGTTTCCTCTTAATGCAAAAATATCATTCTTCTTGCAACTTCTACTCCATTTACTACGCAATGAGGGCAATATAAGTTCCCTCAGGACCATTATAGGAATTAACTTCAACTCATTCATACACAGTAACAGAAAAAAAAAAAAAAAAATTTCACCAAGGCAAAGCCTCCACCTTCTGAGTCACTAAAGGTCCACTGCTGGAGAATTGGAATAAATGCATGATGCGAATCTTCATATTTCTTGAGGCAGTGATTGTATGATTTTTACCATATAAGCAATCAGAACTGAATGGCAATGAGTCTCCCTCCAAGACCAACGAGTCTCCTTCCACAACAATACTGACCCAGTAAACACCATGTTATTCTTTTTGTATACTCCTGACTAACCAGCCGATGTACTGGCACTGCCTGGAAAAAAAAATCTTAGAATTAAAATTCAAAAACCTTCAGGGCTCAAAAGAGACTTCAAATTGGTGCCAGTAGACATGTAGCAATTTCCTTTTCAGACTCCTTTAGAGTTGAATGTTGGTTTTGTTTTTCAATTTTTTCTTCTCCTTTTTGTTTCCTTCTATATGAGTATACGCCTCATTGAAGCATCAGTGGAATCTTGAAGCCAAAAAATCTCTTTTCTTTTTTACTTCTTCCCATCAATCTGGGACTAATGAAGACATACAGAACTCATCAACTATGCAGACAAGCCTGAGCTTCACTGGGTATGAAATCATGATTTGTGCCAGTTTTGATATGGTTGCTTCCCTAATCGCTTCAATACATGCATGCTACCAGCTGATGAGAGTAGCCCCAGTGCAGCAAAAGCCATTACTGCTGCATTCCCAATGTTGCGATAGTAACCTCCCTGCAAAAATACCGATTAGCAACTAAAGTATATGACAATATCTTGGAATGAAAACAGAAACCTCTATATGGTATTCTTTAAGAGGATAGCTTTGAGTATAACGTACACAATTGTTCAGTAAAATTAATTTATATTTCCTATCCCTTTAAGCATGCAATACTTCCCCCTCTCTCCAGCCCAAAAAACAAAATTAGAATAAGAGGAGCATTTTACATATGTTGCACTTCTGACATTCTCAGGTGGAAAACAATTATAGATAAGTAAGCAATCGAGTTTGGATCTTCTATTTCTAGATATGCTATAAAGGCTCAGCCTAGTACAATTATATTGCCATTACTGTTGGGTAATGAGAAAAAGGTCACAAAGTTAAAAACTACCAGTTAACATAATTTCCCCTTCAAAATTGCTATCAGTCTACCAATGATTTGCCACCAATCAACCAGCAGAATACAAGATCCTGAGATGTTTAATTCTGTTCCCAAAGTTAACAAGGCCTTAAATAAAGAGATACGCTTTAGGTTTTCAATTATTGAGAGCAAGAGTGAGAGAGAGGGGGACACACTTGGATCAGAAAAAGCAGAATTGCAGCATTTGCAGGGGCAAGAGAAAGGCTTATCATTCCTCCACGCAGCTCATTTGGCACATACCTGTAAACACAATTAATAGCAGAGAACTATCAAAACAGAACTGCATAACTCCTTCTTTTTTTTTTTTTCATAGGTAAAATAATGGGGGAGGAGGCAGGGTTTGAACCACAGATACAAGGCACCACAAAGAATGCATAACAAAATTTACAGCTGACTCTTCTAAAGTTATAAGATAGAACACTTAGTTTAGCATACATGGTCCTCAATTTGGCAAGTGAGGGTAAAATCAGGCCAACGCAAGCATGGAACAAGCAAAATAGTGTGACTAAAACTCCAATTTCCTGCAGATTAGAAGTGAACAGTGTAAATGTCCCAACATCTAACACAAGAGCCACAGCAGAAAAATATATTTCTCATAATTCCATAAATATAAGATGTGTACCTGATAATCATAAGCTACAATAGATAACACAAGTCCCATTATAATAAAGGAATATACTAGGAAATCCTCAGTGCGAAGTGATGATGGTCCACTAATAAGCCATGGGAATACTGTGCTTCCTAGCATTCTTGCACCCAGCAAACAAGGATATATCAACCCTAGATGCAGTTCTCGTCCATCAGCCTAAATTTACACAAGTTTCAAAGAGTTTCACAACTTAGTAGATAATTCACTAGTCAGTATTCATGTCTAGACAATGTGAGAGATTAGAAAGTATAGAATCATTGAATTGAAAATAACCTAAAGAAGGTTAAAAAGAATAATAACATAAAAGACCCATCCTGCAAAATAGTGTTTCGGATGTGATGATTTTGCATCAAAAATTTGTATACCATACCACTAATGTTGGGGCCCATAGAATCCAAAACACTGCAATGGAGAAGTGAAGACAAGCTTGTGCCCATGCCAAAAGCCAAATTCTTTTATCTGCCAATTATAAAGAGTTCATCAAGTAAAGAAGGAGAGCAAAAGGAGGAAGACAATGATGACAAGTAAAAAACTGGATCAAGTCCAAAGCAAATAAAAATGGACCATGGCAAGTATCATTTGAAGGCAGCAAAGAATCTGCAACAAGATGATAGCCGCATGAAACATTAAAAAAAATTTATAAAAGAATTTGAACAATTAGTTCAGTTATTTTTCTAACTTGAATGATTTTGTAGTGTCATGATACCTGTATCATTCCAGTCCCAATTGCTCTTAGTTAATAATTGATTTGACTGTCATTTTAAAGTTGCCCAGAAATAGTTTGCTTAAGTAAAAGAAAAGGCAAGATAGATTTTATTAAAAAGATGGGACTCTTACCACCAAAAATATATGCATTGAAAGACATTCTATACTCCGTAAATGCGGGTGTTTGTATAGTTCCTTTCAATCCTCTAGTAAAACAAATAATGCTTATCATTGCCAAGAAGATAGCTGCAGTGGAAGGAGATACAATGTTCTTTTCCAAACTATCACCAACCAGCCAATTTGCAAACACCTGGCTTCCAATGAAAGATGCAGACTCAAAAAAAGTCATTAACCAAAATGTATCACTCATTGAATCTTGCCTGTGCCCTTGCTGCAAAGAAAGAGACACAAAAACCATAATCACTAGAAATTCAGCTATTCAACAATGCCTATGATGTCACACAGGAGTTCAGTCCCAAAACATGAGTCCAAATGAAACAGGAACTAATCACTTAATCAGGTAAACATACTTAGGCTAGGACTGGGTCACTTCCATGAGGAAAAAATTATGGCACCTACATCAAGTACTGAAAAATAAAAAATGAAGAATGATCTCTATTAACAAACCTTCTCATGTTGAACGACCATCCACGTCTCAAAACTGAATGAAAATATTGAAGAGGTGAGAGACAAACAGGTGCTTGCCACCAGAACACTTGGATGAGAAGTAACCCTCTTCCATATGCCAACAAAGAGGTGAAGGATGCAAAAAATCAGACAAAATTTTGCTTGACCTCTACACACAGGAATATAAACAATTTCGTAAGAGTTTACTACATATTCCATTCCACAAACTTGAAAAATTAATGCTCCAAAGATGGTCACAGCATTGAAAAAGAAGACTCGGTTCTATCAAGTTCACACGTTATGTTTAAAAGCCTTACATAAAAAACAAGAAAGCTAATCACCAGAAGTCCAATATCTAGGTCTGTATTCTGCACCGATATACAAAAACCTGGCAATGATTCCGCATCAACTAAGGTTACTGAAAATGAGAGCCTTTATCACCTACAAACTCTTTCTTCTTCTATTTTTTAGGTAAGTTCTCGACTTCAAATTTGTTCAAAAATTATTTCCAAAGTACCTATTTTTTCCCCAACTAACTCCAAATTTTCAAACCATTCATCTGTTCAAGAATTCAGAATACATAAATTTATCACTATTCAATTTTATTTCATAACGAACATAAATTTATTTTTCCTTTTTCTTCTTCAAATTAAATTATGAACAATCTAGACAAATAGCATCTAAGAATAAATGGCAAAAGGCGCACTTACATTAAATCGGAAAGCACGCCTAAGAAAGTGCCAACGAAAAGAGCAGCTGCAGAACCAACACATAGATACAAAACCATTTGCTCTCTGCTAACACCATAATAAGCCAGCTCGAACTCTCCAAACACTGACCACAGTCCTTCCATTGCTGTGAGATTTGCAAAAAGACAACAAAAAATCAGATAACCGATCCGAAATCTAATCAAACAATAATTCACCAAATAGAAATCAGTCAGTTTGTTTGCCGAGAAAATGCGAGAAAATCAAAATTGAAATAGGATTCCACATTGTAAAAGAAGAGTATGATTGAAGTGTTAATTATGATTTTGAGATATATATATAGAGAGAGCATAAAAGAGACTGACCTGAAGCGAGGGAATAGAGGAAGAGAAATTTCCGCTGGAAGCGAAGGAAGGAAGAGGGGATTCCATGGTCGAAGAGAGTCGAGGTTTTGTTGGAGCTGTTGTTGGAGGCATAAGGGAAGAGGAATATGGAGAAGAGGCAGGAGATGAAGATGAATATGAGGAGCGCGGGATTTGGTTCCCAAATGGAGCTATCGATTACCACCCCCATTATTTGTTGCTGGAAATGAAGTTTTAAGTGTGATTTGTAATTGGTTCGGATCTCAGAGAAAACCTAGATCGTGAGCCATTGATAAAGTGAATGAAAGGAAGCGAGAGAAAGAGAGAGAGGGACAGGTTTGGTTGGGTTCAGATCTGAATAGTGGACCGGAAAAGAGAGTGACTCGTTTGAAGCTGATGACGAGGGAGCGAATTTTGGCTCTCCAACTGCAAATGAAAACGCGCCGTTTTAAGCAACTTCCAGACTTCCAGTTGGCCGCAACGCACCGTTTCCTTTTATTTCTTTGATTGATTTATTTATTTTAAAGGGTCTTTTTTTTAATTTTTTTTTTATATGAATGAAGAATTTTATTCAAGAAGAAAAGAACTACAAAATAAGAAAATAACAACAAAACAACAAGGCACCCAGCCTCCCTCCTGATAACATCAACCAAAAAGGAGGGGCCATTCACTTATTAGTTATAAGTTATAACTAATAGTAATTTTTAAAAAAAAAAAATTACAAAAGTTAATGGATGCTCTAAAGATATTGTTTTAAAAAAATATTTTCAGAAACTTTTTTATAGAAAAATAAAAAAAATAACTAATTTTTTAGATAATTTTTTTTATATTTTTCATAAAGTGGTATCAAAATTTTTCTAAAATGGTTTATCAGCAAATGCCCTAAAGGCACCTGTTAACTGAACCTATAAAAAAATAAAAAATAAAAAATAAATAAAAAGAAGAAGAAGAAGAAGAAGATTCGGGAATAAGATAAACTTGCGAAAAGCGTCGTGGACCTTTAAAAATAGTTAAGGAACAATTAAGAACCTATGTACATAGTTGCACCACATAAAGAAAAGATGAATATATCTTTAGTAAAAAAGTCATAGTATTTCTTCTAAAAAAAAAAAAGTCATAATATTATGTGGTCACCTATTTAATAGAAATTTGTAAATAGTCATTTATTAGGGGAAACACATATTGTCCTGTTGGTATAAAAATTGTAAGTATTATATGGTGGTCTGTTCCCGACAGCCTTGAGCCTGTTGAATCAGAACCCCTAATTAATTTGTATTCTGCTTTGGGCTTGGCCCACAATGGAAGGTCCTAAAAAAGGTTGGGCTAGCAAGTTATGGTTTGAAGCAGTGGTGTGGTGTTTATTCGTTTGAAAAGTAGTTGTCTAAGGTGAGTACTGAGTAGCCAAGGTCCCCTTTTTAGGTATCCGAACTGGATCACTTAACCCTAGTATCAAACTATAATTCCTCACCTTTCATTCATGTTTCTCTTCTCATTTTTCTTCCGACCCCATCTTTGATTTTTCCTTCCCCCTTGAATTCCACTCTCTTAGTGGACCAATCATGCTGAGAGAATATTTCACATGTGTGTAAGCTCCTCCACTTGTGGAGCCTAAATGGGTTCCTGAGTCTATGTCACTATTTATACGTATTCCATCGTGCACTAAAAGTGGGCCCTACTACCTTGTTGCTGAAATGATTTTTTGATAACTTGTGCCTAATATCGAATCCTATGTTTGGCAGGCAGATTCCCCTAAGGCACTGCTTTATGTCCTCGGCCGCGATGGACGTTTCTTGGAATGCAACTGCTGAGGAGGGTCCCTTGCTTAAAACACCTCAGCATTCATCTAGTTGGTGCGGGCCTATCTTGGGCCGAACTAACCTTGGATGAGCCTAGATTGGTCTGGGAATAGGCCAGCCTTTTTGCCCTCTTACATATTCGTTTATGATTTATTTTGTGATTTGTACCCATTGCATCCTCTTTTTCTGTATAAGAGATGCAAGCCATCTGTATGTTACAAATAATCGAAGTTCTCTTTCATATTTCCATAATCTTCCATACTCTCTTTCTTTATGGCCCATGGGCAAGGGCATTGAGCTTGGGCTTGGGATGACAAATCGAGTATTAATATTGATAATGATGGGTTGTTTGTTAACTAACGTTAGTTTACTATCCTGAGTCTCGACAATTCGTTAACATAATTTTTGAGTTTGGCCCCACGAAAAGGAGAAATCTTTAGTATGATGGGAGAGTTGTACCAAAAATTGGCCTAAGTAGGTCATCCTAATTTCAAACTTTAGTAGTTCTTTTTTTCTTTTTCCTTCAAAACAAAGCATAATAATTACAAGTTTCACACGTATTTATGAAAAGATATCACATTGGAACTAATGATTACAACTCATCTAATCAGGCTATTTTGATGCATCATTCATCAACACAGGTGCATGCTTACGCATGTGGTTGGTAAAAAGTAGCATCAACTTAAGTTAAGCTTTAGTTCTTAATTGTGGCAGCATCTTTAAATACATGTTAGTTGAATGTAAATTTGAGGATCTGCAGTGTTCCTTATGCTGTAGAAAACGTGAAGAAGATTAGAAAGTCTCAAGCACTTAAAAAATTAAACAATGCAATGGAAATCTTATTGGCTTAGCTACCTGTACAAAATGAGTTTCCTAATTTCATGGAGAATAGAAAGATTCTAAATTTCCCTTTTCCTCATAATCAAGGAAACAGATCTACTAAAAGAATTCCTAGGCCTAAAATCATATATACTTTTACTGTTAACTCATTGAAACAGGCTGAAGCAGGAACTGAAAATACTTTATGCCATAAATACAAGTTCAGTTTTTTTATTGCCACAGAACATTGCAATATTTACTAGGTTAAAACCAGCCTAATGATTCCAATCCTCAAAGCGAACTCCTCATCCTTGCTGTGAGAATGTAGGAGATGCCACTCTGCTGATGAAGAGCAACTGGCAAGTGCATGTCCTTGTCCTGAAGAAGAAAACAAGCCTAGTTAGTGAAAAGCAATACATTTTATGTTGGAGCACTTAACTTGAAAACTATCCCTAAAATTGAATCATATCAACTACATAGCCAAACAAATGCTGACCATAAAGTAAAGGATTACCTAAGGAGAAAAATGCCAGATATGTCATTACCTTAATCTTTGAATCTGACACATTGTGGTAGATACTAGATTTTACTATCCCACTAGTGGTTTCTCGATTCAATATATGTATACAGTCTCAAAATAGTTTTGGCAATGACATAATCATAATCTAATGCAAAAATATACATACACATATTGACATACATATATGTCTTTGTAAATTTTAAGTGTGTGTGTCCCTTGCCAAAACTAAATTTATAGGTGAAAGCTCAATACACTTTAATAGGGCATACAGAAAAGGAAAAATCACCAATCCAATGGAATATTGAACGGCAGATATTTATGATAGACATGTATCTTCTTTCATACAAGTACTATGTTGTTAACCAGATCCCTGAAAACCTCATAAGTGTTGCAATTTTAATTGAAATGCTATAGTTGCAAACTATTACTTATATTTACAGGAAAATGGATTATTTTCCACATATATATATATATATTTCTCAATCCATTTTATTCCACATTTTCAAAAGATGTTACAGCCAATCTCAGCCTTACAGATATCATCTCCGAAGTATTTTTCATATGGAAAATGTTAATTTGCATGGACTATAAAGTTTTCCTTTTCTGATGCATATCATTGAAAATTGTAATACTCAATTTGCCTATGATTTGCAAGACATAATAATAGAAACATTCCATTTATGTTTGCCAAGTTTCTCCATTACACCATACACTGTCTGGCATGCAAGTCTATAAAAAAAATAAAGCAAGGAATATCCTAACCAAATGAGCATGTGCATACCAAAATTAAGTAGTTTGGACCCCAAATGTATTTACATCCAATCCCTCAAAACAAGGCTTTATCTCCATTTTCCTGCCAATAAAGAAAACGGTGAGAATAAAGTCAGTTCTTGCAGGAGAAGTGATAACTGACGAGACAAAAACACCATCCAATGATCCACTAATATCAAATACCTTTCATCTACAGCACCTGGTTTGATTGGTAGCAAACCCTTTAAATCAGAAGCTAGCTTCTTAAATACTTCAACCTCTGCTAAAACATGTTCACGATCTCCCTGTACCAATAAATACATGCCAGGAATATGAACCCAATTCCCCATCAAAGAAAATCACTAATAGGACAAATCCAAAAGCAAAGCCTTACAACAAAATCATCTTGCATCCACCCAGGAATGCTTCTTGAGAGAAGGGAGATGTACAGCTCCATTGCCATTTCCGGACTCATGTTCCCAAGCTGTTGCCAAGCATTCCTGCATAATGTAATTAGTAACCTTCATCAATTAAATCACCCAATGAAGTATTGCCAAAAACCTATTAGGATGACTACTAATCAAGCTATACACTAGAAGGAAAGGTCTTAATTTGTTTACACATTAAGTCCATCTGTGTTGATACTTATAGCTAAACTAGATTTCTGATCTATTTCAACATTGGCTGTCATAAATATACGAAACACAGGTATCATTTCAACATTTCAGTCCATCAGCCACAACCGACCACATTCTTTGTTGTTGTTTTTTACTCAATTTTGGATTATCAATATGCTTTTTTCCGAGACTCTTTATCTGCTATGCTTTTATGCCTAATGTTCAAGTGTAATTCTAATACCACATAAAAAGCCACAACTTTTGCTACAACTTTCCTACATTGAAAATCTGTCACTTTCATATGGACACACCACTTATAGTTTGCCATGTGGACAATTACGGCAAACCGCAAACGTTGTGGATTTTTTTTTTTTTTTTTTTGTGGTCTTAAAATGTTTGTATGTTCACTCACCACAACACTATCTTTTGCATATGTAATCATGATTATAAATTGTACTATAAGCTTGGTAAATTAGATATTTCTCAACCAACCCAATGCAGGTTACACACACCTCCATGCATTCGACATTGAAAATTTGTCACTTTCATATGGACCCACCACTCATAGTCTGCCATGTGGACAATTACGGCAAACCACAAACGTTGTGGATCTTTTTTTTCTTTTTTTCTTTTTTGGTGTGTGGTCTTAAAATGTTTGTATGTTCACTCACCACAACACTATCTTTTGCATATGTAATCATGATTATAAATTGTACTATGAGCTTGGTAAATTAGATTTTTCTCAACCAACCCAGTGCAGGTTACACACACCTCCATGCATTCGATTTGAGGCAATTTTATCAATTTACACCAAAGATCTTGCTTCACCTATTAATTAAAGGCATCTCAAAAGCGGCAATCACATATAAGAAAACCAATACTACAAGACAAATTAGCAACCACAATATATAAACAACCTAGCACTTGCCATAAAAGAAATTATTGACTAGCTATTTACCACTTTGCGCGAGCAGAGAGCTTCAAAGCCATTGGTTGGGGTTCATGGCAAGGCCCTTGTGTAGCAATCTTGTGAAGCCCATATAACTGCATCTTCAAATTGCTTCCAAGACTCGAAACTCGATCAGCATTATCAACAGAACCGACAAACGCCACCGCGGCACCGAAAACCTTTTCCAATTCAGTCCTCTCGATCCCTTCCCATTCCCAATCGTCCTCTAAATCAATTAACTTATCACCTCCATTCTTGTCAAACTCAATCTCACGAAGCTTTTCCTTTCCGGGACTTTTATCAAATACCTTGTCTCCTACGACAGGTTTCTCTCCCACTTCAACGATCTTAACTACCTCCCTACTGTTATCGCCCTCCTTCGGTGACTCACAGTCACATCCTTCAGATTCTTGAATTCCCAACTTTTCCTGAACCAACACTTCGGTTTGGCTTATGCTTTTATTGTCATCAATTTTCTCAACAAGCCCAACTCGAATTTTGGGTTCAACTTCGAGTTTAGGCACCGATTTTACGGTAACGTCATGAAGCTTGCGAAGGTCATTATTAACCCAGGTTATAATAACAGAAACGACAATGATCGTGAGGGTCAAGAGAGTAAAAAGAATTTCCATGGTTATTATCATTGTGTGTGTGCGTGAGAGAGAGAGAGAGAGAGGGGCGTGAAGAGGAGGAGAGATTGATATAGATAAAGATTAAAGAGACGGAAAAAGAGAGAGGATTTTTATTTTTGTGCAGAACAGAGCAAAGTATATTCTGCTTATTGGCATCTGCAACTACCATGTAGGTGTCGGTCCCAATTGGATGGCATGCGTCTCTCAACTCAAAGAGACCCAATTTGAAAAGGACTGTTTCACTAATTTGTGTGTGACAGATAGAGATAGAGACAGAGAGAGACAGGAGGCGGTGGTTATGGACCAATATGGGTGTTCTAGTAGAAGACTACTGGAGTAGTTAATAGATTGATAATATCCCATTAAAAGAGGACCTCTAATTAAGCTTAACTGATTTTTTCTATAAAAAAAACTTAACTGATAATTATTCTTTTTTCCATTGAAGTTCTAGTTGGATATGAACACCACCAAAAAAAAAAAATTAATAATTAATAATTGATGATAATAAAGAGTAATCATTATCAACCTGTAATTATAATTCGAATTTTTTTACTTTCTTCAAGAAGTTTTTTTTTTTCTTCAAGAAGTTAACCCATAATAGTTATAAGTTCACTTCAAGGGGTGTGAAAAAAAAAAAAAAAAAAAAATCTTACCTTGTATGTTTGAAATTTTTAAGGGCTTCTTTATATATATATATAAAAAATGCTTTAAGTAATGATGATTTTTTTGCTTAAGTTGAAGAGAATCGAAATCTTTACTTCTTTGAACAAACTCTTTCTCCAAGATATAATTATTGATTTTCAATTTGAATAAAATTCGTGGTACTTTCATTAAAACTAAAAAAAAAAAAAAAAAAACTATAAGTTCAAATCTTATTCTACCTTACTAACTGTAGGGGGTAAAATCTCAGGCCTAACCCATTTAGGATGGGCTAAGATTGAAACCCAATACAATTAATTTGTAGAGATGGACATGCAAGTCAACACTTAGATTCCTCGAAAGTGTGGCTTAGTGATTAAAGAAATAAGGTTGTCCATAAGAATGGCTTAACAGTGACAGAAATTTAACAAGGAAGAGTGAAATTCTTATTTATCTCTCCACTGACCGAGAATCTATTGTACATGAAGAGAATTACAGTTTATAGTCTAGTTCCTCTCTCTCTCTCTCTCTCTCTCTCTCATTTTTCAATCCCGTTCATGTAGGATCTTCCTTCCTTTTATAGCCACTTAAATCACATCCCAGGCTTCCACTTTAAGGCTGCTAATCTTTCCCTTGATACTTGTTCCATCATTGTTTTGCTAGTGGTGGTAAAGTAGGATACATGCTGTGAGTGCACTGTTTAGGGGTCATTTTGCCATAAATGCGGCTAGTTGGGTTGTTGTAGTGCATTCAATGCGGAGGTGATAGTTGTTTTATAGGAAAGTTTCTTCCTATCTTCACTTGTATATGTTATCATTGCCCTCTTCAACTGCCCAATTCTCAGTTGGGGTGACTTTGACCTCGTTTGCCACGTGGTTGCCCTGATGATACTTCCTCAAGTATTGGATGCCCCTCAGGGATATTTGCTCGTCGGATGTTTCGGCCATCTCAGCTGGATTAGAATTGATTTGAAGGTAGGTTGCTCCCAATTGCTCCTCGAGTCCAATTTAACAAGAGTGCCACTCATAAACCTTCCCTCCCAGACTAACATTTTCTTAATTATTTTTCTTTTATTAAAAAAAAAAAAAAAAAACTTATTCTACCTTTAAAAAAAAAGTAGACCCAATAATTGTTTACTGCTAAGCACGATTAAATATTAAAGTAACAAAATTCCAAACCGATAGAAAACTTAGGTTGATGATAATAAGAGCATCTGTATCAGATGTGCCAAATGTCCCAAATGCCAAATATTTGGCACATTTGGCACACCAAATACCAAAAAACAACTCACAGCAGATGTTTTATATGTGCCAAATTTTTACCATATGTGTCCGTACCATTGCAAATTTGCAACGGTACGGACACAAATGCCAAACCGAAAAATAATATTTTATTCGACTTTTCTCTCTCCTCTCACTCTTTTCTCAGAATCTGTCTCTTTCTCCCAAGTTCCCAACCCGTGTTCTTCCTCTTCTCACAATCAGACGCGAGCAAGAAGAAGGCAGCGGCGGCGGCGGCGGCCAAAGAGGAGGTAAGGTAGCCGTGACTTCGTCAAAATCGGTGGCGGCGGCGTCGGATTCGCAGAACAGAGCGGAGAAGTTGGCGAATGGGGTTGAGGCACTTTTGATTTCTGATCTCTCTCTTTAGCTTGATTTGTTAGGTTGTGGTGGTGGCGATTCATGAGCTTGTGGTGGCTGTTGAAATCGGCAACGATGGCATTCTAGTGGTTAAGATCAGCGATGGACGGCTACTACTCCTCTTCCCTTTCTTCTATTGTTTTTTTAAAATTTCATTTGCTATGGCCGAAAATCTCACTCTTTCTTATTGTGTTTGGTTATTGGTTGATTTGGGTTTCGGTTTGTGCGATGGGTGGGTTTCGGTTTGTGTTGTGTGTGGTGGCTTGTGTTTCGGTTTATGTAGTGGGTGGGTTTTGGTTTGTGCCGTGTGTGGTGGCTTGCGTTTTGGTTTGTGTCGTGTGTGGTGGCTTGCATTTCAGTTTATGTGGCTTTTGTGGGTTTCGATTTGTGTCATTTGTGGGTTTTGGTTTGTGTAGTGGGTGGACTTCAGTTTTTCTGGGATGTGCAGTGGGTGGTGGCAGTGGCTAATTCGGTGGAGCTGTGGCTGTGGCTAGTTCGGCGAGGCTGTGACTGGGTTGGATAGGTGGTTGTGCCGTTGATGTTGTTGCTGCTGTTGATGATAATGAGGGAGGGAATAATATATTATTTTAATATGTAGTAAATATTATTTTAATGTATAGAATTAAATGATAAAACATCTGATAAATAAAATGTTATAAAATAATATGGTAAAATAATAAAGTAGACTTTTAGTATGACAAAATGACATAATTTTTTCTACATCGATGCTCTAAAGAAAGATAACATACAGTATTAGGAGATGATTTGATGTGCAAGCAAAATGGTGTCAATTCAAAGTTGTCTATTTAATTTTTTAACAGGACGATACAAACAAAAGCCCAACAGTAGCAAGACAAAAATAGTCACGGGAGTGGGATGTGTAAAGGTGAAAGGATGTCCATGGCAAAGGAAGGGCTTTTTATGGTCTATAATAATAAGCGGCGGTACTGTGACAGGTGTGGTTCATGTTTTTCTTGTGGTTTTAATTGTCTTTATCACTCTTTAACTCAAGGCCATGTCCACTTTCTCAAAAAAAAAAACTTAAGGCCATGTCTACGTTTGGAAGTAAAAAAGCAAAAGTTACAAGGAATTATATTAAATCAGATGTGGCCAAAATTAGAAATTAATATTGTTTGTCAAATAATATAATTAGTAGACACTATTTTTAAACTATATATTTTACTAACATCTTGAGTTTAAAAGACTCAATTTATGGCTTATAAATCGAGTCTTTAAGACTTAATTTTAGTATTCTGATCATGTCTGATGTGGCGTTTTTTTCACGTGGCGTCCACTTGGAAATCGAGTCTCTAAGACTCGATTTGTAAGCTAAAAAAAATTTAAGTCTGAGTCTCTTATGTACAAGCCATTCCTAGAAATATCCAAAAAAAAAAAAATTTACACCTTCTCTTCCTCTCTCCCCACTTTCTGTTTTGTTCTCTCCTTTCTTTGTCTCGGTCCATCTCTCTCTGATCGGCATGGAGGGTGTGGGTTTGTGGGAATCGGCATGGTGGAGGGTGTGGGTTTGTGGAGATAAGCGTCTGTGGTGGACATCAGCGTTTGTGTTCAAGGTTGAGGTGTGGGTCACAGTGGTTGCTAGATTGTGGAATCGATGAATCGATGGTTGGGTTGTGGGATTCGGTGGCTAGGTTGTGGGATTCGGTGATTGGGTTGTAGGAAACGGTGAGTGGGTCGTGGGTTGTGTGGGTTTGGGTTTTGGTGAGTCATTAGGTGGCGGAGTCCGGTCTGTTTAGATTTGTGGGTATAGATTTGGCGGTGGTGGTGTTGTTAGATTTTAGGTGGTGGTGGTGGCTGCTGTGCTGTGGGTGATTTTTTTTTCTCTCTCTCTCTTTCTCCTCTGATTCTTTCTCTCTCTGATCTGATTTGGGTTTTCAAGTTCAGTTTTTAATCAAAATAGAAAAACCTAGAAAAATTGTTTCATTGTTGAATAAATAGCGAATGTGTTTCATTGGGCTAGGATTGTTGCGTTTCTGGGATTTCTTAAATTATGGGTATTTCTATTCAGTTTCTGGGATTGTTGTGTTTCAGAAAAATCTTGTTCAGTTTTTTTGGGTATTTTTGGGAATAGCTTGTACATGAGAGACTTAGACTTAAATTTTTTTTGGCTTATAAATTGAATCTTAGAAACTCGATTTTCAGGTAGACGCCACATGGAAAATACGCCAAATCAGACGTGATCAGAACACTCAAATCGAGTCTTTGAGACTCGATTTATAAGCCCTAAATCGAGTCTTTTAAACTCGAGATGTTAGTAGAAAATATAGTTTTGTAACAGTACCTACTAATTATATTGTTTGGCAAACAAGGTTAATTCCTAATTTTGGCATCAAATGTCTTAGGTGTGTTTTAATACCGCTTATTTTGCTGAAAATTGAAAACACTGTAGGAAAATAATTTTTAAATGTGTGAATAGTGCCGTGAAACCCATTTTTAATGAAAGTTTTGGTGAAAAAAGAGGTTTGTGGGTTCCGTGAACAGTGCACAGGACCCACAAACCTGACAGAAACACGCTTCTTTAAATAAATAAATTAAAAAAAAAGAAGCCAAAACGCAGATGTTAAAACGCAGACTCTAACTAAACGCATACTTATTATATTTTGTTTAGAGTCATAGAGTGCATTACTGGACCGATGATCTCTATAGGATTCGTAGTGATTAATTAATTAATATGATGTGCTTGCTCTAAAGTCTAAACTAAAAGCAATGACTAAAAATATACAATGAAATTGGATGAGCAACTAAGCATAAGAAAATTGCAGGTATGTGGTCCATTCGTAACCTAATGATAAAAGCTTCATACATTTAGCTATGATCTGTAATTGCATGCAATTAGGGTACATTCATGGAGCAAACACTGGGCATAGTGAATTTAATATAAGATTGATGTCTCGTAGATCCAACGATTTTTATTATTATTTTGGGCTGAATTCTTAGATACAACAATTAAGAAACTAGTAATTTAGCAGATGATAAAACAATTAACAAACTAGTATTACTGAATTTTAATAGATTGCAGTTAACTCAATTGGTAAAGTTTTTGAATGTTAAATAAGAGATTTAAGATTCAATCTTTACTTACACAAAAAAACGATTAATATCTTCGTCTAATAATTAAAAAGTGCAATCATTAGAAGCGGCAAATGTCACTTGCAATAGATTAGTTATTTTTGTAAAATATATTTGCTTTGCATAAAAGTTGTCGGTTGGTGAATCACAATTGATTGAGGAGGTTTTGCCGTATACAGGAATCGCAATTACATTTCCCACCTGATAAAAGTAAAAACCATCCCAATTGAGACTCATTGGGTTTTTCAACTGAAATTCTCTTTAGATTCAACCCGGGATGGTGGGATATAAATAAACTCTCCTCTATATTTGATGACCCCAGAGTCAATAGTAGAACCAAAATTCCCCTCCTAGCCAATCCCTCACCTGATAGGCTCAGTTGGACACCAAACAAGCTTGGAAATTTCACTGTTAAATATGCTTACCTTTAGACCAATCACCTACTAGATTCCAGGATCCAGGTCCATTAGACAAAATGGAATAGAAAGTAGAAACACCAATAAAAACTAAACATCCTCCTTGGTAAAACTGCTTTGATTCCTTTGAATAGCAGATGGCCCCAACAAGGCACAGCCCATGTTCAATGCGACAACCGCAATCTCTAGAGCATATTCTCCTCGATTTCCCTTTCTCTGTAGTTTGCTGGTCTCACTCATATTGACCAATTAATCTGAGCAGGTTGGGAATTCTCTCTACTAGTGAACTAGTCAAGAAAGTAATTTTCCCCTCCAAATACCTGAGATTAAGGATGATGGAGCACAATTCACTTCATTTATTGCCACGTTGTTTGACAAGATATGATGGGTTAGAAATCAAAGTAGTTTTTGAAATTAGAGAGCTTGTATCCTGTGTCTAGTTTTGGACATGTGTCTGCATCCCAGTATGTCTAGTGAAACTGGATACTTTGGACACGAGTTGTGTCCTTTTTGAAAAGTGTATACTGGACCCTTTGAAAACAACAGTGGAAGTACACAAAAAAAAAACTACTAGAATCATTAATCTACTTGGCAATCTTTGCATTCAACGTAGCCATTCGTCCTTAAAATTCCCTAGTTGTGGCAGTTTGCTAGAATGACAAGGGGGATATCATTTTTGCTTATTCTAAAGTGCTTCCTCCTTGAGAACTCCAATTACCCAATAGTAAGTGCTGCTTGTTTGGCTATTTCTATGGCAATAGAACACACAAGCTCAACTATGTTTGCTTTGAAGGAGATTCCAAGATGGTTAGTGATGCACTTGTCAATCTTTCAGCTTCCACACCAAATCTTAAGGAATTCATTGCAGAGATTAAGCCTTATTTGAATTCATTTTTGTGTTGGGATTCTATCTTGGTTCATACTTCATAGGCAATTAGGCATGTAAACTTTTCAGCTCATTTTCTATCTTGCCCGCTGGCTCATTTTGTGTAATTGGGATGTCCCGTTTTCATCTCCACTCTTTTTCTTTTCTCTGTAATGAAATATCTTATAAAAAAAAAAAATTACATTTCCCACCAAGTCCTACTCTTAATTAAACTAGGTTGTAAGTTGTAACCTATGCTTATATATGAAAATATTCAACGATAAGTTTGTCTTATCTAGATCTAGATGAGTGAGGTAATCATATCAGTTTTTACGATGAGTATTATGAATAGGTCACTTGGGAATAGATAATCATTTTGTAATTATAATATAATTTATAATTTGTTATCTAAAATTTGTTGAAGATAATTTTGTTCTCCCTAAAAATTAAACAATTTCTAAAATTATTTTTCATTTTTTTCTCTATACTAATATATCATTATATTATTTTGAGTGTGTTTGATTGATATTATTCCTGTATAAGGTGGTCCATATTCTTCGAAATTATGTTATAGTATGCTATGTTTTTTTTGGTACAAATAAACTTTTTAAATTTCAAATAAATTATTCAAATTCTTCATTCTCTTGAAAGAGATTATCATGATAATAAAAAATCATAATAAACTTATACTAAATATGTATAATTTATTCTCTAAATTTTATTATAAATAATTTGTTCTTCCTAAAATTAAACAATTTCAAAAAGTAATTTCCATCACTCTATTTTTACAAATATATAATTTTTTATGTTTTTTTATTGCTATTATTATTCTTTTTTTGAAATGGTCCATATTCTTCTAGCTACTATTATTATGCTATATTTTCCTAATTTCATTTGGTACAACTAAAATTTTTAAGTTTAAATATTATTATTCAAATTCTCATTCTCTTAAGGAGATTATTATCATAACTAAAACTTATCTTATTACTACAGTTAATACTACTCAAATAATTGATAGTACTTTCAACCAAAACTTGTCCTTTTTTCCATTCTTAAGTAAGTATACCGAATTGGATCGAAGTGAACTGAAATAGACCAAATTAGACTAAATGGAGCGAAGTGGATAGAGTGGAGCGAAGTGGATAGAGTGGAGCAAATTGGACTGAATAGACCGAATCGGACAAATGTGTACCAAATAGAGCAAAGTGAACCGAACTGGACTAGAATGGACCAAATTGGCCAGAAGCAGACGAAATAGGACCAAATTGAACGAAGTAGATCAAATAGACTAAATTGGACATACATAGACCGTATAAACTGAAGTGAACTAAAGTGGATAGCATAGACGAAATTGGACCAAATAGACCAAATTGGACAGATGTGTACTAAATAGACCGAATAGATCAAAGTGGACCGAATTGGACCAAAATAGACCAAATTGAACCGAACTTGACAGATGTGAACCAAATGGACTGAATAGACCAAAGTAGACCGAATTGGACTGAAGTAGACCAAGTAGGACTGAATTGAACGAAGTAGATCGACTGAATTGGACCAAAGTAGACTATATGGACTGAAGTGGACCAAATAGGACTGATTTTATATGTTTCCTAATTTTTTTTCTTTACGACTAAAGTTTTTGAGTTTCAAATATATTATTCAAATTTCTCGTTCTCTTAAAGAAGATTATCATGATAATCAAAACTCATTACAAAATTACACTTGATATTACTCAAATGATTGATAGGTACATTCAAATACATAGTCAAGATTCTGTTTTGATATATATATTCAAATTCTCACTTCCAAAATGACTAAGTATTAACTCAAACAAAAATTAAACCAAAGCTATAAGAGGGAGAGAGAGGAGTTGTGATAGGGAACTCAAAAAGCATAACACAAAAAAGTATTAACCCAAGATAGAATTATAAGAAATACAATGATTCGTCAACCTAAAGTTGGGTTGCAAGAAAGAATGAAAAAAAAATATTAATTAAGAACTTAAAAGGTGAAGCATAAAAATATCATTTCCCATATAATATTTATTGACAAAATTTTGTACATAAGCTATGTTAGAAATTTGACAAACTTTCTCAATTTCCAAACTTTCTCTCCCTAATATCAAAAGCATAGAAAACATATATAAAAAATGTATAAGTCAAAGGAAAAAAGAAACAGCTACTTTCAGGACCTAAAATACAACAAAGTCATATTTCAAGAAAAATAAAAAGGTTACCTTTAATATGTTAAACATTTTCTAAAACTATTTCATCTTTCTATCTCTACCAATATATCATGCTACTCCCTCCGTTCCAGTTTGTTTGTCCTCTATTCTATTTTAAGATGTCCCAAAATATTGTCATGTTTCTAAAAATAAAAGTCATTAATTTACTAATGTCCCTATTATACCCCTACTTTATTTTCAAAACAATTTGAAAAGAAAACTAACAAATATTTTTTTTTTAAATCAATCTAATTGGGGCACCTTTTTAGTTGCCTCATTAAGAATAACTCTTTTAAAAAAAAAGCTGATAAATTTATTTAAGGGTAATTTTGTAAACTTATACATTTTTATAAGGCAGACAAGACAATAAATGGTGTTCCCTTAAAAAGTTTGACTTTTCAAACAGGACAAACAAATTGGGACAGAGGGAGTATTATTTTGGGAGTTTTTGATTGATATTATTCCTTTATGAGGTGGTACATATTCTCAAAATTATGTTATTATATTTAAGTTTCAAATAAATTATTCAAATTCATCATTCTCTTAAAGGAGATTATCATGATAATAAAGAAAATCATCCTAAAATTGCACTTAATATTACACAAATATAGGCACACTCAAATGCATAATCAATATTGTGTTTTGATATAAATTCAATTATCACTTCCAAAATAACTAAGTATTTCCTATATAAAAAAAAAAAAAAATCAAACCAAGGCTATATAAGAGAGAGAGAGAGAGAGAGAGAGAGAGAGAGAGTACTTGTGATGGGGAACTCAAAAATACAACACCAATAATTTTTTTTTTTTGATAACTACAACACCAATACTTTTTAACCCAAAATAGAGTTTTAAAAAATACAATGATTCATCAATCTAAAGTAGAGTTGCACGGAAGAATATAAAATCAAGAGAGAGAGAGAATAATCCCTTTTTCAAGAGAGAATAACAAAATTATAGAAAATAAGATACGAAGAAAAATAGTAAAAATAAAAGATATAGTAATAAACACCAAATTATCCTAGTCATGCTATGTAATAGAATAACATTATATTTCTTATATACTATCTTTATAATTCAATAAGATAACATCTATGAAATTAAAGAAAAGAAAAAAGATAGCAACTTAAAAATACAAAACTAAATCATGTCAACCTAAAGTAGAGTTATAAAGAGCACAAAAATTTATCAACCGAAAGTAGAGATGAAAAAAAATAAAATAAAATCCACCAAAAAATGAAAAAAAAAAAAAAAAGAAGAAGATAGAAAGAGGGAGATAGAAATAACATTTTGTCTTTGAGAAAACTATGAATAGAATGTGAGAGTGAATTGCATATTTATAGTAAGAGAATAGAAATAAAAAGAGCCAAAACTAAAAGGAAAATAAAGGGATAGAGGAAGAGTGGTATTAAGGTAGTAATAGTGGGGATATGAAAAGGTAAAATGGAGGGGAAAGGTTGAAGAATGTGTAAAAATAAGTTAGATAATTAATGATGAGAAGATAATGAGTTGAGAGAGAGAGAAAAGATGATTGATTATAGAGAATGTGTAAAGTGGAAAAAAAAAAAAAATTTTGTGACATGACGATGATGTAACTCAACCGGAGAGCGTAACAACTATAAATTATGATTAGAAGCTAATTTGAATTATGATTGTGTTTCAAGTTTCAAATTTAGCATATCATATATGACTCCATGAATTATCTTATTACTTTATTTTTTTATTTATTTTTTTATATACAAGATAGAAATTCCATTTTAACATAATCTAAATGTATATATGTGAAGCTCACTCTTGAAGATTGAACCCCGGTTCTTATACCCCACACTCCACAAGTACTTATATTTATGAAGTTATCATCACATCAAGAAGATAATTATCTCGTTACCTGATAAAACCAAAAATATGCCTCTTCAAATATGGGCACACATTTCCAAAACAGTGCCCGATTTTCGCCCAAACGTGCTCCACAACCTCAATCACAGGATATGACAACCATCATGGGACAACGGACAAGTAATAATATATATTCCGTCGTCCATGTACATGCCAAGGTACGAGGAATTCCTAATATGCTGTTCATAAAGAATATCCATTATCCACTGCTGTGAATGCTTACTTAAGCGTTGGAGAAATTTTAATCTGGCATCATATCATATGATGCTAAAGTTCGATGTTTAAGAGTTGTGGGGGTGATATTAATTTGACATGTTTCTAAAGCTTTGGGAGCATAAAATTCCGTGGCTCTTGAAATGAGAGGTTGTGGTGACTTACAAATGGATCAATAACCACCTAATGTCTCTCTTTAAGAGCCCTTAGTGCTCCACTTCGCTTTGGAATTGTGAACGACCTCTAAAGGGGAAGAGCTTTTGTTGTTGTCTTTGGATTAAGTTATAGTTATATTTATCTCATATACTAATCAGATAAAAAAAAAAAAAGAAAAGAAAAACAGAAGAAGATAGAAGTTGAAAATAGCACCAAGTGTTGTTTTTGTGCTCTGAGTGCTTTGAGGTAAATCCAATTTTTGGGACATTTTTTTTCCCAAGTGTTTCTGCCTTTTTAAGGCGAGTTATGTTGGTGCCACATAAAATTGTACAACTTGTGTCACAAGTCACTCACGTGACAACTCACCAACGCGGCGAGTTATAAGTGGTAGAGAGTTAGGACCACTAGTGGATATTTAGCAAATTTTGTTATTTAATTAAACTCTTATATATAAGATTATCAATTAAAAAAAATCCCAATTATCCAATAGAATTAAACTATTTATATGCATACAGCACTCTTGTCTGAAGCCTAAACCAATGGGATTATGGTATAAATCAACCACAACTAGAGAACTAATCACAATTAATTAATTATAATTAATCATGTTTAGCATATTAACTGTTAAATTTCGATAAGGCCATATCTTGTAATTTAGCGGTTTGATTTAAGCACATGATGTATTGTTTTTATTCTTATGACTTCTAGATTGATTTTGCAGTAAGTTCTTAATCATCAATAGTCAAAAATACAATTTTGCTCTTAGGATGAGGCTAAACTAAGGTTGTAAAACAAGCATAAGTAACTATTAGTACTTTAATTCATGTTATTATGAAACCAAATTTTTGTTCAATTAATTTGTTTGTAATTATAATAATCTATTTATTTATAAAATATAAAAATATGTATTTTAAGACATGCCCTTTAGGTGTGTTGAAATGAGTCATGTCTACGTTAGTCTAGTACATGGATTGCATTAGGTGTGTGCCAACCCAACAAGAACAATTTAATAAGTATGTTATGTGTATTATGACGTGTCATTCTATATAATAAACGAGTCCCGCTAAAGTCAAGAATTTTTTATACGGTTATCAAATGGGTTAGCTTAGAGTTGATTAGTATAATATAATATAAAATACTGATTACCTCAACACGATATGAAATAGACTTGTTAATACAAAATAAGAAATAATACATTTACATTATTTTTATAACAAATTCATGAGGATAAGTTATTATTAATTCTAATTTGAATTTGTTTCTCAAAAAAAAATTTCTAATTTAAATTCATTATTAAAATTATTTTTTTACCCACTAATAACATTCACTAATAATTTACCACTTAAAATTTATTATGAAAGTGTTTTAAAAATATTATACACGCAGCAAGCGATATATTGAACCTGCCGAGCTCATCGGGCTAGTCAAAGACTCTTTAAGTCAACAGTTTTATTTATTTTTTATAAACTTTAGTCAACAGTTTTATAAATAAAAAATAACCGTTCAATTTTATTGGTCGGTGACTTTCATATGGGTGAGTGAATCACTGTCCCTTTACCTTTTTTTTGAGAAAGGTAATATAGTACTATATATACAGTTCCGCAGCATATTACTACCGCTTTTTGTCACAAATCTAAAGAACTCTTCGCGAAAACTAGGGTTTTGAGGTTCTGATCCCTCTGATTTCCAGCCATGGGAGGAGGCAACGCCCAAAAGTCGAAGATGGCTCGCGAGAAGAACTTGGAGAAGGCAAAGGCTGCTGGCAAGGGTAAATCTTCTTCCTCACTTTTTCTCAAATTTCCGTTTGTGGTCTGAGAATATGACTCGGAAAATTAAAGAAAATTAGACTTCTTTTATGTCTGAATTCTTATCTTTTGAAACAAGGACCTTAAGTTCTCAGATCATAAACGAACCACACGGTTTTAATTGAGGTGGGTTTTTTCTGGGTAATCGAGATAATATAAAAAATTAGATAATCCGCAGCCAAACGGAGCTTTAACCAAAAAAAAAAAAAAAAAAAAAAAAAAAAAATCTATTTGGGGTCTTTAAAAATTACATGTATCTTGTTGTGCTTAATTTGGATTATCTTACTGATTTTCTCAGGAAGCCAGCTAGAATCAAACAAGAAGGCGATGACCATCCAGGTATTCTCGAATTTGTTATACATTTGATATATCAAAATTTTGGTTGGTAACTGTGTTGAGTTTGCTTTATTGTGTGCAAGTGTAACTATGGAAATTGAGATTTGTTGAAGTATTATTTTGAGAGAAGGGAATATGATTAGGAATAGGGTATCAGGGATTTTAAGATCGGTGTCTGCCAACATAGTTAGCTAATTTAGAACCCCCTATAGTAGATGAGGGCATACATGATCCATTCCCGGATGGATGGCTGACGCTCAGGTTGCTAATATGTATATGTTTGAATGAGAGGTTAACTCAAAGTTTTTTCGTTTATCTTTGCCTAAGTCCGAATAACAAACTGTCATGAATATGGTAGCTTTAATTTTAGGACAAGATGGCCCAAGTTCCTTCGATGGAGGAGGAATTTCACTCTACTGCTATTGATATTGCAGTATCATCCAAACCATTTATAAATAATAAATTATTTGTTTTATTTATTTTTTATGATCAATAAATAAGTATTAGCAGGATGTTAGGTTGTTTGCTTGAAAATTGAAGACTCATCTGGAAATATGTAGTCAAAGCCAGAATCTTCTCTGATTAAATCCATACTATATTTGGAATGAGTGTTTCCTCGACTCAGAAGGCAGTTTTACTTTATGTAGGAATTAGGTCAATGCATTATTTGGTTTACATTTTAAATATCCAAACGTTCTTTGTATCCAAATTCCAATGTTGGTCTCTGACATCTAGGACTCTTCCTGGTTGCGTGTGTTACTCATGCTGATTTTGTTAAGCTAATGATTATTATGTTAGTGTTTAGGGTAGGGCATGTATTTCCTAAGAAACTGGGGGTCTCAGACCAATCAATCCAATTTTAGATCAAGATTTGTATCTTGGCTCATTTGAGTTAAGTTCTGCTTAAGTTCTGCTTATTGTACTATTTTTTTAATTGTTTGTTAGTTATAATTTATTTTGGTGAATCTTGAATGCAGTGCAAGGTGTGCATGCAGACATTTATGTGCACTACATCAGAGGTGAAGTGCAGGGAACATGCAGGAGCAAAGCACCCCAAATCTGATGTTACTGCTTGCTTCCCCCATCTCAAAAATTGAATAAATTGATCAGAGAGAACATCCTAGAGACAAGTTAAGAAAATCATCATCTCATATTAAAGCTTTCTACTTTAATTCCAATGAGTCCTTAACAATCATGGTTGCTTTCTGCGTATTGTATAATTTGTGTGCTTGAGAGGGTGAGAGTGGTTGATACTTGTTTCCTTTTGTTAAAGTGAAACTCAATGTTTTATTATATTATGAAGTATCAATGCCATTGGTCATGAAAGCTTGTTTAGTTATAATGCCCTTGATTATGAATATAAATGCCCTTGCTTATGTTGAAAGAGTTGTCTTATTTGGCCCATTGATCAAGTGCTTGCACTGGATCCAGATATTTTCCAATTGTGAATCTGACTTTGGAAGGTCTAGAGGAGTAAAGGGGGTGATGTTATCGTAATGGCACATTTCCGGCCATTTCGATGGCTGCAGTAATACATGAAGTAGTTTTTTCATGGGTCATTGCTTCCCTTTGGATTCAGCTTGAAACAATTGGGTATTCAGTTTTCATTTCTCTAGTGTCTATCATGATCATGGATAATTGATTTCCTCCAGTCATCACTATAAGAAAATTGAAACCATTGCTTTCTAGTGTTCAATTGCGATTCAAATTGTAACGGTTGTCAGGATATGACCTCAATTCACCAAATCTTAGGCCATGTTCAGCTCAATTTTCATATCTCAACACTCAAAACCTCATCCCTATAACTCATTATCCAATTCTCATATTTGTAACTCAATTTTCTCATAACTCTACTTGCAATGTGTTTGGATGGAAGTTCTCAGTGGGTTTTTTAAATAAAAAACTCAACTTTAAGCAAAGTTGTGAGATCCACGAAAATTAGCACTTTGCAAAATGCACAGAACAGCTAAATTGAGTACCTGCGTCGACATTCTCTCCACTTCACAATCTATTCGCGTATCTTTATATGTTTTAGCAAAACCTACTATTTTTCTTTTTCTCCGCCTCTCTCTCTGCCTCTCTTTCTTCGCCCCTCTCTTCTCTTCCTCTCACTTTGCCTTTGTGTCTCCTCTTCCTCTTATTATTTTTTAATCCGTTATCCAGTAGTGCATTGAAGGAGTTCTCCTCCATTTTCCTTTTGTCTTTGTGTTTGAAATCGAGAGTACAAACCCTCAAGAAGCTCGAGCCCAAGTTCGAATACAACCTAGGATTTAGAACATGTATCTCTCTCTCTCTCTCTCTCTCTCTCTCTCCTCTTTTTTCTCAAAACTGTTGTCTGGCTAATGATGGATGAAGTTTCTGTGTGTCATACTTGGGTTTTGTAATTATGGGTCAGGTGATTTTTATTACCCCATTAATCCGAATTGTAGATGAAGACCCATGGCTTCTTGCAACCAAAGGAGATGGGATACCACTACAAACTTCATAACACACACGGACACCCAAGAGCAGAGACTGAAGCTACAAATTTTGCAAGAGCTTTCAGAGATGTTGAACTTGCTTTTTCGGAATCACAGCAAAATGGAAACCAAAACAAATGTTAAGGGAAAGTGAAAGTGAAGGAAAAGTAAGAGAAAAACAAAAGGTTGGTACATGCAAAATGAAAGACTCGTTGGTCATCAATTAGTGCCTTGCACTTGATCGTGACAATACATATGGGTGGGACTCATTCATTTGAGCAAAATTGCCATAATAACTCTATTTTCATAATTTAGAAATAACAAAAAGATGTTCTCAGTTTCCACTTTTCACTACTCTAACTCAATTTTTTGAGTAATGAGTTATGAAAATTGAGAATAAAAATTAAGCCAAACAGATGGAATGAACGTGGGCCTCACAAAAAGTGAGTTTTGCTTTATGTGGAAATTGAGTGAAGAGACTAGAGAGATGAAAATCACTCTAAATTGACTCCTACTGCACCACCTTCAAGAAGCCACACTAGAACCAGTTGTGAATACCCACCCAGCATGCCTGTGTATGTTACTTGTTAAGCATTTGGTCGTGGAAGATACAAGGTCGCCCATAAGGCCATAACCCTCTCTCTAGGATACTAGAAATAAACAAATTCACAAAAAGCTTGCAAGAATTTCTCAAGTATTGTTACCTGCGTAAAGGTATCTGTTTGGTTAAGTGGTGAAGTGATTGCTTCATAAGCATTTAAATTTTCTCATACCTGTCTCTTCCTCTTTATGTTGTTTTTTTTTTTTTTTTTTAAATTACTTTACGATGAGTGCAGATATGATTAACTGATTTAACTTCATGAATAAAGTGATATTTTTTAAACAAGAAGCAAACAAAATAAAAATGATCCTAATCATAGGTTGATAATGTATAATTATCCCTTCATTAAATTATAATTTATTAGAAACGATTCCTTATCTAAGTTATCTTATTCCATAACATCAACGATATTATCACCATTTTTTTTTCTTGGCAGTGGGGAATGGCTAGGAGGAATGCATATCCACTTAAAAATATGTTTATATGCAAGTGCACTCCATAGACCATAGTCCCTGCAATGCGATTGAAGATTTTTATTTTCTTTTCTTTTTCTTTCTTAGGAACTGCAATGCGATTGATTTGGTCCAACCAAAGATCACAATTTTAGTTAGAATAAAAGGTCAATTAATTCTGCTCCAACTCAGTAAAACAAAAATTATTCAAGAATTTCTCTGCTTGCTGCCCCTATGCATGAAGGTAATAAGAAGGCCTCTCCTCTCCTTCCAAGCCAAGCTTGAAAACATACGGGGAAAGAAAAGGCAAGAATGAGGTGAGTGATGCTTAGTTTACTGCCGGCACCACGTACGTACCTAGCAGTATTTACTGACCGAGAGGGGCTGCAAGTGTAGCACTGAAAGTGCTTCAAGAAAGACAGTAATAAAATTCTAAAATATCTGATGCAAAACTAGAAGTTTGAAAACATTATGTTTTATTCAAACGAAACAGGAGACTTAAATCATTTTAGTAAAGAGCTCATAGCCAAACTTGGCTGCCTACATCCCATGCGAGGTGGCCATAAAAGTTTTAAGGGTTTATATAATACAAATTCCAAATAACATGGACTCTAGTTTATACACGACTCCATTCAATCAGGCTATTGTGTGGCTATTGTGTCCGTATCCTGCTACTTTCTGCTGCCCTCACCTGTGAGAAATATGGATGTGCCTGCGGTACCAACACCAGTACAGCTACATGTTAGTATACCCAATGATAACAATTAGATTACCTACGTTATCAATTGATAGCTTCTTTAATAATTAAACATAGAGATGAAGTTGAAGATGTGACTTCTATCAAGTGGAGAGAGAAACAAAGTTGAAGATGCGACTCCTATCAAGTCTACGGTTTTGTCTTGCAGAGAGATCTGCATGTCAGGCAAAGCTCAACTAACTTGTGAGGTTCACCCTCATGTGAGGGAGAAGAAACATACAACGGAAACAGGATAGATTTTTTCCAACTAAAGAGACAAATCTCATGAAAGCTTTATAAATTCCCTCCGACTCATATCCCTATGCCTGAGTTGAAAGCTTTAAGTGCTCAACCAATGCTCTTGGATGATTGTCAGACAGTGTGGGCCAAACTAAGTTGAGTAGCTAATTAATGCAACAACTGTTGCATCACCATACAATGAATTGCACCAGGTACCATCACACATCTAACCATCCATGCTGCACTAATCTCATAATATTGAGCATTACACAAGTAATGTACACCAACTTCTGAGGCCAATAAAGAGGGAATATGTAATACCACTGAGTACCCTCTACCACCCAACCACTAGAAAGTTCCCAAGGCCTGTTTGGAGTGCAAAGTTCAGAACCATAGCTGGTTTGAATTTGGGGGGTGAATGATTAATTATGATATGTACATGCAGCACTAAAATTAATTCGAAAAAAACAATGTTTTGTGTTGATGGAAGGTTGGAGAGGGAAAGAGGGGGGGGGGGGGGGGGGGGGGGGGGGCGCCCTTGACACATCAGATGGAGAAGTTACAAAGAAAAATAACTACTCCTTTCTCACCCTAAGCAACAAGAACAACACTCCTGCAAACATATACTACTTTCCTCTAGCATGGGGTGCAATGTTAAACATGAATAAATCCATGGGAGGCATGAGTTATGTAATCAATTTATATCAACAAAGAAAAATAAATTGAGAAAGAATGAGCATCGCCAAAGCCATTTTTTGGTAGAACTATAAGACAGATACAATTAGTGAATCAGCTCAATTAGGATTACCATGGCTTCCCTAGCAGTTAGCCTGTCCTGATGATCATACCGTAGGAGCTTATCAAGAAAATCAATGGCCTGCATCAAATACAAGTTAAAAAATCAACCAATTACAGTACTACTAGTGATGAGCTAAAATTTAATACACCTAAAAGAACAGAAGAAAAAAACCTCAGGAGAAACCAGATGCTGATTATCTGCGTTAATAAATTTGGACCACGGCTTCCTGCTGTGCCTGCAGAAGAAGGTACCAACACATTAAAAAGTGGGGAGCGTAACTACTTTAAGGTTGCATGAATTGATTAACTTAATAAAGGGACTTTTTTGATAATTGGTAACTTATACATGCACCAATGGGACTTTTACACAATAACAGAGAGTTGACTCCAGAAAGGTGAAATCATTCAAACTTACCTCCCAACAAGTGCATCAAGTTGAGGATCAAGCTCTAAATGATACTTATTCAGATACGCATTTAACTCATCAGTCCCAAGTACCTGGAAAGCAAGCCACTAAAATTCATGCAGAAATTCTTCTGGGGAAAGAAAAGTATTATACTAGAAAATATATTTTCTCATCAGTCCCAAGTACTGTAGGAACTTTTCATAATAATTCTAATATATCCACAGAAAAGATAGTGAAGAGTAGTAATAAACACAGTAGTTACTAATTTTTCTTATTAAAAATACATGTTATGTTTCCCATGTGACACAAATCTCTCTCTCTCAATGCGAGTGTGTAACGGAGATATCACAGAATAATAAATTATTGTCTATATATATAATAAATTTAAGATTCCTGCCAAATTAGAATAAGCGCTACCTTTGCAATTTTGACAAGTTGATCATGGTTGTCATGACCATAAAAGAATGGCTCCTTGCGGAATATCTGCATAAGCAGCAAGAATAGTAAGCAAGCAGCTATATAATCCTCTTCTCTAACAGCTATCGCACAAGCACCTAAACAACTACATGCAGTTTAAATTGCATTTTACATGACTTAATACCAGAGGTATTCTAGATAAAATATTCTTACCATTCCAGCAAACATGCAGCCAAGGCTCCACATGTCTAAAGAATAGTCATAGTCTTGCAAATCAACAAGTAGTTCGGGCCCCTTAAAGTATCTGAAAAACAAGGGAAGTAAATGCTCAAATCCTTTCAGACAGATGAATTTTCAAAATTTGAAGGAAAACAGCTTAAAATGTAATATGCCTTCAAACACTTTTTTTTTAAAGCATGTAAACCACCCTCTGATCTGTAGATGCAAACACAGCATCATGAACTGATGCTATTGTTGGTTATGGACAGTCAAACTTATACACTACAATTCTGTTTATGTGTGTCCACATAAGTAGGCTTTATAAAAGGATGCATGTTCAAGCATTTGTAAGTAGCATCTACTAAATTCCAAAACTTTTGAAGTGGTTTGTAATAAGCATTCTATTCAAGATATTCTCCACATGTTCACGAGTACAAAATAGGTTTGGACACAAGCAGACACCATATCTCGTGGCAAAATGTTATACAAAGCAATTTCTAATGAAAAATTATCACACATGTCAGTAGATGTAACTTTTAACAGACATATGTTTCGGTTTATAAGACTTAGGTCCACATGTCTTCGGAGCATTACCTCGAAGCCACACGAACATTATATTCCTTGCCAGGATGGTAAAACTCAGCAAGACCCCAGTCTATCAAGCGAAGTTTCCGCAACTCATGGTCTATCATGACATTATGAGGCTTGACATCTCTGTGCATTATTCCCTGTGAATGGCAGTAATCTAATGCCTGCAGTTTAAAGTTAAGAGAACTAATTTGGCATTAAAAAAATGCATTTAAAACACCACATTACCTCAAGTAAACAATGGATTTACCAGCAAGAATCATAACTAAGATTTAAGTATAAAAAAGCATAATTGCGTTGAAGGGAGAAAGATATAGCAGATATGAAAATTTTAATAGATTCAATGCATAAATCACCTTGAGAAGCTCATATATGTAGTAACGTATGTCATAATCAGTCAATGTGGGGTACAGAACTTTGAAATCTGTACTGTTCACATACTCAAATATCAAGCTAGGCGTTTTTGAGTGCTGATCTCTGACAATATCAAGAAGCTTGACAATATTTGGACCCCCACAAAGGTTCTGAAGTATTTTTATCTCTCTCTTTATCTGCACAAAGATCAATAGAAAGCTCACACTTAACCCTTAAATTATTATCCGATTAAATTTACAGCAAAGACCCAAATGAACGGCCAAAAAGATGGAGCAACTGAACAGAATATCAGAAGTAAATAAATGATAAATGACCATCTATTCCAACGATATATCTTTCCTCTCTCATTTGGGAAAACTGATATTGTAAATCCAACATCATAACCAACTCAAACAGAGCACCACATATTGTCAAAGTAGTTCTCTGGAAAACAGCCAAGCTAACTCATCAAAAATAAAGTAACAATTAAAATCCACCTTCTTTTTCTTAACAGGCTTGAGGATCTTGATTATGCACCGCTCACTGCTATTGACATTTATGCCCTCGAAAACCTCACTGTATTTTCCCCTTCCAACTTTCCGAACAACCTCATAATCATCTTGATCACTGAAAAAGAACACAAAGAAAAATTTTCTCAAAAATTCAGAAAATCACTAATATGACAATACACACGTTACAAAAAAAAATTAAAGCTGCTTCAGCATTAGCTCAAAGTCCCAAAAAACAAGTGAACAATGTTAAGTCAATAATCACTCCCTTCTCGAACCGAAAGATACTAATCCTACAACTAAAACTTACTCTAAAGCCAAAATATTTAAATAGATTTATTTTTACAAAAACAAAGCCAAAGTTTTGGTACTAAAGCTCAGTTGTTTTATTAAAACAAGCACCAGTCTTTGAATTTTATCAACAACAAAAAAATTGTATCCATTCCATACATATTCAATGTGATCCTTGATCAGGGAATCCAATCGACTTAAGCGACGCTACTTAATCAAAGAAACTAAAAACCTTACTTTCTGTTTGGTAGCTAAGAAAAGGGATGGAAAAAAAGAACAATAAAAAAGGGATCTTTACTACACAATTAATAAAAAGTTAGATGCTGAACCTTACCAAGCTAAAAAGCCATAAGATTTTTAGTCCCAAAATAATTATTCTCAGCTAACAAAATAAAGCAGCATGAGACGCATAATCCCCAATCAAATAAAAACTTAGGGTTAAGAAAATTAATTTAAATACCCCCATTGAACGGTGAGAGACTCGTAATCCCAGTACTCTTTGGGGCGAACGACATTGATATCGGCGTAGACTCGGGCTTTCGACATGGGTCGGCGATTCGAACCGGAGATCTCGACGAGTTTTGTGGTATTGGAGGTGAGGATGATGATGTGGCTGTAGCTGTGAGGGAGGAGGTAGGAGTGAGGGGTGCGCAGGATAGGAGGATGCGCGACCGGCGCACGGAAGGCAAGAAGGGCGCACAGTAGTAGCAGGAGGCGAGAAAGGAGGAGCAGTAGTGCTGGATTGTTGGCGTTGGGGTGCTGCAGCGTATCTAGCATGTGACACTACACCACTCCATTTACTTACCACGTTGCGCAATAAGCTGCGTTCTTTTTATGTGCGAGTCTGGGTTTGTTTGGTTTTTGTTAATAGCAAGGGTAAAAAGTTGCAAATTACCCCTGAAGTAGGAAAAAAATAGAGCTTGTTGCGCAGTGTATGCTACCACCCACTCCCAGATGAGTAGATCCCACAGTGGGCTGTACCAGCTGAGTACGAAGAAGCATACACCCTAAATGGAATAAACTTCTTTCTAAAGTTGGTGGATTTTTAGATTTTAGATTATGAAATTTTAAAATCTAAATTTTATCCCTTAAAATTTGAGAGCGTATGAATTTTACCCCTTAACGTTTCAGAATTTGAATTTTACTCTATAAAGTTTGAAAGTGTTTAGATTTTACACTTCTGTGGGGCCCTATTGCACTAACCACGCTGGCCCACTACGTGCGGCCCAAGGCCCGCGCCGAGGATAGTGCTAAGGCCAAGGACAATGGGAAATAACCCAGGACGTCCAAGGCCCGCGCCGAGGATGACCTGTCATCGGCACACCGACTTCACTAAAGGGAAAATATCCCACCTCCGTTGAATATATCTCACCAACATTCTAACCACTTTAATGGTGAGGTGACCTGAAAACCCTAAAGCATCAGTCACTTTAACTATTGTAAAGCCTGCAAAGGCGGCTGGGAAATAACATAAAGCCTACAAATACAGATGATGGGACAATCCCCTATGCTTAGAGGCTCAGATTATTGCCAGATGGACGGCTAAGATTAACAGAAGGAAACAATATATAATTAAGAGATTTCCCAACGTAAAAGGGGGAAGAAAGGGAGAAACATGATGGATCCTCGGCCTGGGCCGAGGACAAAGAAGCTTCATAAACACTTAGCCAAATTCTGACATTGAGAATCGAATAGATCTCATGCTATCAATTATTCACGATAAACTTTACACCAGCCATTGTTTACTTCGGTGATGCCAAATTCTTAAACCCACTTCTCTACAAATGTTATTGTTGAGAGTCCGTTACAAATCGAGTCCCTACAATTGGCGCCCACCGTGGGGCAGAATTTGTGCGCTGGTAAGTATGGTGATCGGTGTAAAGAAATCAAGGGCAACTTTTTCAGAAACAATTTACCAAAAACGATACAATCTACTACGGCAACAATCATTCAGAAGTCAACAATCACAAGAACAAAAATATGCGAAAAATAGAAAGAGTAAAAACAAGTCTACTTCTTTTATTCATACATAAAGAAAAATTCATTACATCTCTTACAAGTGAAGCCCGTGGGGCTTGTTCTAAAGCTAACTACAAAGGCAGACGCTTGACAAAGCCGGCAGAGGAACCAATGGTAGAAAGCAACGATGGCAGAAGAACAAAAGAAAAAAAAAGAGAGTAGAGGAAGAGATGAAGAACAAATATTAGAAAAGAAGTGAAGGACGAGAGGAGGAAAGAAAAGAAGAAGGCTCGTTGAGGAGCAAAAGAAAGAAGAGAGAAGAAGGATTAGAGGGAAGAAGAGCTACAGAGGAGGTGGAAGAGGTCGCGGCACAGGACGGCTCCGCTTCTGGGTTCCGCCTGATTTCCCTCCCACCCCCACTGTAGCCAGCTTGGGGGGTCAATGACCCATACCCAAGGGGAGGTGGTTACGTTCTTCCTGGATCCTCCTCCAGACGGCGAGGAGGGCTCCTCCTCTGGTTAGGTTGAAAAGAAGGAGAATCTTCGGATCTCCCATACACCCATCCCAGCGTAGCGGCCAGGGTTGGAGTGCCATCCTTGGCTCCTGATAGGGGCTGTGCATCCCCAATATCGCCCTTTCCAAGGGCCAACTTATTCGTAGGGACTCAGGCGGCTATGTTTGGCAGAGCCTTTTTGGGGAGGTATTTTTGGGAGAAATTTGAGATGGACGTTTGTTAAGTGTGAAGGAGAAGGTTGCCCTGGAAACGCCTTATATAGAAGGCGGGATATTGATGAGGGCCAATCTGCAATAAATCCCAGGGAGAGATTTCCGGAGGCAATAATGCCGCCCCAATTCCCAAGGGGCTTGTCAACCGTTAGATCCTCGTAGATCCATGGCCGGTATTAATGAGGAGACGCCTCATTAAACGAGAAGACACCAAAGCATCAGAACGCGTTGCTTGGACAATCCAGGAGACGCCTCGTTATCAGAAGAATCCCACCAAACGAAGAGGCAAAACACGGCAAGGTCTTATCCTCCACCAACTCCAGCCCCATTTATTATTATTATTACCCTGCTCGAAAAATGCGATTATTTAATGCTTATTGTAAATTGTAGTAATGTAAAATTAAACGGCTACGGATAAGTAGATAAAACCGATTAAAATGAGAAAACTAGGTACTGGACAGAACCAAGGCATTGCATGGTCCTCGGACCCAAACCTCATGGGGAAACCAGATACTTCAGATGGTTAAAATGAGAAAACTAGGTACTGGACAGAACCAAGGCATTGCATGGTCCTCGGACCCAAGCCTCATGGGGAAACCAGATACTTCAAATGGTTAAAATGAGAAAACTAGGTACTGGACAGAACCAAGGCATTGCATGGTCCTCGGACCCAAGCCTCATAGGGAAACCAGATACTTCAGATGATTAAAATGAGAAAACTAGGTACTGGACAGAACCAAGGCATTGCATGGTCCTCGGACCCAAGCCTCATGGGGAAACCAGATACTTCAGATGATTAAAATGAGAAAACTAGGTACTGGATAGAACCAAGGCATTGCATGGTCCTCGGACCCAAGCCTCATGGGGAAACCAGATACTTCAGATGATTAAAATGAGAAAACTAGGTACTGGACAGAACCAAGGCATTGCATGGTCCTCGGACCCAAGCCTCATAGGGAAACCAGATACTTCAGATGACTAAATGAGATAGAGAAACTCAATACTTCCAGCAGGAAGAACGTTTCATCATGAAAACTAAACGTTAAGAAAAACCAAGGTCTTGTATGGTCCTCGGACCCAAACCTACATGGGAACCAGTCACTATGAGATAATACAAATGCTGAACGGAACCAGGGCTCTTGTACGGATCATGAGCTCAAAACTAAGGCGAAGCCAACTCCCTTTCAGGTGCCAAATAAACGAGTCCCATCAGGGACAAAAAAACCATGAAAAATTGAGTGCTATAGCACAAACGACGCAAGCCTATCCATCCTCGGGCGACCCTTTGCGCAAAAAGAAAGCTGCAAAAAACAGCTGAAGTAGCGATAACACTGTCGGTACGGTAAAACCCAACAGGCCGAGAAAAGGCGCCGAGAAAGTCAAAATCCTCCTCTCCGCCCAAGGGGACGTGCAGCAGAATTTTGAGGGGCTATTGTGGGGCCCTATTGCACTAACCACGCTGGCCCACTACGTGCGGCCCAAGGCCCGCGCCGAGGATAGTGCTAAGGCCGAGGACAATGGGAAAGAATCTAGGACGTCCAAGGCCCGCGCCGAGGATGACCTGTCCTCGGCACACCGACTTCACTAAAGGGAAAATATCCCACCTCCGTTGAATATATCTCACCAACATTCTGACCACTTTAATGGTGAGGTGACCTGAAAACCCTAAAGCATCAGTCACTTTAACTATTGTAAAGCCTGCAAAGGCGGCTGGGAAATAACATAAAGCCTACAAATACAGATGATGGGACAATCCCCTATGCCTAGAGGCTCAGATTATTGCCAGATGGACGGCTAAGATTAACAGAAGGAAACAATATATAATTAAGAGATTTCCCAACGTAAAAGGGGGAAGAAAGGGAGAAACATGATGGATCCTCGGCCTGGACCGAGGACAAAGAAGCTTCATAAACACTCAGCCAAATTCTGACATTGAGAATCGAATAGATCTCATGCTATCAATTATTCACGATAAACTTTACACCAGCCATTGTTTACTTCGGTGATGCCAAATTCTTAAACCCACTTCTCTACAAATGTTATTGTTGAGGGTCCGTTACAAATCGAGTCCCTACAACTTCAAATTCTGAAACTTTAGAGTGTAAAATCTAAATACTCCTAAAATTTATAGGGTAAAATCTAAATTCTAAAATATCAAGGTGTAAAATCTAAACATTTCCAAATTTCATGAGGTAAAATTTAAATTCTAAAATTTTAAGTTGTAAAATTCAAACTGCCTAAACTTTATGGGTATAATTACAATTTACCTAAAGAGTAAATAGGGTTAAGGGTGCATTTGGGTAGAAATAATTTCTACCCACGTCTGCGTTTCCAGTGTTTTCTCCTTCTTTTTTTTTGGCATGTGTTTGAGGAGACAAATTCCACTGTTACGGCTACTATTCATGCACTGTTCATGAACAGTAGCCGTAATATTTGACTTGTTATCCATTTTTCAGCACATTAGTGAGTTCTGTGCACTGTTCACGGGACCCACAAACTTTACTTTTCAGTAACTTTTTCATTAAAAATGGGTCTCACGGTACTATTTAAACATTTAAAAATTATTTTGCTACAATGTTTTCAGTTTTCAGATGTATCCAAACGAACCCTAAATAATAACAATATTTATCCGGGGTTGGGAATTTTTTTTTTTAAGGTACCTATAGAGTTTGAAAAATGCCACTGTTCATTGCAACGATAGTTTATGGACGTTTCTCAAAAAAAAAAAAAATGAATTGTTTGATTAAGAAAAAATCTATAAAAAAAATTATATTTTACCACCTTAAATTATACTCTATAATACACTTTGCACCCTATATTTTTCAAATTCACTTTTTACACTCTAAACTATGACACTTATTATACTTTGCATAATAATATTAAGTTTTATGTTAACTTGGACGGAAATTCAAATATAATCAAGAGTATAATTTAGAGTGATAAAAAATAATTCTCTTTTGTTTTTAAGGGATTGAGATGAATAGCAATTAGGTCTTTTTACATTATGCTATATATTTCCATACAAGTTAATAACAAATTTAATGCCGAGATGCAAAGTGTAACAGAGATCATAGTTTAGGATGTAAAAAATGTTTTCAAAAAGTTTAAGTGGTGTTTGGTTAAAGAAAAAAGTAGGTGTATTATGTATTCAATTTCAATTTTTTGTGACACCTACTACTGAAATACTTGTTTGGTTTAAGAATTTGTATTCAGTTTTCAAATTCAATATCCTAAAATTTGGATTTCAATCCAAAAAATGAAAATACGTTTGGTACAAAGTGTAATTGAGAGTATTGTTTAGAGCGGTAAAATGTAATTTTCTCAAAAAAAAGAAAAAAAAAATCATAAGTTAACTTCATTTGTAAGTTAGAATGCAGAGCAACCTTTTGGCTTGATGCATTGGTTTATCAACAGCTTCACAGCCAGAAAAATTCCATTTCCCATAAGAAACAATCCTGGAAGTTTAATGAATGAAACCTTATCAACTAACATAATAAAAAATCTATAATTATATCACCCCGTTGAGATATATTCGAACTGGATCTTCTAAAAAGTTGGAGGCAAGTCTATCTCTAATTTGTAAATAGGGTAAAGGCCGAAGAGAATTATAAAATTACTTTCACCCTTATGTTACATTGGATTCATACTACAGCTTTAGGTTGGATTTGCTCAAAATCAAATACCTCAAACATGAGGCGTCTTACATCAGGCTTCCCATAAACAGCATATGAAAGCCCATGAAGGGATTGTTGAACTGCCGTTGTAGCTGGATTCCTCATTTTTCGATTGTGTTCGTATTTCTCTTGAACATCTTCAGCGTAGATGACAAAGCGATGGAGATGCTTGTCCCTCAAATATCTCCCGCAGAACTTGTTCATAAGAGTACGCCGGTGCCTCTCCTGTAGCCATAATCCAGGAGCATCTAAATGCTTCATCAACAGCCTCTCAGCCATCACAAGATCCTAAAGAAAGCAAAAACAGACAGTTATCAAAATGTCTGATTTCCACACAAAGGGGAAATCAAAATTTGGATTGTGCTTTTAAATCAAGAAATAATGCATTTGTCTCTATCAAGAGGCCAGAGAACAGCTGCACCAATGCAGTAAAATTTTATTACCTGGATCTTTTGCCCAAGATATTCTAGGCGCTCATAGCAAAAGCGAGGATGCTCAAACTTGTGTTTTGATGGATGAAGAAAACAAAGCTGTTTTTCAGAGAGAAATTAAATTACACGTCAGGAGACAAGGGCTAGGCAAAATTTCACATATATCAGACAATTAATAAATATACATTTTATATAAGGATTATATGAAAATTAAACAAAGGAGACTTCAAAACTGAATATATCAAAAGATACCAAGTAGCAATTCCAATTCATAAACAAATCTTGATAATTTGGGGTTCATGGTGTCTGGGAGCAGGTTGGTTAACCAAATGCTGCACCAAGTGTACCCTAGTGAACTTTACATGTGTAATAATGACCTCTTGTTCATGAGATATGATCCCTATCCAATTGTGCTACAACATATGCTACAATCAATAGGTGATAACAATATGTGGTTTTGAGGAGGAAAAGGAAAAGTAGAATGATAGGCAGCAAAAGAACTACCTGTAGCCCAAGTCCAAGTTCAATGTTCCTTACTTTAGTAATGTCTGGGATTCTATCTTCCATTTTTAAGGGGTATCCCAGTGCTCGCATGACTTGAGGTCTGCTCTCATAATCCCATATATTGCCTCTGAACCGATGCATGCCCGGTGGAACGCAAGCCCTGAAGAGCCTTGGGTGTGCAAAAAGAGCATCTTCTGGAGGCTGTGAAGGGGTGGGAAAAAAAATTACTAGTGGACTCCTTCCAACAATGATAAGATTAAAATTTCCGCTATCCATTGAAATTCTGCAAGCAAATACTACCTAGACAGTCACTTTAATTTCTGATCTCAAGAATTAGCCTGCAAAATTAGTTTCCTTTTACATTTTGATAATTCAATAGTTGGGGGTGGGGGGATTTGAACTTGGACATCACTGTGGGAAACACCAGGAGGTACCAGTTTAGCTACTAGACTCTCAACAAATTACTTCCCTTTTACTATCTGAAAAACAATGTCCCCCACACATCCAAATCAAGAAACTTTTTTTTTTTTGGATAAATCCAAATCAAGAAACTTGTCCAGTCTAAAACAGCTAGTTCCAAATTTAAATCTGTCAAGCTTGTCAGGCTTGGGTGTGCCAAGTGTGTCACTGAGCACAAAACTAGATTCTTGTGTTTACTATTTAATAGAGAAATATCATAAACAAATCACAGAAAAGCAAATTAGAGCTTGCCTTATAAGCTGCAACCTCTTGCCAACTGAGCTTTTTGCCTTCAAATTCAACAGAGACATAATCTACATCTTCAAGTTGTCTTCGTTCTCTTGGTTGGCAGTCCTCAGCTTCTGGGTCCATGCCAAATACTTCAAAAAGAACACGATATACTTCTGGCATACCAAAACACAAATATATTGCCCCAAACAAAGCCCAGAAGACAGACCTGCTCATAACATAAAAAATTTAGAACTCAAACGTGTTTTGCTCATCAATTATGATTTTCTTAACTTATCAACAAAAAAAAGAGTGTCCTGCCTGTTAGTTACGAATTCTCATGACACTAAGCATATCCATTACATTAAATAATTTTACAATAGAAATTAGCAAAGTTATAGTTGATGCAGTTATGATCCAGTGCAGGAAGGTAAGATGTTCCTCGGATGGGTTTGTACAATTTTTTTAATTGGTTAGCACTGAAGATCCTGACTATTGATAATCTTCACAAGAAGCATGTATTGATAATAGATTGGTGTTGTATTTGTAAAAGAGGTGCTATAGATCATCTACTACTTCACAGCTCCTTGGCAACAGATATTTGGTCTTTTTTCTTTACATTGTTTGGGATAGTTTGGGTGATGGCAAAATCAGTGCTCATGGAGTGTTGACGAGTACTCCTTCATCACCATAGAGCTGCTAAGGCTTGGCAAGCCATGCCGTTATGTGTTGTGGAATTTGTGGAGTGAAAGAAACAAGAGGGTCTTTGATGGAGTTCAACATCCTAATTTTGTAATCAAAGATTCTATATTACAATTAACCTATCAAAAAAAAAAAAAAAGATTCTATATTGCAATCCTTGTATGATTGGATACAAGCAGTGGGTGGCATCCCATTGATGCCTTTTGTTGATTTCATAGATTCTCTCTTTGTCATTTGTATTCTTGGAAAAGGGACTGTGCATATTTATTCTGTGTCTTTCCCTTTTCCTTTTTCAATAAAAATTTCTTTGCCCACCCATTGATGACTTTTGTTGATTTGATAGATCTAGTCCTCAGTAGTGAAGCATTGAGTCCCTACCATAAAGCATCTCACCATCGGTAAGTGCATGACGCATTACTTTTGTCACATTTGGTCCAATGTCACAGAAAAAAGTCTCAGCAGCTATTTGAAAGAAGAAGTTACACAAACATTACCAATCTATTGACAAAGGCTTCCTTAGCCAAATAGAACATTCAGCTCTAAATCCATAGTAGTTAGTGCTGATGAGAAACAAGAGCTTTCAACATCAGTGTGATGAAAGAGAGTTCATCATGAATAGGTGAATAGCATAAAACGTGAGAGCCAAAGGATGATGAGTGATGACAAAAATGGGCAGAATCATGACACTTGCCATTGAAAACAAGAATGGAATAGAGAATCTTTTGCTAATGGATGCATAGCATACTTAATAAAGGCATGCCAAGTTGGAAGGCAGGAATGCACATAATCTCTGAACCTAGCTACAGTCATTAACTTGGTGCACACATAAATGACTTTTCTATTTTCAAAGTCAATGGTTCATTTCAATGAGCAAGTTTATACAATAAGACTTAAGGGCTCTCTTCCAAAGACGTTATTTCTCTCTATGATAAAAGTATAACAACATATGAATTTCTGATAAAGTGAAATATCATTGCCCCTTGTTGACAACATATCCATATAAAGCATTTTACAACATTAGCAACCAGAGAACATGCAAGAATTTTTAACATAAGCAACTTTAATCAGCACCCCCCATAACAAGGTGCACACATCAATGGAGCAATAACTAACAGAAGACCATTAAAAGTAAATATCTTGGTAATTCTAGCCAATGACACTCAACCTCCATCAGAATTATCATTCAGTCGAGGAGCAATCAGACGCACAGCCATGTTCAATACCATAATACCCATTACTGAAAAACATCTTGCCCACATGTTTCAATTCCAAACTAAAATTTCTATTCTTCCATTAGACATCTACTCAATCAACTACCAAATTGTTCAATCATTCTATTCTAAGTCCAAGAATTTAAACCAGATTAAAAAATAGAATGTAACTTACTTCACAGGCGGCTCGCGCTCCATCCTCTTCAACTTATCCATATCATCAAATGGAAACACCAAATTCTGCAAGCTCGCGGCTTTAATCCACTTGGGCAGGTGCTTCTTCCCAATCAACGCATACACCCTTTCTCTCATCGGACCCGGCGATTCCCTCGGATACCTTTGCAAAAAAAACTCTGCAAGCGCCAATTCAAGCACATACTGCCCCAAGAACAGCAACCTGGTGTGCCCAGACCTCACGTGCCGCGCCCTCGTCCTCTCACCCGTGGGGTGCTGAAAAGCCAAATACAACAATGTATCAAACTGTTTCGCCGGGTTATCATCCCCGAAATTTTCCGAGGGCTCCAGAGGGTACCCGAGAGCTTGCTTGGCCTCGAGCAAGTACTCATCCATCCAAGTCTTGTCAGCATTGTTAAGACGCGAAGACGGCAAGCAAGAGCTCAACAATGGAAAGGCTTTAAGAGAGAGTTGAGGGCTATTGAGGAACCTCTCCGCTAATCTCTTGTCATCTAATGGGGGTCTCAGTATAAATTTCTTAGGGGGAAACTTTTTCTTCGGAGCAGTGCCTCTTTTACGCTCAGCTAGCTCTCTGAGGAGTCTCTGGGGACTGTTTTTGGGGAGCTCTTGTTGTGGCCCTTGTGGGTCTACCGCGACAGCGAAGATACGGTGATTTGGGCAAGTGGGGTTTGCGAATTTGAGAGTTTTTGTGTGGATTAGGATGGGAAATGGAGAGAAGGAAGACGAGAAAGAGTAATGGTTACAAGGTGAGGATGTGGATGGGTTTGGAAAGTGTATGAAGGAAGAAGAAAGTTCCATCAGTAGGGAGTGAAAGTGTGGAGTTGAAGTGAGGAGCTGAGCATTAATTAAGGAGTTTGAAGATATGAGAAATGGGGTATGGGAGATTGGGTTTGAATTTGGTTTGGCATTGAAAGGAGGAGTGGGAGGGTTTTTGTGTTTTCGTGAAGCAGGGTTTTGAGGGGTTTTGAGAGTGGTGGATAAGATAATGGAAAGAGTGGCATAAGGGTAGCTCCGGTATAAGATATTTTAGAAGATGAACGGTGACCGTTTGGGTTATGTAAACGACGCCGTTTCGTAACGTTAGCAGCAATAGCACAAAAGTCAACGGGATTTGTTGATGGATGAGTTTGTTAGACGGTCTGTCGTTTATTTAAAAATTAAAATGGTGCCATCCTAGAGCCTTTGATCTTGGAGCAACATGAGAACCACATATTAGAGAGGGGTAGTGTGTGAGTTCTAATTAGCTAAATTAATAAAATCACTTATTTCTCCAAAAAAAAAAAAATTGATAAAGTTTTTTGTCGTGGACTTAGAGACTACACAAAAAACCAATTAGTTTCTTTGCTTGATAATAAAAATCAATTATCATGGAAAAGATGTTATAGATTGAAACTCTATCGTATCTAAGAAAAAAGGGATAGTGAATCCTAAAAATGATTACTTAGCTTATGATGTTATATTCTCTAAATGAGAGTATTATCCAACGAAGTTGTCATATTTGAAATTACATCATTATTTATGAACGAAACTAAAACCATAATTTACATGGCTTTTGGTCCTATTCACAATCTAAAAAACAAAAATTTCCGTAGCTAAAAAAAAGTTTAGAAGCCAAAATCTAAGGCTGGAGGCTAGATTACAGAATGAGAAAGTATTAGACACTCATTCTACCCAACTCTAAACTCTATCTTCAAGGATTTAATGGCTATATCATGTTACACATAAACATGCATTCAATCTAACGTCATGGCATCATCTTTCAAATCATGTATTTGTTGGGTATGTTTTAAAATTTAAGCCCATGATATTTTGTTGTAAAGCCCAAGCCTATGCTCTAAAATTTTCCTTGGCTAGCGTGGGAATTTTTGGCAGAAAACAAAACCCTTAATCTTCTCATATTTCCTTATAAAATAGTCAGCCGCACCTTCCCATGTTTTGCAAAAAATACATAGCGGCTTGTGACATCAATGGGAAAAAAAATTCCTTCGTTTTTGCCTTTCCATTTTTCACTCTAATCATCTTTAACTACTTCCTTTTTTTTTAGAGCTCTAAGACTAAAAAAAAACCTGCATATATGATATTAGTTAAAAATAATAAAACATATATTACTTTTGATACTCTCGCTACTTTGTTTCTACTGAAAATTTTCTCTTGGGCATTTATGTTCTTATTGATTAACAAAATGTATGATGTTCCTAATATTGTCTTAGAATCTGAGGCAACACTTGTTTCGGAAATGAAATTAGTCAATAACATAACTGATTGGGTAGTGGACATTGGGGCTACTAAAAACATTTGCTTCAGTAAGGAGTTATTTCTTAATTATGAGGAAGTTATAGATGAAGAGAATGTTTATTTGGGAGACTCTCGTACTGCAAGAGTTTCTAGAAGGGGAAAGGTACTTTTTAAATTTACTTTAGGTAAGTCTTTAGCCTTGCACTTTGTTCTTCGTGTTCCTAACATGTGTAGAAACTTGGTGTAAACTTGGTGTTTGGGTTCTTGCTCAATAAGGCAAGCCTAAAAATTGTTTTTGAATCTAATAAGATTGTTCTTAGTCAAAATGGTGATTTCGTGGGCAAGGGATTTTGTCATGAAGGCTTATTTGTGCTTGAAACTGATTATGAGAATATGAATATATCTAGTAACTCTTCTGCTTATATTGTTGAATCTTTGGATCTTTGGCATGGTAGGCTAGGGCATGTGAATGTTGCAACCATTAAAGAATGAAACAAATGAGCCTAATTCCAAACTTAACTAATTCAGAGCATTCAAAGTGTGAAATATGCGTAGAAGCAAAACATTTCAAAAAACCTTTCAAAACTGTTGAAATGAGCTTTGAACTTTTAGAACTCATTCATAGTGACTTAGAAGATTTCAAAAATTATACGAGTAGAGGAGGTAAAAAATATTATATGACATTTATAGATGACTACTCTAGATATACAAGAGTATACCTCTTAAGTAGTAAAGATAAAGCTGAAAACATGTTCATAAAATTTAAGACAAAAGTTGAAAATCAGAAAAATAAGAAAATTAAAAGGCGTAGGTCTAATAGAGGAGGAGAATATGGTTCAGCTTTGTTTAAAAAATTTTGTGAAGAAAATGGTATTATTCATGAAGTCACTGCACCTCGTACACCTGAACAAAATGGAATAGGTGAGAAGAAAAATAGAACACTAAAGGATATAATGAATGCCATGCTCATTAGCTCTGGTCTTCCTACCAACATGTAGGGGGAGGCTATCCTTTCTGCATGTCATGTATTAAACAGGGTCCCACATAAAAAGATTAGAAAAACCCCATATGAACTATGGGAAGGACGTGCACCAAACTTAGGGTACTTGAAGTTGTGGGGTTGTTTGGCAAAGGTTGGAGTTCCTGAACCACATAAAGAAAAGATAGGTCCTAAAACCAAGGATAGTGTCTTCATAGGATATGCACAAAATAGTCCTGCCTATAGGTGCTTAGTTTTGGAGACTAACACCATACTTAGATGAAAACCACTCAACGCAAGAGTTAAGACATAGTAAAAGACCTAAAAATGGAACCAACTTTGGGCCTGACTTTATCACTGCTTTTCTCATTGAAGATGACCCAAAAACTTATCAAGAAGCCATGAAATCAGTAGATACAACCTTTTGGAAGGATGTAGTCTACAGTGAGTTAGAATCAATTATGGCTAACTATACATGGGAATTAGTTGAACTTCCTAGAGGATGCAAGACCATTGGTTGCAAATGGGTGTTTAAAAAGAAATTAAAAGCAAATGGGTCCATAGACAAATTCAAAGCTAGACTAGTGGCAAAAGGGTATACTTAAAAGGAAGAGATAGATTACTGTGACACTTATTCACTGGTGACAAGATTAACTACAATTAGGATTCTGATTGCTATGGCCTCTATACATAAATTGATTGTTCACCAAATAGATGTCAAAACAGCATTCTTAAATGGTGATTTAGATGAAGAAATTTACATGGACCAACCAGAGGGTTTTATGGTTCAAGGACAAGAAATTAAAGTGTGTAAACTTAGAAAATCATTATATGGTTTGAAACAAACTCCCAAACAATGGCATGAAAAATTTGATAACACTTTAATTTCTAATGGATTTGTTGTGAACGAATCTGATAGATGTGTGTATAATAAATTCTCTGGTGATAGTGGTGTTATCATATGCCTATATGTGGATGACATGTTAATTTTAGGAACTGACTTGGATGTTGTAAAAAGTACTAAAGATCTCTTATCTTCAAACTTTGATATGAAAAACCTTGGAGAGGCGGATGTAATTTTGGGAATAAAAATCATAAGGAATAGTGAAGGGATTACACTTTCCCAATCACACTATGTTGAGAAAGTACTTAAAAAATTCAACCATTTTGATTGTGACCCTATGAGAATTCCATATGACCCAAGCATACATTTAAAGAAAAATAAAGGGTCTCTTGTTGCACAATCTAAGTATATTAAAATTATTGGTAGTGTGATGTTTCTAATGAATTGTACACGCCCTGATATTGCGTATGCTGTTAGTAGACTTAGTAGATATACACATAATCCTGCCTATGAACATTGGAATCACTAACTTGTCTCTTAAGATATTTGAAAAGCACCATGAATTTGGGCCTTACATATACAAGTCGTCCAACAGTATTAGAAGGCTATTGTGATGCAAACTGGATATAAGATAATGATGAGACCAACTCCACTAGTGGTTATTTTTTCACCCTGGATGAAGGAGCTATATCTTGGAAGTCTTCTAAACAAACCTGCAATGCTAGATCAACTATGGAGTCAGAGTTTGTTGCTTTAGAAAAGGCATGTACTGAACCTGAATGGCTTAGAAATTTACTTGCTGATATACCAAAATGGGATAAGCCATTACCATCAATATCATTGCATTGTGATTCCCAAGTTGCAATTGTATGTGCAAGAAATAAAATTTATAATGGGAAGAAGAGGCATATACACCTAAAACACAATATAGTGTGGCAACTCATAAGTAATGGTGTAATTGCCATGGAGTTTGTACGGTCAGAAAAGAATCTTGTGAATCCTCTGACCAAAGGGCTAACTAGACATTGGTCTATGATACATCGCGGGGGATGGGACTTAAGCCCATTGAGTGAATCACCCATGATGACAACCCAACCTATGTCAACAAAGGTTCAATGGGCATCATGGAGAGATTCAAGATAGCATTATTAGTGAGAATGAGATCTCATTGTCCCTCTTTATGGTGCAGATAGTGCCTACTACCCAACTAGTGAGGTTGAGTTTAAGACTCTTAATGAATTCATGGCCTTTATAGGTGGTGTGTGGCAGTACACACTTGATGAATTCAACTATGTGGGTGTAGAGGTGGGGCCGCCTCCTATGAGAGTGAGGGCAAACTCTCTAGAGCACTCATGAAAATCCAAGTGGGGTGCATGGCCGAAATGTGCCAAATTGAGAACTCGTCCAAGAATTCACAAGTAAAGGTGTTCGTATTCTTGTGGTGAAACTAGTTCAAGATCTAGTATCACCAAGATTTTGTGAATTCTAGAATACAAATACCAAGCGTTGATTCAAGTCCACAAGACATCAACACTAATTTCATCTTGTGATTGCCCAATTTTTTAAAAATCAAAATTTTAAAACATGTGGGGGATTGTTGGGTATGTTTTAAAATTTAAGCCCATGATATTTTGTTGTAAAGCCCAAGCCCATGCTCTAGAATTTTCCTTGGCTAGCGTGGGAATTTTTGGCAGATAACAAAACCCTCAATCTTCTCATATTTCCTTGTAAAATAGTCAGCCGCACCTTCCCATGTTTTGCAGAAAATACATTTGTGATATCAATGGGAAAAAAAATTCCTTTGTTTTTGCCTTTCCATTTTTCACTCCAATCATCTTTAGCTACTTCCTTTTTTTTTTAGAGCTCTAAGACTATCAAAAATTTTTTTTTGCATATATGATATTAGTTAAAAATAATAAAACATATATTACCTTTGATACTCTAGCTACTTTGTTTCTGCTGAAAATTTTCTCTTGGGAATTTGTGACGAATTCAAAACTCTATTTGTGAGTGCACATTAACAGAGTTGCCGTCGTATCCTGAAGAGCGACTGCCTGAGCCATTTGCACCGACAGATTCATTCCAGTGGGGGCGAAATCACTTCTTAAGGATAGCGGATTTAGTTCCGTGCCTCGACGATAAGTTTTACTTAATCCTTAATTTTATACGCTTTTGTACTTGTCTATTTTGCTTATAAGTTAATTTGAGCATATCTTGTTTTATTGATATATTATTGATATTGCTTAGTAATTTTGTTAATCAAATTGGACAATTTTCCAAACTATACTTCCAACTATATCATGTATCATAGTCAAAGAAAGCTTGAGCTCTCAAAATGAGAATTTTTTTTTCTCAAGAGAAATATGTTCATCACTTCTTAGAAATCATTTTGTATGTTATCTCATGTCATGATCATACTCATCATGTATCCTTTCAATTTCATTCATCATGTTAGGTTTCATTCAAAAATTAAAATCATATTAGTCATCAATTTTATTATATTATGTTTTCATTGGGGAGTGGCGAATCCTATACATATTATCCTCAGATCATGATAATGCCCACCACAAATTGAGTGATCTTGAAGCCAACTCGCTGCCAACTGAATCTCGGATTGGATTGGACAGTCCTACTATTGACATCTACAAATTAAAGATTTATAAAAACAACATTATTTTTTCTTTTTGTACATAAATTTGAATTTTGAATGTCTTTGCTAGAAGCACTAAATAATGTCAATCAATTAAGCTGCAAGGTTCTTCACGTACAACATCCTCTTAATTAAACTAACAAAACCATCCTTTGCATGTTCCTCAAAAAAAAAAAAAAAAAAAAAAAAAAAAAAAAAAAAAAAAAACTATCCTTACTAACGACAGACAGCAAAATCACCCTCACAAACATGCAGGTCATGGGTCACCATCACTACCAGGCCAGCACCGCAACATCGTCAATTGCATCTCCCAGCAAGGCAATGGCGCCCATCGCTACTTACTCGGGTCACCTGAATCACCGAGCCCACTCATTCAAATGCAACACCGCCTGTAACTATGCCAACAACAATGGCAGTTGACGAGAAAACAAAGTAACATACGTGGTAGTTCTTTTATATAAGTTCGTTTTATAACCAGATTTGTTAAAAACTACTTTAAAAGGCCATTTAACAGCATGTGTCCCATCAAAAATGAAAATTTATCAGCTTGTGAAGCGGTAATGGGTAGTTAAAAATATTTTAGCTTAAAACCGGTGTGGAGAGCTATCTTCCTCCAACTCGTTTTTTAATGTGATTTTTTTAATAAGTTATATAATATGCTTAAATAAACATTAATAATTTTATAAATTGTTAGTGGGTTGGAGAAGATATCTCCAAACTGATTTGGAGTTAAATTTTGTCTAAATTTGTGGTAATGAAACTGTAGGGACACGTTTTGCAGCTCAGTGAGTCCAGTACAATAAATTTGTAGAGAGTGGGTTAAAGAACTAGGCACTAATGAATTTGACAATGGCTAGTATGGATGTAGAAGATGATTAAACAAGAACAAGGAACATAGAGCTGAATGAATTCATTGTCCGAGGAGGTAAGTTTTCATATAAATTGATTAAACAAAGTACAAGCGCAATTTAGATTGCTATAGTGCCTTTTCTCTATTTTTCCCCATCCCCTTCCTCATGGAGGTCTCTTACATTATATAGCTCCCTTTGGACCATCTTGATCCTACACTTGTTGATCATCTGAACCCTTATTTGAGTACCTGTCCCATCAAACATCCTCTTTGACTTTCTGTGAGTTGTGGTAACCAAGGCAACACTGTTCAGAGGTCTTCTCCACATAAATGAGGTAAGAAAAGTAGCTGTAGTGCATTCAATGCGGTGATAGTAGCTTTCCCTTAGATATTTTTGGGTTCCCATCTTTCTTGTACGTTTATGACGCACGTCCCTATCATTAGAGTTTCCTAGAAGGTTACTTTGATCATTAGAATCTACATCTGATCTATATTTAGCTCATCCGAGAAGATATTTCTCCTCGGACCACCTTCTCATTTGTATCTTGCTCATTAAGTCCTGAGTCTGAACCATTCATTACTATTTGTTCGTCATCGGACCACTCACGCTCTCGGCCAAGGCCCAAGGCCCAAGGCCCTATATACAAACTTGGGCCCTTACCCCCACAGAAACAATTAAGTTAAAGATTTCAAATGGGAAAATTATGAATAATTGAATATGAGAAATTCAAATGTTGAAGTCATGAAATTCAACTTCCCAAGATCTTAAATTTAATTTTTTTTAAATATATATTTTGTCCTAAAGCAAATTCAAATTCCATTTTTCTTTCTCTTCCTCCTCATCCAACCCCTCTCTCTCTCTCCACTTTAATTTTTCCCTTCTATCCATTTGGCTACTTCCTCTTCACTTATTTTTTTCCCTCTCTAGTTTATCACAGTCGCATTTGGACATGGACAAAGCTTTCATCCGTTGTTCTAATGCATTGAATAGGACACAATATGAACACATGCCAAAAATACGTACACTAAATGCAAGCCAAACCCTTTTGACATATAATATTTGCAAGTAAAAATATTGAAAAATCATTGCAGAAAGTTAGAGGCAAAAAATGCTAACTACCACCAAAAACAATAAAATAATTGGATACTCTCTCGAATTGTAGCCATGAGGTAGTCTTTTTTTCTTAATGAATGGTGAATCCTACCATGAATTTAATTATTTAAATCCAATATTATGTAAGAGTAGAAAACACCACATTATTGTACTTTTAGAGTATTATATAATTACTCCCAAATACATACATTTTGAAAGACTCAAAACATAAACATTCAATGTATAAGAAAATTTTTTCAAATGATGCCAAACATAAATACCACTTAAAATGAAAGTAACGTAATCTTAAATGAGTTAGAAAACGATTTTGTAACTTCTCTTATTTAGCTTTCCATGAGATAAAGTTGTTTTCTATTGAAAAAAAAAAATAGTAGAAAACAATCTCTAAAAAATAAATCATACTTTTTATGTTGACCAAAAATAATTTTCATTTAATTCAAATTTTTTTATGCTACCAAAACACTAAAAAGCCAAAAAAAAAAAAAAAAGTCTACCTTCACAAAAAGTTTTCCAATTTCCAACGAAACAAACGGTTACAACATTTCATGGGATTCCAATGATAATTTAATTTGTACTTTTGCTGAGATATTTGACATTAAGAACGAATGAATAATTGCGGATGCGTACATCAAATAGACATCGATCACATGTTCACATGTGCAGACGCACCCTAAGTACCATAGCCTTCATTTCTTCTACTAGGCTAAGAACGTGGCTAAAGTGAAGCTATAGCCACTTCTTGTTTTTAATCGGAACTTGTTTTTTTTTCCTGAATAAAAGGAAGTTTTAGGGGGTGAACTTATGTTCTACGCCGTGTACTTACACCGAATTTCATTATGATTTAATGTGAAGATGTATGTTCTTGCTTGGAATGAGTGAAAAGAATACTTTTTTTTTTTTTTTTTTAATTTTTATAATCAACCAAGTGAAAGAATACTTGGTTAGGACATAGGAGGAATGAACCGTGGAACATGCACATAGGAGTGTTGGTGAGGTGCAGTTTTGGGCCATTTTCAGTACCACACTTTGCAATGTGATTTAGCTAAAACCATAACTATACCACACCTTATTTTTGCGGTCACATGTACGGTGCGGTTTAGAATTTAGCCAAAACCATAACCGCACTACACCTCATTTTTGCAGTCACATGTGTGGTGCTATTTATAAGATGCAGTTTGAACGGTTTGAAGTCGATATATTTTTCAAATTTTTGGTTTTTCCTACCCCAGCCTAAAACTAATTTTTCCCTTTGTTTTGGGCCAAGTTTTAAATTATTGAGCTAGTTTTTCTTTATTTTGGACTGGCTTTCTTAGTTAACACTTACTAGGGCTATCGAACTTTTTTTTTTTTAAACTAGGATTATTAAATTATTAATAATATATGTAATATTAAAAATAAATAAATATATTAATATATAGAGAGGGTGTGGTGTGGTGCGGTTTGTACAGTTTTCTTATTATAAAACCGCAAACTGCATTGCACCATGCGATGCACTGTTACTTGCAGTGCAATGCGGTTATGCCCTTTTACCGATAGTTTTGATGCGGTTTGGTGAACACACCTAATACACACTGTTCTTACTTCTTATAAGCTAAGTTAGTGGCCAATGCCTTAGAAAAATAAAGGACGCAAATTGTCTGATGACCTTGTCTTCTTTATATGTCCACCTCCTGATGTTATTTCTTTGGGTTTGATGTATCTGAGTTGTACTCCATTAGAGCCTTTTTTTTATTTTTTTTATTTTTAAGAAAGTTTTAACCTATGACGTCCGTTCCTAATGATAACTTTTTATTGTCAGACCAAGACACCAATCAGTTTTTGGTGTAGGCGAGGATTGAACCCCAAATTTCTTATACAACTATCAAAGACTTTACTTGTAAGAATTAAGCAACAAGTAGGTAGTTCTTGATGACTTTAAAGAATGGGTTGGAAAAATAGACTTTAAAGAATTAAGCAACAAGTAGGTAGTTCTTGATGACAAAGGAATGAAAATAACAAATTTACACCAAGGAAAAACGCCCTCGGCAATGTTCGAGGAGGCTAGTTCTTATGTATTGCTCTCGAAGCTGGATTACAAGTTTGATTCCTGATTGCCACAATGTTTCTCTTCTTCACTTTTCGATCCCCCTTTCACTAGGGGTTTCTTACATTATATATATATATATATATATATATATATATATATATATATATCCCTCTTATCGATTTTGGCCCTCCATTTGTTAATCATCCTAGCCACTACTTGAGTACTTATCCCATCGGACACCTCTTTGGTCCTCTGTGAGTTGGGATAGCCAAGGCAGCACTGTTCAGGGGTCTTCTCCACATAAATGCAGCCAGAAAGTTGGCTACAGAGCATTCAATGCAGTAGCAACAGCTTTTTTCCTAGATAACTCTGAAACTTCATCCCTCTTGTACGTTTATAACACACGTCCCTATTAGTAGAACCTCCTGGAAGGCCACTCTGATCAACAGGATATACCTTTGACCTGTGCTTTGCTCATTCGAGGAGATACTTCTCATCGGACAACCTTTCTCAGTCTTTCTGATTGTATTTTACTCATGGGGTTCTGAGCTTTACACCCACACTATCGTTTATACGTCCTCGGACCACCAACCTCCTCGACTAAGGCCCAAGGCCCAATATACAACTTTGGACCCTTATCCCTATATTATTGGTTAAGCTAACTGAAACCCACCATTAGAAATTTTATTTAAATGAGTATTGTTTTGAAATGCGATTTATTAGCTTTTTTTTCTTACTATCTTGTTTTCAAAAACACAATTTCAATAATTTTTTTATACAAGATAGGAACAGTTTCAATACTTTAAAATATTGAAGTTGTTGTGTTTTGAAAACATGATTTAAGTGAAATCATGTTTTAAAAATACGAATTTAACACTTAAAATTGTGTTTATGAACGGATTTTAAAAAAGAAATACTAGACTCCCAAATACAGGGGTGTAGCCATTAAATTTTACTTGGGGGGCGAATTATAGTACTAATACATTAACCATAGTTCATATTGAATACAAAATTATTAACTTTGATATATTATCATGTTCTTAAATATTAATGAACGGACAAAAAATATATGCTTTATTATAGACAAATACCAAAAAAAAAAAAAAAAAATCTAATAAAAGAACATTTCGCATCAAAATTATGCCCGACAATCTTTCATGGAATAAAGATAGCAATACAAAAAAAAGTGAACAACAAAATCTTAAACACCCATATGCATATCAACACACACACAATGGCATAAGAAAGAATAAAAAATAATACTAATGGTAAAAGAATAATGATGACTAAAAGAGAGAGAGAGAGAGAAGAAAATATACCCTTGCATATTCACTTTAGCAAAGAGTCAAGAATATGATGTTGCACCTAGACAAAAAATGGATTAATAGTTTTGGTTGAGATGGGAGTTTTTGTGTTGAGAAGAAAGAAAATAGAGTAATGGGTTGGCACTAGCAGCAGCTGCAACAAAGCTCCTTAGGTACCTTCCTAGAGTTGAGAAAGATGAAATTTTTTTTTTTTTTGAAATTATGTTGAGAAATGGGTTGTCATTGTCAATGATGCTAGAGAGTGAGTTATTATCCATTGGATTAATTATAAATTTTTGGGACAATTGAGAAGATCAACTATTAGTCATTATCCTTTGGACTAACTATAAATCTTAGGAATAATTAGGGTGGACTGGTAATAAAATTTTGGACAATGGATGAGGCCAACTAGAAATCCATTGGACTAACTAGAAATCTTAGAAATAATTGGGGGGGCCGGTTCTAATTTTTTGGGAGGGCTATATCCTATTACTAGTATAGTTGTAGGAGACAAAAATTTGGGGGGGGGGGGGGGAGGGGCAGCAATGTAGCTCTACCCCTGCCTAAATAACTTGAAAATAATACTAATTTTAATAATAAAAAATAATATTATGTTACATATTATGTTTGAGAACACTGCTTTCCCTGCAACTTGTTAGTTGTTAGTGTACACATATACTAGCCTTTATGCACGCGCATTGTGCGTGTTCATAGTCTTATTTATTTATTTATTTAAAGGACAAAACTTTGAGTGTGGGATTAATTGGAGGCTCTTTTATTTTTTTATTTTTAAAGGAAAAAACTTTGAGTGTTGGATTAATTGGAGGTATGATCACAGTCAAAACTATAGAAAACCACCATAAATTGAATTTATAGTTCATGCATGCATATGGGATTACCAAAGCCACCATTTGAGTATGGGAAAATATGGGAAATGGAAAACAGAAGAAATTTGAAGATTTATTTGATTTTTGTTACCTGAACCCTCATATGAAGATTCTGATCCCCAAAACAAATGGGAAACTGTTTAAACCTGATATACAATGGCCTGCTTAATTAATTTGTAAAATTTATATTCTAAACAAAGAAAATTGCTAGAATAAATTAACAATGATAATTCAAGTTAGATGAGTCACAACAAACAAATTAAACTAAGGGTCCATTTGGTTGGAAGAGTGGAAAAACGAGAGGATAGAAAATGGTGAGAGGGTGGAAAAGTGAGAGGATAAAACAGATTTTAATTTCCCTCATTTTTGTTTGGTTGGGAGTGGAAAAGTAGAAGGATGGAAAAAAATGTGTTTGTGTAAATTTACTTATATACCCTTGTTATAAAATGATGCCTTATTAAAACAAAACAAAAAGTGATGTGAGCTGCTAACTCTGAGGCACATGGGTTAGCTAGATATGCAAAAAAAATGTAATGGAAGACATGTATTGGATTGAGGAAAATCCTCCACCTGTGCTAGATGAATTGTATTATGATATGTCACAGTTGAATAAATGAAAGTTCATACCGTTTTCCAAAAAAAAAAAAGTGACCAAAAAAAAAAGCAATCACCTAAATTTATTAGGAAAAAAAATCAAGTCTAAAAAAAAAACAAAAACAAAAAATTACAAAAAAAAGCAAAAGAAAAAAAAAAGGAAAAAAAAAAAAGAGAAGAAGAGCAACGGGACAAAGCTGCCCCAAAAAAAAAAAAAAAAAAAAAAAAAGAGCAACGGATTGGACAAGCCCATGTGCAAGGCACTTGCACATGGACATTTTCGTCATTTACTTATTAAATTCTTCTCACTCAGTTTTCTCTTTATTTTGGAGAGAAAACATTTTGGTGGGATAGGGGAGAAAACACCCAGGCCCCACCAATTTTTTTTCCTCCCCTCCCTCCAACCAAACACTCACCAAAAAAGATTTCATTTCCATTTTCTCTCCAAAGTTTTTCATCCACCTTATTTCAGTTCTAAACAAACATGCCCTAAGGTAAGTCAAAAGAGCAAAAGAAAAATAAAAACAATTACCAGGCGCGCATGAGTTAGGAGTGTGGGAAATCTTTTTTGTTTTCCAGTGCTAAATCCATTAGCCTGGTGGGGGAGTCTTATTTAAGGGAGAAAAAAAATCCTATCCTATTGTGGTTATAAACCTCCAAGAGTTATATAATTTTAAATTTTGAATTTGGAATTTCGGAGGTAGTTATCCAAATTCCAAACTGTTTAGTTAAGTGCCTAATTTAAAGAGAAATGATAAGGATTAAGGAGTACATAGATGAAAGAGTGGGAGATAGAAGAGAAAATGGTAAATTGCAAATTGCACCCCTAAAATTTATGAGTGATTGGATTTTACACCCTAAAATTTCAGAATTTGGATTTTATCCCTTGAAGTTTAAAGTGTTTTGATTTTACACCTTAACGTTTCAGAATTTAGATTTTACCTCTTAAAGTTTGTGAGTTTTTTGATTTTACTCCATAAAATTATGAAACTTTAGGCTATACAATTCAAACACCTCCAAATTTTATGGGGTAAAATCCAAACACCCATAAAATATAGGAGCTAAAATTCAAATTTTAAAACGTCAAGGTGTAAAATCCAAAAACCCCCAAACGTCAGGGGGTAAAATCCAAAATTTGAAATTTTAGGGTGTAAAATCCAATCATCCCCAAACTTTAGGGGCGTAATATGCAATTTACCCAAAAGAAAATTTTTAGTCAGTTTAGAATTCAGTAACTATAATATAATAAAGTGGGTTGAAAAATCTGAAAAGTTAAAAATTTAAAAGAGGGGAAAACAAATGAGTTGAATGAAAGAAAAATGTGAGAATAGGGATTAATGAAACTGAAAATTTAAAAAACAAAACAAAACAAAAAACATGAAATTAGGAAGTAAGGAAACCATAAATTTAAAATAAAATAAATAAATAAAAAAATCGATAAGTATAAAGTAAAAAAGAAGGATAAAAAAAGGTGAAACGTGGTTTGAAGGAAATACACAAAGTAGACCGGGATTTTATTTTTTGATAAGTAGAGTTGTTTTGAAGACATGGGTTATTGGGAGAGTAATCCTATTTTGTAGGTAATGTTTAGATAGAGTTGGAGATGTATTTTTACCAGGTTGTCCCTAATTTTGTCCATATTAAACATAGGCTCCAAGGATTTTTTAGCCACCTAAAAATCCAGTTCAAGAAAAAGAATTTTATGGAGAATAGTGTGACGTTATTGACCCTAATCCTAAAATATTTGTAGGAGAAGTCATTAATTACTGGATGGGGTATTTTTGACCGGTAGAAAAGTCCAAATCAAAAAAAGAAATCCTGTTATAAATAGCACTAGCCTCATCTCAGCCCGTGCAATGATGCTCTTTTTTATTTATTTATTTTAGGTTTAATGTCTTAATGTTTAAAAGTGAGATAGAGATAGTATCTTGATTCTTAGGATCTTAACATGAGTAAGTTTTTTTTTTTTTTTTTTTGGACTAATTAGTTATTGTGAATTTTTAATTTTTTAAATTTAAAAAAGAGGTAAGGTAACGTGGAATAATATTTAAAAGTGAAATAAAGATAATATCCTAATTTTTAGGATCTTTCTCTATGTTTGAGTTTATAAGATTTTGAAATTTTGAATTTAAAATAAAAAGTGGTAAATCAAATTGAAGAAGAGAGAGGAAAATGCCTAAAATTTAAGAACTTTTTAAAAATAGTAAATTACTCTTTTAACTAGTTTGTATTTTTAAATTTAAAATTACTTAACTAAAACATAGGGGTATTTTAGAGAGTTTAAGAATTTGTGTGAGGATATTTTAGTACATAGGGGTGTTTGTGCTGGTTGATGCGGCGGCGACGATGGCCATTTGGATTATAAGGAAGTGTGGCTAACAGCGGCAACAATGGAAGTGATAAAGGCAGCGACACTCATTGGCAAAAAAGGAAAAGGAAGCTTTGCGTGGTCATAGGAAATAAACGAAGAACTTGGAAATGTTTTTAACAAAAAAATAAAAATAAATAATGACTCACATGCTAAGTTGCTAACCTAGCAAATTTTGCAACGTGGCTATTACAATATATATATATATATATATATATACACACACTTACACGTGCTTGTTTGGTAATGTTATTCTAGTAACGTTGTTTGTATTTTTTGAAAATGCGTGTGGGTGAAAAAGTGTGTGAAAATACGTGTAATGTTGTTTAAATATTGAAAATTGTTGTTTAAAACACACTACCAAACAGTCCCATGTAAAACACTTTGTAGTAAAAGGATGTTAGGTAATTGTGTTATTAGTCACATAGACAATAACACTAACGATAGTTAAAAAATAACTAATAATGCTCAATTTTGAAACTTGAGAGACTAATAGTACTTACTTGAAATTTGAGGAACTAATTGCATTTACATGGTAAACTTTAGGGACCAATAATGTAGTTTCGCCTTAAATTTTCACTCTCCATTGTTGGCCCTTTGGCCACCTTAGGGGGCCACACGTCGTTGTTCCTTGATGATATCTTTACCCCTTTGGTGGGTCTTACTTTGCTTTAGATCTGGAAGTGGCCCTTTGTAATCTCTCTCAGCCTTGTCATCGAGCTTTTTTTTCTCTCCACCTTGTGTGGGTCGCCGTCCTCTCCTCCTCGGACGTTTGGTCGGAAGTAGCTTTTTTTGTTTGTTTCTTTTTTTCCTTCTCTTGGATCTTTTTGATATCTACAAAGTTTGGTTGGAGATTTCTATTTCTGTATCTTTGTAAGATGTGTTTGGTCATGGGGCAAAAATTGTTATGATCTCACTTTTGTATGTTTTCCGGTTGTTACTGACGTAACGGTTTTTGTTTGTAAGAGACTGTGCTTCCTCATGGCATATATATAGGCATATTTTGCCAAATAGCATAATTTTTTTGAAATATTTAGGAAAAAAGTACTGGGTCAAATGTATTTAGTTATGTTGCATTTGTTTTGAAACTCGAGTTGAGTTCCAAGCATTATGGCAATTTGATCAAACATAATGCTTAGAACTCGAGTTTGGGTTAGGCTTAGGTTCAGTGTCTAATAGTACTGGATTCGTTGAGATAATGACATATGTCCACTTTTGAACACATGTCACTATCTGACCGGGTCTAGTGCACTGGATGTACTAGATCTAAACCAAGTCCCTCGAGTTTCACTTGGAATACGAGTTTGACAAATTCAAATTCCAAAAAAGTGCTACATAACTAAATAAGTTTGGTCAAGTGTTATTTAGCAGATTTTTCCATATATATATATATACTCCTTTGAGTCCTTGTAATTTATTTTGTTTGTTTGATTGTTTTTTTTTTTAATAATTTTTTTTATCTATGGGATAATATAATATATTGTTTTGGTTTCTAAATTTAATTAAAAGTTTATTTTCATCCTTAAATTTTAAAAAATTTGATATTTATTTTTAAACTATTAAAAAGTTTGTCCTTCGTCTATGAACTATTGAAAATATTTTATTCTCTATCTTTTTTATCCTTAAAATTAAAAAAAAAAAAAATCATCTCTAAACTATTGAAAAAAAATTATTTTGTTACTCCTAATTTTGTCTCTAAATTATTAGAAAAACTATTTCAAATTTTAAGGATGAAAATAGAATTTTTAAAGTTTAGTGACAAAATACAAAATTTTGGTAAGATTTAGAGACCAAAGTAGTATTTTGCCATTTTCTTTTTTAACAATAAATTTTTTCTGATTTCATTTATAAAAAAAAAAAAAAAAAAAAAAAAGTCTTCGTATTATAGTTTTCATATGAAAGGCTTTTAAGTTATAAGATTTGTCATGAATATTATTAATGGGTTTTCTTTAGCCGTTCTTATCAAGCAGTTTGTTTGTGTTTGGACTATTTACTTGCCATAAATGGTGACTTGAAGAAAGTGAGGACACAATTCTAGCATCCTAGCTTATTGATTATATGGTCCATTTTTTCGATTGCCTTTTGTAACTTAACTTTATGGTTTTTTCAAAAAAGATGTCAAGAGTTCAAATTTCTCATTTCTCCACCATTAAATTATCCAAAAATGAAAAAGAAGAAGTTAGTGATTAAGTGTAAAGTAAAAAGAAAAAGGAAGACATGAGAATTTACCTGCTTTGATCTTGTGACTTATATCGACTTAACAAGAGTTCAAATTGCTACATTTTCTCATTCACTTTTATTTTTTATTTTTTCATAATAAATTACAATGTAAGTTATATTGGAGATTACACATAAACTTAATAATAATTTCAATTTGAACTGTATATTGATTACTCCAGTCCAAAGATTCTCTAGCAATCAATCCTTAACTAATTAGCCAAATTTTCTTTGACAATCAATTTCTTTATTTGGTTTTCACTGGCATGAAATGTGAATTATACTTTTTAACGCTCCCCTCAAGTTGTGCATTATTATTATTATTATTATTTTTTTATGAAATACAAAACTTGTAAGAGTTTAATCAAAAGGTTTATTTGTCTTCCAAACTTACTCATTTTTTTAGTATTACAAAATTAGCTAACAAAAGGGAAACTTGATATGAACCAATGCAAGGGCTTCAATGACATATGAAAATAACAACGCCATTAAAATAACAACTCTCCTTCAATGTGAAATCCACAAGAAATCCTTTGTTATAAAGCAAGATACTAGGAGTGAGAATTGCATGGGTAAAATTACCAATATGCATGAAAAAGTTGTAATATTTTCTGTAGGGACTCAAATTGAATTGGACCCAAACAATAAAATTTTTAGAGCAATGGGTAGAAGGGCTAAGTACCAGCAAGGCGAACGATGGTCGACGTGAGATTCATAGGAATAATAATAAAGGAATTTGGCTAAGTGTTTGTGAGGATAATAACAATGACTTTGGCTAAGTGTTCGTGAAGAAAGTTCGTCCTCGGCCTAGTCCGAGGATCTCTTTCCTTAAAACTGACAAATACAAGGGTTGTCCTCGGACACCTTGAAAACCCCCTTTTTCATGTCTCCTCCAGGGTCCTCCTTTGGCGTTAGGGGTTCTATCTATTATATAGTCTTGTTTAGTTGATCTCTGCCATCCACTTGTCGGTCATCTGAACTTATGTCTGAGGGCTCGTCCTATTAGTCACCTTTGCAGGCTTTCTGTTAGTTGGAGTAATCAATGCTACACTGTTCACTGGTCAATTCACCATTAATGCGGCTAGAGTGTTGGTGGCATGCATTTAATGAGCGAGTGACAGCTTCCTTCCTTCAACGTCGCCTCGCTGAGGACGTGGGCATCCCCGGCGAGACCCCTTGATGACTTGGGCCTCGTCCGCTTATCCTCGGATTCTGCCCTCTCCTCGGCGTGGACCTTGGGCCCGATGTGGAGTGGGCCGAGGTCGCTAAATATTTGGGGCTCCACAATAGCCCCTCAAAATTCTGCTGTCCGACCTCTCGGGCGGGGAGGAGGATTTTGACGTTCTCGGGCCTATTGTCTTGGCTTGTCGAACCTTGCCTTTCTGCCAGTATCACCATCCTTTCAACTGACCCTGCAACTTTCTTTAGCACAAAAGGCCCGCCCGATGAGTTTTTCCTTATTTCTGTAAGTCTTCTTCTCTTTCTAGTCTATACTTTTCCGCTTGAGTTCCTTGCTAGTTCTTCTAGGATGGGTAGGTTTAAGTTGTTGTACTTTAGCAATCAGCTTTACTTGGTTTTCGTTCCTAGCAAGGCTCATTACTTAGCACCAAAGGGGTTGGCTTTGCCGTAGGTTTGGGCTTATGGTCAGCACAAAACCCTGGTTCTGTCCAGTGCTTAGACCGTCCTATAGTGACTAGTTTCCCCATAAGTTTGAGTCCGAGGACCATGCAAGACCTTGGCTTTTCCTAGCACTTGGTATTTTATGAGGAAATGGTTTTTTTGTTGGCCTGAGTCCTTGGACCATGCAATGCTTAGGTTCTGTCTAACGCTTGTCTTCGTTTGAAGTAGTTGGTTTCCTCAAAGGCTTGAGTTCGAGGACAATGCAAGGCTTTGGTTCTGTCCAGTACCTAGTTTTCTTCTTTTAAGTAGTTAGTTTCCCCAGAGGCTTGGGTTCGAGGACCATGCAATGCCTAAATTCTGTCTAACCCTTAGTTCTCCATCTGAAGTAGCTGGTTTCCCCAGAGGCTTGAGTCTGAGGACCATGCAAGGCCTTGGTTCTGTCCAGTACCTAGTTTTCTTCTTTTAAGTAGTTAGTTTCCCCAGAGGCTTGGGTCCGAGGACCATGCAATGCCTAGGTTCTGTCTAACCCTTAGTTCTCCGTCTGAAGTAGCTGGTTTCCCCAGAGGCTTGAGTCCGAGGACCATGCAAGGCCTTGGTTCTGTCTAGTACCTAGTTTTCTTCTTTTAAGTAGTTAGTTTTCCCAGAGGCTTGGGTCCGAGGACCATGCAATGCCTAGGTTCTGTCTAACCCTTAGTTCTCCGTCTGAAGTAGTTGGTTTCCCCAGAGGCTTGAGTTCGAGGACCATGCAAGGCCTTGGTTCTGTCCAGTACCTAGTTTTCTTCTTTTAAGTAGTTAGTTTCCCCAGAGGCTTGGGTCTGAGGACCATGCAATGCCTAGGTTCTGTCTAACCCTTAGTTCTCCGTCTGAAGTAACTGGTTTCCCCAGAGGCTTGAGTCCGAGGACCATGCAAGACCTTGGTTCTGTCCAGTACCTAGTTTTCTGACTTGCTCCGCCAAGGAGGGGACCCTACTCTGGTCCAGCCTCTTCGTTTGGCGTGCCTCTTTTGATTACGAGGCGTCCCTTGGGCTATTCGAGTAACGCGCTTGACGCTTTGGTGCCTCCTCGTTAATGAGGCGCTTTCTCATTAATGTTCTTGCGGATTTACGAGGATCTAGCGGCGGATAAGCCCCTTGAAAATTGAGTGGAGTTATTGCCTACGATAATCTCTCCCTAGGATTTTGTGCGGGCTGGCTCTCACCAATTTTTGCCTTCTATATAAGGCATTTCTGGGACAATCCTTTTCTTCAAACTTCACAAACATTTGAATTCAAATTTCACAAACACACTGTTCAGGGGCTCTGCAAAAATAGCAGTTTGTGCCCCATAAAATGAATTGGCCCTTGGAAAGGGCGGTTACGAGGAAGCCTAGCCCCTTTCAGGAGTCGAGGATGGCACCCCGACCCTAGACGTCATGCTGGGGTTGGGGTAGGAGGAGGCCGAAGATTCTTCTTCTTTTCAACCTAACCAGAGGTGGAACCCTCCTTGCTGTTTGGAAGGGGATCCAGAAAAAACGTAACCTCCCTTCCTTGGATTTGGATCCGTCAGCCCTCCAAGCTGGCAGTGATGGGGTTGGGAGGGAAACCAGGCAGAACCGAGAGGTGGAACCGTTAGGCGCTGCGGCCTCTTCTTCCTTCTCCTTCCTCCTGCCGCAAGTGGTGGTTGGGGAACTGTGGATGGTCTTAACATAGGCCTGTCTCCACTTCTTCCTCCACCACTGGGCATGGCTTTGAAACAAGCCTGCCTAGGCTTCTCATCCTTTCTTTTTCTCTTGCTTCTCCACCAGCCTTGTTAGGCATTTTTCTTTGTAGTTAGCTTTAGAACAAGCTTGCATGGGCATCAATTGTAAGATGTAACTTTTTCTTCATATATTAATAAATAAGTAGACCCATTTCATCTCTTTTATTTTTCGCATCTTTTTGTTTCTTGTGATCGTTGCCTTCTGAGTGAATGTTGTTTCTGCACGCTGTATTGTTTTTTTGTTTTTTTGTTTTTTGAGAAGTGTTGCTCTTGATCTTTTCACACCAACCATCGCACTTGCTAGTGCACAAGTCCTTCCCACAGACGGCGCCAATTGTAAGGACTCAAATTGAATTGGACCCAAATAATAAAAGTTTTAGAGCAATGGGTAGAAGGGCTAAGCACTAGCAAGGCGAATGATGGTCAACGTGAAATTCATAGGAATAATAATAAAGGAATTTGGCTAAGTGTTTGTGAGAATAATAACAATGACTTTGGCAAAGTGTTCGTGAAGAAAGTTCGTCCTCGGCCCAGTCCGAGGATCTCTTTCCTTAGAACTGACAAATACAAGGGTTGTCCTCGGACACCCTGAAAACCCCTTTTTTCATGTCTCCTCCAGGGTCCTCCTTTGATGCTGGGGGTTCTATCTATTATATAGTCTTGTTTAGTTGATCTCTGCCATCCACTTGTCAGTCATCTGAACTTATGTCTGAGGGCTCATCCTATTAGTCACCTTTGCAAGCTTTCTGTTAGTTGGAGTAATCAAGGCTACACTGTTCACTGGTCAATTCACCATTAATGCGGCTAGAGTGTTGGTGGCATGCATTTAATGAGCGAGTGACAGCTTCCTTCCTTCAACGTCGCCTCGCTGAGGACGTGGGCATCCTCGGCGAGACCCCTTGATGACTTGGGCCTCGTCCGTTTATCCTCGGATTCTGCCCTCTCCTCGGCGTGGACCTTGGGCCCGATGTGGAGTGGGCCGAGGTCGCTAAATATTTGGGGCCCCACATTTTCTATTAGGAAAATATATAAAAGAAGAGGATAGAAAATAAAAGATGTTTGATAATGTGATTATTTTAGAAATCGCTAACAAATAAGGAAAACTATGCAAGTGAAGTGATTCAAGTAAGCCCCAATTGACTTGTTTTGGTACCATCTAGAAATTTGTGATAAGAGTGTGGAGGAAAGAGAAGAGAGAAGACATGGGAGTTTAGGTGGTTCATCCTAGCTTACATCCATGAGACAAGAGTCCAAATAGTTACATTTTCTCTCTCTCATTTTTTTTTTTTAATAATACATTATAATGGAATCCACATTTATATAGGGGTTACACACAAAAATTAATGATGAATGTGATTTTTTTTTTTTGGATACAAGATAGAATTCTACTCTAGCCTAATTTAAGTGTATATATGTGTAAAACTCTCTCTTGGAGACTTGAATATCGACCCTTGCCCCCCACACCCCACAAGCACTTATACTTGTGGAGTGACCATCACACTAAGGATGTGCGGTGATATGATAAATGTGAATTTAAATTGCATACGGATTGTTTCAAGGGGGAAATTTGCCATTTAACATGATTTTAGCAACAATTTAGTTAGTTGGTATGTTTTGAAACATTTTAGCAAACTAGCATCTCAAGCCTTAAAGGCTCGAGTTTAGTGAGGGAACTCAAGTCTCTAAAACTCGAGTTCCAAGTTGATGTGGATAAATAATCCACGTGGAACTCGAGTCTCTAAGACTTGAGTTCCATGAAGCGTGAGTAAGAAGCAGACCGAGACTGAGGAGAAGAAGAAGAAGAAGAAGAAGAAGATCTGAAGAGGAATCCATAGGAAGAAGAACTCACGGCAGGAACAAACCCATACCTAGCACGCACAAACCTAGATTTTCTTCAGTAGTGACTCAAGTCTTAAAGACTTGAGTTCCATGTGGATTTTTTCTTCCACATCAGATTGCCACCACTTGCAACTCGAGATTTAGAGGCTCAAGTTCTTTCACTAAAATCGAGTTTCGAAGTTTCAAGATGCTAGTTTGCAAAATAGTTTTGCAAACTTCACAACTAACTAAATTGTTCTAAAAATAATGTTAAATGGAAAATTTTCCCTTGTTTCAATCTCACGATCTTCTCTCGTAACCAATCATTTGATTTATTAACCAATCCCATGATTTGTTTTCTAGCAATCAATGTTTTGATTTGGTTTGGTCTTCAAATGGATAGAAGGTGAACTACACGTATTCTGTAGATGATGGAACCAAAAAATTCTTGAAGGGTCTCTTCAAAAGTGCCCATATGTTACTGCAGCAATAGGTACATTTCTTTTTTTGGCTTATGTACCAGTAAATTAACATTAAATCTGTTAATTCTTCTACACCAAAGATTCCTTTGGGAATTTTTTGTGGTCTTGCTTGGCATGGTTCTGTTTTGGAGACGCTCCAAATTCTTTTGTGGCTGAAACTTTTAAACAATTTCATGAAGTCAAGTAAATAAGGGGACATACACTGCTCTGAGGGGACAAGTCCTCGATCAGAAATTACCCGAAGGAGTGAGGACAATTTCGCAGTGTAAGATAGTGAATCCTAATTCAGCAAGAATATATCTTAAGTGCTTTGAAAATTATTGCCTTGATTGTGGGCCTTGTAATGTATTACATCTACAAATACAGCTAGGTAGAAGCCGGATCAACTAAAACATAATTTTCCGATAAGCTGGATTCCACTGTCTATCACCCCCACATAGGGACCATGGTGAAGGGAGTCAAAAATTTTGTCAGTGTAGGACACACCAATTAGGCTGTTTTCCTTTTAGAACCTTTCAGCTGTTGAACTTAGCGCCTCTTCCCGTGTTTCTTGCTAGAACCTCCATTATTGTTCACTGTATGGACTAATTGAAATCTTGACTCTCTCTTAATCTATTGCATAAAGAGCAGGCTGGACAGCAGGTTTATATATTCATCGGATGCCTTTTCTTTCAGCATTGCTGGTTGAGATTAGATACTAACATGTCTTGCAATGAGGATCGAACATCTGCATCCAATTAACAAGTGATTGTGAATCTTAGTGATTAAATATTGTTAGAATAATGATTAAATTTATATTTCTGTTAATAACTTAAGTTTTTGGGATAAATAGTAGTCTATCATGATATCATACCAAGTGATCGGAGTTCAAACTTTCAATTCTACCTCCCATTTAAAAAGTCAAATATCACAAGACACACATCTAGGGGTTGTTTGGTAGTGTATTTTAAATAACAATTTTTAGTGCTTAAACAACCTTGCACGTATTTTCACCCACACTTCAGTTTCCAAGTTCTTATGCGCTAAGATGAGTTAAGATGAGTTTTGGTTTACTGTGATGAAAGGTATCCAATGTGTGGAATCGAGCAAATGGTCTGCAAAGCTGTACGAACCCTCAATGGAATAACAAGATGCTAAACAAGTAAACAGCAGCCTTGAGCAAATCTGATCATCAATAACTTTGATATTTTGCTCTATGATTTATTGATAGATACTCAAGAATAGATTAGCTGCAAGGATTTGATGGACTATGCAGCACACACTTCCTTGATCAGAGAAAACGCTGGAAGTCAACACATAAAAATTCCAAAAGTAAAAAAGTGTTAGCAGAAATTATCGGCGCCAGTGACAAAATTGCATGAAAATTGGTGACGTGAAGGGTAACTACGCTGGAAGCAAAACTCATCCCCCTCGACCACGACCAACCCCGCTTTTGGGGCCAAAATCTTTTGTTTGGGCCTAATATATATATATTTATTTCTTTTTAATTTCCCGTTAATAATTTTTAATTTTAAAGTAAAAATAAACTCTTGAATGCTTTGGTATATATTTTTCCTAGAAACAATAGAATTTGATTTCATAATTATCTTAATTTTGCCTTTTTTTAATATAATTTTTCCCATTTAATGGTCCAATTTCGTGCCTGACAGGAATTAGGGGTTTAGAGTGTTTTCCTAGCGGCCCTAAGAATGGTTTAGGGTTCTATAAGTGTCTCTTAGCAGCCCTAAGACTTCTTTTTCTATTTAAGCCCATTGTACCCTCCAAGGAATTCGGTATTAAGTTTCTTAAAATTTCAGAAATTTGTCTTTCTATTTTTTGGTGGATTATAGTAACTCTCATTGCGGATTCAATGTATCCTTGAAACAATCCTTATTTGCTTCTTGTGACTTTCTGCCTACATCACAAACAAAATTGCAGACCTACCTTTCAATCACAGACCTTACCCCACAGTGCAGAAGTGCCCTAAGCCTAAGCCAAATGAGTTGGTAGCTTTCATTAACGGGGCCATGGTAGGACTAGTGGCCGGTGCTCTATTATTTGAATAGTACACACTCAAATAATGAGGTCTGAAATCACTGTATCTAGTGAGATATCGATGGATAACTTGTCCATGATCAGTGACATCTGTCAACATATGAAGGTTACACCTAAATTGCATAACGTGAACGACTGACGCCTTTGATGTGTACAAGAGCTACTGATTTCTTCAATTATAGAAACATAAACTTATGACAGAAGACATGCTATCACTCTCACTGTCTCACCAGTCGGCAGCCAGTCCCTCTGCAGCACTGTATGAGTTATCCAAAGTAACGCTCAAATTCTAAATTTGCTGCCCCTTTCAAAGGCAGGTGATGGTGGGACAGATTAATCACATTATTCCCAAAATGCTACGTAGCAGTGGGATTTAGTGATTTAATCATTTTCCCATTTGGCAAAAACTATGTTTTTTTTTGTAATCCATCTTGATTTGGATCATGGCAGTTTCCTCTCCCTTGGTTTACTTTTTTTGGAGCCTACCATCCTTGATAGAGAGGGTTTGTTGGTCACAGAATATTGCAAGGCCTTTCTTATTTATGAAACAAAATAGACATTATGTTATGGGCGAAGCTTGTGTTCTGTTCCACTGTGTGCACAGGCATGAGGACTTTGGTGTCTTTAACAATTTTCCAAGTGATCACAATTTAGTCCATTCTCTTTATTACTTTTTAAAAAATTTTAGAGGAAGATCGTGAGTTTGTTAATGTAAAAACTAACAACTATAATTTGGGCAATAATTCTCCCGGTTCCCTTCCTAGACATTGACACATGGTGCCCGTTTAGCTGGGTGATTTTGCCAAGAAACTTGGCACATTATGGTGTTTCCAATTGAAACATTCAAGTTTCAAATCCCTTATTCCAAGTTTCCAACTATCAAAATTATAAAAACTAGTCACGGACCCGCGCGTTGCGCGTGGTTATTTTTTTTTATGATCATGTTATTATTTGAAATATTTTTGAATGTATTACTACTTAAGTTGCATTATATATGTATAAAAAATATATTGTAGGATTCATAATGATGGAAGGTATTGTCTTGGAATTAGATGTGGAAAGGATAGAACTATTGTTGGCATTGTAGTCAGTCAAGAGCTGAACGTCCATCTTCCTAAGTTAGTAAAATTTAATTAACTTAAAATTAGATAGAAAGAATTTTATAAATTCGAAGTTAGCGTCATGCTAGGTGAAAACTTTAGAGGACTGTAATAAGTTGTTTCAAGTGTTTTTAAATAAATTTTAATAATAAAAAAAGATCTATTCCTTGAAAGATAGAGATTATTATTATAAATAGGATGAGGAAATTTTATTGTATCATGCTTTTCGGAAACATAATTTCTACCAAACTCGGTTGGCTAATTTGTACATTGCCAAGTCAATTGAGCACATTTTGCATGTTACATGTAATTCTTCATTTCCATATGGATAAGGGCATTCACGATCCCAATGACCCACTTCATTTTTCTTGCATGCTTGGTTTTTTGGGATGCGAAATGTGTTTGTTCCAAAAACTGTATGTTGAAGGATTTGTCGATAGTTTTGCAACAATTGTTTTCCATCTGGTTGGTTTGGAAATGATAATAGTAATTGTATTCCTTCATCATTTGATTCGCATAACAATGCAATTGCGAGTCTATACTTTGCATTTTTGTCTCCTTCTATATTTGCTTGAAGAAGGATTTGTTTTCCCACTTTAGTTTATTGTTGAAGTTAGCATCTACTAAATGACTTCTATTAGCTGCCCAGGAACTCATATTCATTTGCCTATCCAACACGATACCCCTATTCAACTGTAAGTCAGTAGAAATACGTTGAGTTGCAGGAGCATGAATATTGGTTGGATAATTGTGATTTCTCCTGGATGCAAGAATCATCCTTCTTCTCAATCGTGCATAATAAGAAGACTCCATAGTACCTACAAACCATCAGTTACTAACTGTCAATATAGTAAAAAATAATTTCAAATAAATGGTGGATAATATGAAAAACCTACACTACCAAAAATAATATGACAACAATTTTAGAAAAACATTTCTTTTTAGTTACAATTGACATTTGGACATACCTGAAAAAAAAAACTTCCAGCTTTTGAACTTGCTATTTGATAGATAATCCGCAATAATTTGGCAAACAATATGAACAACCTACACAACCAAAAAATAATATAAAAACGATTTTAGCATACCAAAACAGAATATAAAAAACTTTGACAATAGCCTTTTCATCTTATTTATAATTGAGAGTTGGACATACTTGACGAAACAATCCAGCTTTTGAACATTTAATAGAAAATCCGTAATCAATTGGTACAAAATATGAACAACCTACGCAACCAAAAGATAATATAAAAAATATTTTAGCCTTCTTTTTTGGGGTGCATTCATTTTTCTGTCATCTATTTATAGTGTCTTCCTGGTTGGTAAGTAAGTCCACACATGTAACATGAAGGGCATTTTTATAAGACTATTTGGAGATTCCAGCCTTTATGCAATTGCATTCAAAATGTAAATATAAATAAAATATTAAGCATTGTGGCTGCAAAACATAAATAAAAATTATGAGATATTTTTGCACCAGTCATGTTTTTCAATAGAAAATATCTAATCTCTGAACATATTACAATCTCATCTGACGGTTATCTCAAAATCTGAACATCATGTAGTTCTAAAAAATTAAGAATTTTTACTGAATTATTTTACAATATCATCTAACAGTTATCTCAAAATTTGAATATCATGTGGTTCTAGAGTATTTGGAACATATTTTATTTATAACATTCCCCCAAGATAATCCATTATAATTTGAACTTATAATTTAATAGGTAATCCATTATGATTTGGTAGAAACCAAAAGATAATATAAAAATTATTTTGGCACACGAAAGGATAATATAATCTCAATTTTATAATAGCCTTTTCATTAATGAGAATTGGACATACTTTATGAAACAACCCAGCTGTTGAACTTGCGATTTAATAGATAATCCATAATCAACTGGTACAAAATATGAACCACCTACACAACCGAAAAAAAAAAAATAATAATAATTTAGCGTAGCCTTTTCATTTTATAGCTGTTCAACTTGCAACTTAATAGATATTTCGTAATCAACTGCTAGGAAAAATGTATGACTTACACAACCAAATAAAAAGTTAAAAAATATTTTAGCATACTCTTTTCATTTTATTTATAATTAAAAGTTACAAATACTTGAAGAAACAATCCAACTTAAAAACGCGTAAATTAACAGGTGACTTGTGAGCAACTGGTGATTAAAATAGTAATCAGAACGATGACAGGTGTCCACATCATTCAACACCAAGACCTTTAATGTGATATTTTTGCACCATTCATGTTTTTCAATAGAAAATATCTAATCTCTAAACATATTACAATCTCGTCTGACGGTTATTTCAAAATCTGAACATCATGTGATATTTAATGTGATATTTTTGCACCATTCATGTTTTTCAATAGAAAATATCTAATCTCTAAACATATTACAATCTCGTCTGATGGTTATTTCAAAATCTGAACATCATGTGATTCTAAAGAATTTGGAATTTTTACTAAATTATTTTACAATCTCATCTGACGGTTATCTCAAAATTTGAATATCATGTGATTCTAAAGTATTTGGAAAATTTTTAATTTATAAAATTCCCCCAAGATAATCCATTATAATTTGGTAGAAACCAAAAGATAATATTAAAATTCGTTTAGCACACTAAAAGATAATACAACCTCGATTCTATAATAGCCTTTTCATTAATTGAGATTTGGACATACTGTATGAAACAATCCAGGTGTTGAACTTGCAATTTAATAGATAATCCGTAATCAACTAGTATAAAATATGAACAACCCATATGACCAAAATAAAATATAAAAAATATTTTAGCATAGCTTTTTCATTTTATTTATAATTGAGTGTTGGACATACTTGAAGAAACATTCCAACTTTATTTACAGTGGAATTTCCCAGCAAAGCAACTCATTCAACAATGTTCGTTCTTTTTTGGTTATTGTCTTTGGTTACACAAATTGTTCAGGCAAATGTGGAATTTCCCAGCAAAGCAACTCATTAAACAATACATTGTAGTAAAGTAGAAGTAATATGTTCTAACTATGTGCAACTATATCAAGCTCTGACCACTCGCATATTTGTTTTTTTATCTAGATAGACTGCTACCTCTGCATCCATAGTGGTAATAGCTCTGGATCTATCAATGACACTTGTGGACCAAAGAGGCACATGACTGATATACTTTGGTTATTTATTGTGCGTTACAAAAGAGAATCTGCAAAATCATATTCCAAAACACATATGGGATAATATGGAAGGTGATGATGTGGCTTTTGTATCACAGTTTGTGGCAAGAGACAATGGTTCGAATGAAAGTTTACCGGTATAAATGCTGTATTGGGAAATTTTCTCCAGCTGCTACAATATTGCCTAAAATCTCACATGAATGCCCCCCTCCCCGACCTTTCCAAATGAAAAAAAAAATAAAAATAATAATATAAGGAATTTCAACTTTAGTAGCAAAAAAGAGAAAAAAAAAAAGAATTATAGGGCAGTATTGGGAAATTTTTTCCAGCTGGTACAATATTGCCTAATTTTGCACTACATGATTGTCACAATATTATATAGCACTTTGTAATATACTTGAAACAATAATATTATCCAACTGAGATCCAAGCTACCTAAATATCAAAGAAAATTCATCTCAACATGAATGCCCCCCTCCCTAACCTTTCCCAACAAAAAAAAAAAAAAAAAAAAAAAAAAAATTCAACTTTAGTAGCAAAATTTGGATCTACCATACCTAGGTGCCTAAAAATTCCAAAAGTCTAACCTCAAATGAAAGCAACTCACAATCTTAATTCAAAATTTATTAATATTTATGTCAGGTGATAGATCTCATTTTTTTTCCCTGAAAAAATCAGGTCCAAAACTTGATTTAAATTAAAGCCACAAGTGTTAACTTTCATTCACTTCACTATATTGGGCTTCCATGCTCAATTTTATCTGTTTCATAAAATTTCTCCCTAATTCACCATATACTTGTATTTCTCCCCAAATATCAAAGAAAATTCATCTCAACATGAATGCCCCCCTCCCCAACCTTTCCAAATAATAAAAAAAAAAAAATATATATATATATATATATATTCAACTTTAGTAGCAAAATTTGGATCTACCAAACCTAGGTGCCTAAAAATTCCAAAAGTTTGGCCTCATTCAAAGATATGTGCTTAAACAAATCCATTGGGGACTCTATTTGTATTTATTTATTTATTTATTTATTTTTATTATTATTATATAAATATATAAGTCAAATTTGTTGGGACTCTCTCAGTGTATAAATTTTGGTGGTAGTAGGCCATGTATGTTTGTGGTCCCTTGGCCTAAGTTTTGTTGCTGGGAAGTTCCAAGTAATATTATAATTGTTTCTGGCAGGTCCCTTTATATATATATATATATATATATATATATATTTGTTCTTTGTTTTTATCATTTTTATTGTTTCCAGCTAACATTGAAATGTCTTTTGTCCAATGCCAGCTTTTGCTGCATCAGTTAAATGGATTTTGAGTCATTATGTACTGCTAGTGTTCTTCTTTGTATGTGAGCTAAGCTTGTTCTGGGAGTTTATGCAAATTCACAATGGTGGTCAATTATGTACTGTAACTATAGTTAAGGGCAGAGAGGAGGTGAGAGGGAGTGGTTTGCTGTGACTTTGAGTGCAATTCACAAAAGAAAAAAGAATTAAGGAAGAACCTTAAGATGGTATCTTTAATTACTACCCTTGATTTTGAGTGCAATTGACTAAAGAAAAAAGAATTAAAGAAGAACCTCAACATGATATCTTCAATTACTACTTTTGATTGTCACTGACACACATATCATTTGTTAGCATAGGATTATAGTTGGCTGCTGCTTTTGGTCAGATGTGAAGACAAATGCATCATATCTTTGATATGCGCCCTAAACTATTTCAACATGAACAAAATTAATAATTGGATTCATATCTTATAACTGGGATTTAGGCATATCTTATTAAATTTGTCATTATGATATATAGGATATAGAAGTCATGTAGATGTGGGGTACATGCATCTTGATCTAGCATTTTTAACTTCCAGCACCTGCTATTTTCTTTAATTTTAATATATTAAATTGCATCATTACCAAATCATTAACCTATTGCCACATGATTAATGCATTGATAACAATCAGAGTTTTTTTCCCCCCTGAAAAAATCAGGTCCAAAACTTGATTTAAATTAAAGCCACAAGCGATAACTTCCATTCACTTCACTATATTGGGCTTCCATGCTCAATTTTATCTGTTTAATAAAATTTCTCCCTAATTCACCATATACTTTTATTTACTCTAAAATACAATAGAAACTCACATACTTGACATCCAATGACTCCTTAAAATCCTGCCATACCCACTCCTAACAACCACTCAAACTCCAGTATACCACTATCAAACTACTTCCCTCAGGCATAGAATATAAACAATCAACAAAGATGAAAACTCACCTTTAAACCCCCTTGGAATGGATGAGACGTGCCACCAACACTTTATACTTCACTACTTTAGAGTCTTACATTCTTCCAATAAGCCACAACACATTAAAAAAATGACACCTGAGATATTTGCAAATAAACCAAGGTAAAACAAAATAGTTTCTTGGCAGTAAAATTGTAGCACTATTGAAACGACATTCAGGCAATCTCACAAACACATCAATGGCATGCCAAGGATGCTCGCCTAATATAAACACAAACACAAAAAAAAAAAAAAAAAAAAAAAAAAAAAAAAAAAGCGTCTCATATTAATATAAACAGAGCATAAAAGTTTTGCACCAAAAAAAAAAAAAGAATCGAAACAGAGAATAAAAGTTTTGCACCCAAAAAAAAAAATAATTGAGATGTAAAGATACCTTAACCAAAGCAGGGAGGTTCTGTCAATATTTATAAACTGTGTGGAAAGCAATAAAGGGAGGAAGGAATTCAGATAGGCAGCCGTTACAGAGAAACGGTAGAGCAGGAAGGTGGGTAGCTTTCAAACTCTCTGTTTTCTCACGCAATACCTGAAGGCTTCTATGTTTTTTTTCTTTTTCTTTTTCTTTTTCCTCCCTTTTAGCTTCCCTCTATGTTATATATTTCAAAACCCTAAACGCAATATTTCAAAACCTTGAACGCAAAACCTGAACGCTTCCCTTTTTCTTTTCTTCTTTTTTTCCTCTTTTTTCTTTCTTCCAAACCAGCTTGAACGTATGTTTTTTTTTTTCCTCCCTTGAACGCTTCCCTTTTTCTTTTCTTTTTTTTCTTTTTTCTTTCTTCCAAACCAGCTTGAACGTATGTTTTTTTTTTTTTTTTTTTCCCTCCCTTTAAGCTTCCCTCTATGTTACATGTTTCAAAACCCTGAACGCTTCCCTTTTTTTTCTTTTTCTTTTTTTTTCCTTTCTTCTAAACCAGCTTTAAAGTTTGATTTTTTAATTTCTTTTTCCTTTAAGTTGAACTGAAAAGGCTTTGGATTGGGCTTGATAGTAGAACTAAATAAATAGGAGGTGGGCTGAATTAATTATTCAAATTTATTATAGGTTGATAGTGGGAGTAAATAAATAAATAGTGGACTGCATTTATAGGGCTGGGATTTATAAGGCTGTAAATTGTTAAAACCATTTAAAAATTGAAGGAAATTTTTTTTTTTTAAGAAAATAATGTGGCAGCTGATGTAGCGCAATGTGAGAGCAGCAGAATTGAAAGCTACGCTTCAGCTTTTAGTAATATATAGATTTAAAATTAAAAAAAAAAAGATGCTATGATTTCAAAGACTTTTCAGGCCTAACTTTTTAAACTTGACTTGTGCCTAGGTACAATTTTTCAAAGAAATCTCAGTTTTAAAAAGTTGAAAACTAAAAAGGTTGAAAAGTAAACTGTATCTACTCCTAAAAAAAAACCAATGAAAATTAGATGATGACACTCATGGAAATTGCACCATCCTTCGTATGATGATTCATTGATGTAATTATTAATCAAGTCAGTCACGTAAACATTTTTCTGTCTTGTTCTGAATTTTCATTTTTGGGAGTTGGCACTTGGCACTTGGCATGTTAGAAAAACACACAAATTGCAAGATTAAAAAGCCATGAAAAGGAAAAGGAAAGATGGGACCTTTGTGGGTGAGAATAATATCCCACGGGGAGACTAATACTTTTAGCCGCTTATGAGCAAGCAACCATCTCATCCTTTTAACAGATCTCCATAAAGCCCTCACCACACACTAAAATCTACATCTTGATGCTTCAACTTTTACCCTCATTCCTATTTCATAATACCCTTCTGCCATTCATTTCGGTACGTCCTTATATACTCATCAATGCATAATTCCTTTTGTTGCCAAACAGGAGGCCAATTCGGGAAATATACCATAAGATTATTGTTTGTGAAGCTGAAGTCGGATATTACAGTAATTAGAGAAAAAAAAAAATTTTGGGATATGCAATTATGCATTATTATGCAGCTTGAGCTAGCTTCTATCTTTCCTCATAATAATAACTACATAATAGTTAGGCTGAGTCTCTTATTGAAAGTTTGAAAAAAAGGGTCGAAAGAAAACAAAAAAAGTACATAGAATGACATGTTTATGAGTGATTCTTAACCAGAACCTTTGACAGAATCTGTATCTCACTGTTTCTCTGCTCTTGTTTGCTTTGCTATCATCCACTATATGATGGAGAAATGACAATAATAAAAGGTGCCTCAGTCTCTGCCATGGTGGATATCAATCAAGAGGAGACTGCACCCAACACTGTTAACAACATGTCATCTAAGAAGGACCTCCTTTCCTCTGCTCTGAAGAGAACCAGTGAATGGTTTGCTTCTTATTCTTTTGTCCTAACTAATTGTTTCACTGTTTTTTTTTTCTTTAAATGGTTATGAAATTATGTCTGTTATCTTTTATGTTTGGCCTAATTTTGTTGGAGAAAACGTTAGGCCGAAGATATATTGAAGATGGTGTGTTCAACTTTTTTTTGCAGGATTTTCTCCCAGGAGATCCCAAGCGATGTTACCATTCACGTTGGAGGGGCTTCCTTTTCCTTGCATAAGGTGCTATCCAATCTCAGCTCTCCTGAATTTCAGTTTCAAGTGGCAGATTATCTTATAGAATCAATGATAGGGAATAAGACTTGGTAGTTGAAGTACAATTACATATAGAAAAGTGTCCTCTGATATAACTTGTATTCTTTTTTCTGTCTGTATACTTTTATATTTCAAAGAATCGTGGACAGGCAACAAGAATTTATAGAATTACAATTTAAATCACAAGTTATACTGAATTTTAGTGTTTTGTCACTTCAATTGCAGTTTCCATTAGTCTCGAAATGTGGATACGTTAGAAAGCTGGTATCAGAGTCTAGTGATGCTGATCTTTCTGTCATTGAACTCCCTGAAGTACCAGGCGGGGCAGAAGCATTTGAACTTGCAGCTAAATTCTGTTATGGAATAAATTTTGAGATAAGCACAGAAAACATTGCCACACTTCGATGCGTGGCAGAGTATCTAGAGATGTCTGAGGACTATGCTGTCGGAAACTTAGTAGCAAGAACTGACGCCTACTTGAATGAAGTGGCGCTTCACAGCCTCGCAGGGGCAGTTTCTGTTTTACATATGTCAGAAAAGCTCATTCCAATAGCAGAGAGAGTAAAATTAGTAAGCCGGTGCATAGATGCCATTGCATATATGGCCTGCAAAGAGAACCAGTTCAGTATGTCAAGTAGAGCTGAGAGTGTAAATGAGGGTTCAATTTCTTCTTCAGTTTCTCAATCGAAGACTATTGTAGATTGGTGGGCTGAGGATTTGACTGTTCTTAGAATCGATATCTTCCAAAGAGTTCTGATTGCAATGATGGCTAGAGGTTTCAGACAATATGCTCTTGGTCCAATACTAATGCTCTATGCTCAGAAATCTCTACGAGGTTTGGTGAGATCCTACCCCAAAAGACATTAAATTGTTTCACTTATATGGTTTTTTGTGGCTAAAGCCAAATTAATTTTTGTTGTAGGAAATATTCGGGAAGGGAAGGAAGAAAATTGAGCCAGCACTAGAGCATGAGAAGAGGGTCATATTAGAAACAATTGTGAGTCTTTTACCAAGGGAAAAGAATGCAATGTCTGTTAGCTTTCTTTCTATGCTGCTTCGATCTGCAATTTATCTCGAGACAACAGTTGCTTGCCGGCTTGATTTGGAGAAGAGGATGGGCATGCAATTAGGCCAGGCCGTTTTGGATGACCTCTTGATTCCTTCATATTCCTTTACTGGGGACACATTATTTGATGTGGACACAGTGCAGAGGATCTTGATGAATTTCCTTGACTTTGAAATGGATGGGAACTGTTTGGGTTGCAATGCAGATGATGAGTATGTTTCTCCTCCACCAAGTGATATGGAGCGGGTTGGGAAGCTAATGGAGAACTACCTAGCTGAAATAGCCACTGACCGTTACGTATCTGTCTCAAGGTTCATCAATCTTGCTGAACTTATCCCCGAACAATCAAGGGTAACAGAAGATGGGATCTATAGAGCAATAGATATCTACCTAAAGGTGCACTCTCTAACCTGTAAATTCCTTCTTGTATAGCTTCTAATTCAATAGGAATATTTACAAGACTATGTTATCTAGTCATTATTATAGATCCCTTGGTCATATGAATCGAAATATATAGATGAAAAAAAAAATCATCTACATGGATGCTCTATATGTCATTCTTACCTGATTTTTACTACCACTCAATCTTTGCAAAACAAGAGCCTTGACTCTTACAGAAGCTTTGTTAAGCATTTGGAGAATTCAGATATGAAGTAGAATTAAATACCTTATAACGCCTTGAGTGGCTGTTTGATGCATTCATTTATCAGTAAAGGATTCAGACTTTAAATGCAAACTATTGTTATGAATCACTTATGATGCTTGGTACTAAGATCAAGGAATTTTGAGATTTTGCAAGTACTGCTATGATGACAAATTTGACATATGCCAAACAAAAGATCAAAAGGTTTAGATAGAATTTGGGCAATATGAAATTCTTTTCATGACAAGTGGAATTGTTGATGAAACTAAAACATAAAGCCAAACAAATTTGGCTCTAAATATTTTAGAATTGTCCATAACAGAAGTTGTAGTTGTGAATCCACCATTCTCTTTTATGATTCACAGGCTCATCCTGCTCTAAGTGACATGGAGAGGAAGAAAGTGTGCAGCTTGATGGACTGTCAGAAACTATCTCGGGAGGCCTGTGCTCATGCTGCTCAGAATGAGCGGCTTCCTGTTCAAACTGTGGTCCAAGTGCTTTATTACGAGCAACAGCGCCTTAGAAATGTCATGAGTGGGAACCTCATGGGTGGAGATTCTCCTGCTCTTACTTCCAAAGTAAATTTATACTCCACAGATATCCGGCCGGTTTCGGATGAGCTCTCCAGCTTACGAAGAGAGAATGAGGACCTGAAAATAGAGCTAGTGAAGATGAAAATGAAACTGAAAGAAATTGAAATTTCGGCGCTTAAATCATCAGTTAGCAGTCCAATGCAAAACACTCTGCCATCTGCAGACAAGCCTCCTCTGCCTCGAAAATCATTTATAAACTCCATGTCCAGAAAACTTGGACGGCTTTATCCATTTGTACGTGCTGATGGTACACCTGGCAATACCAAAGGTCAGAGAAAATCCAGCAGAAATCGTCGGCACTCCATATCCTAAGACTTGGTTTGTTTTGAGCTCTAGTGGTAGTCTGTGATGTTTATATTGCCATTGTTACTTTATTTTTAAGGCTTGAGAAGAGGACTAGTAGCCTCTGCCTGCATTTGTGTGAAATCGTTGAAAATTATACTGTAATTCTATGCTTCTCTCAAGAACTTTAAATCAATAATTCAAAGGTGGTAAATAGAAAAAGTGGAATTGTTTAGTGCAATATTACTTGATTTGCTGTTTAATTGATGACTTTTCAGGTCCAGGGTTTCTTGTTATTGAACTTTGAAGTCAAACTGTACTAGACTCAACTTGCTCATAAGGAAAGAGGATGAAAATAAAGAAAAGAAAATTCAGTACTTTGCAATAGTAATATTAGAACAGTTGTGTTGAGAATTATTTTCTTCCTTAATCCCAGAAATCCTGCATAAATTTAAAATGATTCAGTATCTTTGATGTTGAAGCTATTTGCTTCTGAAGAAAGTAAGATTATAGAAATAAAAACGAATAAAAACATCATCATAAATCATACTGCTAAATAGAAAGCACAAAATAATTTAGCCAAAAAAACAAAAGGATCCAATGCTCTCTCTCTCTCTCTGCACACACGTTTGGGAGTAGCATGTAATTATTTGATAGTTACTTTTGAAGCCAATTGAAGGTGTTAACTTTGGGAAGCGTGTAGGGTTAAGATTAAGGGCCGTCTTAATTACACATACCATTTTGCATACTTGTTTGTACACGAGGGAATTTGAATTGAAGACACAATTTCCAAGTTGAAATTCACCTGTGAGTATGGACGTGTGTGCAAAATGGTGTGTAACGGGTTTTACCCAAAAATAATTACTCATATATAACATGTATTATTTATATATATTATGTTTCTTAATACATTATGATTAAGAAATCAAACATACTTTTGGTGGGAGTGTAGCAGGTCTTTATACTCGTAATACTCCCCCAAGCTCAAACATATATATATATATATATATATATCGAACAATCCATATAATCTTAGTTTTTTACATAAAAAATCTAACATACTCTTACACAAAGACTCAAGAAATATATCAGCAATTTGAACTTCTATAAAAACTAGTCGTAGACTCACGCAATACACAAAAAAATTGACAACTTGTTTTTCTGCTAAGTGAAAAATGAAAATAATAGATGAAACTTATAAGTGTTAATCTCAAACCCTTTTTAAAATAATGTGATTATTTTTTAACGAAGTATAATTCATACAATATACTCCCTCCGTCCTATTTTTTTGTCATGTTTGAAAAGTCAAACTTTTTAAGGGAACGTCATTAATTGTTTTGTCTACCTTTCAAAAATGTATAAGTTTCCAAAATTACCCTTAAAAAAATTTATCAAAAAATTGAATTAGTAAATTAATAGGGGTATAATAGAAATATTAGTAAATTAATGACTTTTGTTTTTAGAAACAGGACAATATTTTGGGACATCTCAAAATGGAATAGAGGACAAAAAAAGTGGGACGGAGGGAGTATTATTATAGGGTCGCAATTTACAGCCCAGGCCCAATATGTATGGGACTATGGGTTAATGAGCTCAATACAATAAATTTGTAGAGAGTGGATTAAAGAATTAGGCCCTAGTGAATCTCACAACGGCTAGGGTGGGTTCGTAAGACCATCATGCAAGAGAAAAGCACGTAAGGTGGAGTGAATATGTTGTCCGAGGAGGCCAATCTTGGTATAGATCAATGGAGCTGATTATAGGTGCAATTCTGATTGCTACAGTATCTCTTTTCCCTCCTTTTCGATCCTCTTCCCATGGAGAGCCTCTCTCCTTATATAGCACCCTTTGGACCATCTGGATCCTACACTTGTCGATCTTTTAAGCCCTCACTTGAGTGCCTGTCTCATCAAACATCCCCTCTGGCTTTCTATAAGTTGCGATGACCAAGGTAACACTGTTCAGGGGTCTCCTCCACATAAATGCGGCCAAAAAAGTAGCTGTAGTGCATTTGGTGGTGGCAGCTTTTCTTCAGATATTTCTAAGTTCCCATCACTCCTTGTATGCGTTTGATGCCTATCCTTATTGCCTGAGCTTTCTGGAAGCTAACCTTGATCGTTGGAATATAGATTTGGGTCGTGTTCGTCATATCTAAGGAGGAGTTCCTCCTCGGATCACTTTTCATTTGTTCCTTACCTGTAGAGCTTTGAAATTGAAGTTCCCCACAATTATTCGTCTCTTCTCGGACCAGTCTATGTCCTCGGACCGAGCCCAAGGCTTACTTTGTGACTCTGGACCGTTATCCTTACTGTGGGTACGATAGGCATGCATGCAACATCCTAGGCATGCATGGCAACTCCCTAGACCGTCCTCAGCATGTTTTTGTAACGTCCTAGGCATACATGGCAACGTCCTAGGCATGCTTGGCAACGTCCTCGGATAGTGTCCTAAGAGTCCCACATCGAAGAAAAACCCCTCCACTTACTGCCTTATAAGTTTTGAAGTAAAGGTAGTAGTGTACCATAAGTTTATAGTTATTCGAATAACTATAAACTGATGGTACACTACTTTCTTCGCTTCACAGCTTATAAGGCAGCAAGTAGGGGGGGTTTCCCTTTTATTGTAGGTACCATAGGCATGCATGCAACGTCCTAGGAGTCCCACATCGAAGGAAAACCCCCCCACTTACTGCCTTATAAGCTGTGAAGTAAAAAGAGTAGTGTACCATCAGTTTAGTTATTCGAATAACTATAAACTGATGGTACACTACTCCCTTTACTTCACAGCTTATAAGACAGCAAGTGGGGGGGTTTTCCTTCGATGTGGGATTCCTAGGATACCGTCTGAGGACGTTGCCAAGTATGCCTAGGACGTTGCCATGCATGCCTAGGACGTTGCAAAACATGGCAAGGACGGCCTAAGACGTTGCCATGCATACCTAGGACGTTGCATACATGCCTAAGGTACCCACGAGGACGGCCTAGGACGTTGCATGCATGCCTATGGTACCCACACCTACAATTATATTTTCTAAATTAAGCTATTTATATTTGTTATTTCATCAGTATGTTAAATTTTGCAAGCTTTTTTTTTTCAAAGAAATATAATGTATTTTATATACAATTATTATATAAGGCGAGATATTTTGTAAATTATATAATGTGTAGTTAGAATATGTTTCTAGTGCTTCTTAGAAATGGTTCATCTCTTCTAAATGTGACATCAACACTAAAAAAAAAATACACTAACAAAGTGACAGCGAAGTGTAGGAGAATAATAGCAAAGTGTAGGAGAATTATACTTGTATCCCTTCTGAGTATGAGAGTACTCAAGAAAAAATGCACCTAAGAGATTAAGAATCATGTTTATCACCTCTCAAGCCTAGAAGATGAACATAACATACGCACACAATGTAAGGATTCAATTGATATGATAACAAGCAGTCTACATGACATCACTCCAATATGATTTTGGAACACTCCTATGAAATAAAAAGCATGGGCAACTTCAAATAGGTGTCTCAATTTACCTTCCACTACATTATTTTATGTGCAATATGAAACCAAAGATTGATGAAGTACACTATAATCATCAACAAATTGAGACAAAGAAGTTTGAAAATAGTCTAGCTATTATTAGATTAAAAAAAAAAAAATTGACTCATCGAATTGAATATTTATTTCAATATAATTATAAAATACCTAAATCCCAAAATAAGAGGACTTTTACTGGGCTCCGAATATCCAAATGGGCTAAATGAAAAGGACTACTAAAATGACCATCACACCTAGACACAAAGGGCAGGGCATTCATTGCTGCTTGCTCAAGTGATATGCTTCACATTGTAATAACTCAACTTTACAACTAGAAGGAATCAACTACTTCAAGATCTAAAGAGAGGGGTGACCAAGATGGCAACATACTAAAAGGGAGAAGTGGAGAATTGAAGTGCTACTGAATTGGAGGAGTCATGAGTAGAAGGATAGGAAATGCAGCCAGACTCATGTATGCCACCAACCTTCCTCCTTGACATGTCAAGAGATCGTAAAAGATATAACAGGAGGGTGAGAATATTGCAGCACAGTAAGAGCTTGAGTATTTTTACTAGCTGACAAAAAAATGAATGGAGATTACTGTCAATTATTCTTCATTTGCCAACTAGATAGTACTGCCGGGCAGGGGGATCAATGTCTCTTGTTACTGTTAAACTGGAAATTACTCAACCTGTAAGGAACCTTATGGACAATGAACTGCAATATCTGATTACAGCAGTTAGTGGGGTCTGAATTTAAATAATTGAAACCTTTCTGATAAAGAGTCTTTACAAAAGTAAGAATAGCTCAAGGAACAGCCTAGCCTAGTGCATGTTGTTGTCTGAGGCTAATCATCATTAAACCTAAAAGATGATGTTCTCAAAATTGTGACTGTTCATATAAAGAAATTAAACTGTTTGAGTTAGACATGCTTGTACTCTGACCTTCCTCACTAAAATTATATAGGCCATAACTATTTGAATTGGGAATCTAGTGTCCATCTGATGGCAGACACAAAAGTAGAATTTTTTTTATAAAAATTCTTATTGTTGTCATAAAGTTTCCTAGTGATGGGTGGAATTTATAGGACATTAAAAACAGTTGAAGAGCTTGAGTCACCAATCATACTTGTTTTAGGAGGTAGAGATCACATTGTTGACAGATTCCTCCTACCTGATCTAATCCATTGCAATTTTAGTTCATTGATACTGTGAAATCCCTTGCAATAGGATCATATGATGTTAAATCTCTAAAATTCCATCTCCAAGAGTACAGCATTTACATACAAAACAGATCCTTCCATGGTTTCAGGTTCCTTGGGCCTTCCATTTTTCTAATTATTATTTAAATAGCTTCCTTAAAGTGCAGCAACAAGATTAGCCGCACATGGAAATAAGAATGTTGGTAGGATTCTATTCATTTTGTAGACATGCATTGTGAAAAAAAAAATTTTGACTGTACGTCAAGATAGTGGAATATCTGACATATGATGCAAAGTTTACCCCTTAAAGTCGTTTCTTTTCAAGCTAAAACTCTGATGAAATGATTTATGTATATAATAGAAACCTTAAGCAGTTTAAGCAAACAGATGACCATATCAAATTTTGAGCAAGGAAGCACATTGTCTCCAATGTAGTGGCTAAAGAAGAAAGTGCTAGATATTAGTTTAGCCCAACCTCTTTGTAGCTTTAAGTATGGAACTTTTGTCCATTAGCTCAATCAGACTTTTTTTGTGTGTGGGGGCTTTGGCAGTATATGAAGTATGGATATGACTGAGAAAAATAAAAGCTGGTCACTTGTAAATTGTGATGGAATTTCAACTCAGGGAAACCACTATACAGAAGACTCAACCGGACACCCATTAAACTGAAAAGCTAAGCAAAAAATTCCACACAAACATCAATCATACAATTAGCAGATGAGCAGTTCAAAATCTTCACATATTAACTTGGAAGATTTATTTTTTCAGGTAGTATTCAAGCTCAAAACTTGGAAAAACCAAGAAGGCTGGTTTAGCCTATCCTGTCTTAATTGTTCTTCAACATCAATATTGTTTTTACTTCTGCTTTGATACCCTGATGTCATGTCAGGCACCTGGACAAGCCTTGGTTCATGGCCATTTAATTCTTGTCGTGTTGTATAGGAACTAGTCCTATTTATGTGACTGGATCCAGTGGAAGAAGAAGAGAAGCTTGGTCCTGAATCTGAGGTTAGAGGAGTCTCAGGTTTCTTCCTTCTGTTGTACCTTGAGGGGCCTAGAGTCAGCTCAATCTCACTCTCGTCTATAATCTCTAATACTCCATTACCATCTGATTCTGCAATGCACTCCTCAGCTGGCAGTTCCAGATCAAGTTTCCTTTGTGGCTTTTGTTGTGCACTACGATTATGATTTGTCTGATTGAAACTAAGTTCATTCTTCAAATTCCATAGTTCTTGACTCCATCCATTAGGCCTGCTGCTTTCCATGTTTTTCATTAACATTTTCTGTATTTGATATAAACGATGAAGTTCATATACCTGAAAAATATCATTCTCACAGTTAAAAACAAGGCTACTTGAGGATACAACTCAACAAAGCCATGAAAAGAATGCCAATTGAGGATGTACAGTTAAAAATATAGGAAGAAAATTGAAATACCTGCTGCTTGAATGTTTCTTCATGTTTTAGCATGGCCATTCTCATGCATTCCCTATCATATGACTCAACAAGCTTCTCCATTGAAGCTTAATTCAGCTTGTGAAATCTTAGACCACTGCTTCTACCTCAAGAATATACCAGAATAGTAAGAGTTGAGAATCCTTTTCTTCTAAGATACCTTGGTACACCTACACCTGTGAATGGAGAAAAAATATCAGGGAAATGAAGCCAAGAATGTACTCTGTCAATTGTAAATTCTTTAGGTAGAAAGAGAGTTATAATTGCTTGATTTAATGAGTTTCAAAAACCAATCGATATGGATTGATTAAATCAACAGCTTTTCAGTATAATTTGTCTGTTTCTTTTCCTGTTTTTCTTCAATTCAGCCGTTTTGGGCCACAACAATCTTTTCCCATATGAAATATCTTCCAACATGACAAGGATATACATCAGCACAATAATGCCTGTATATCAAGTACCAATTACTTAAAATGCTTTTTCTTTTCTTTTCTTTTCTTTTTTGCCCTTGTATCAGTGGTCAAAGTATTGTTTTCTGTCCAATACACCCTATCCTGATTGTTATGTATAGTACAATGTCATAGATAATTTCAAATACTATTCTGTCATTTGAAAACAATATTACAATAGAGACCTTTCAACTATTTTGTGTCGTATCTGCTACCACAGTGGGTCTTCTTTTGCAATTCATATTCAAATGAATATTATTGCTAATAAAACCCTATTTAGTACTTCAACAAATGATGTCATTTCGCTTATTTCATTGACCTTTTAGCCATAATTCTTTCTTACATGTTAACTTGAATATTTAGATAGAGATTCTGACATTAATTGAAGGGTTGTTATTAATTTCTGTACAATAGACTTCTAACATATATTTCAAAACAAACTTTCACTTCCCTAATATACTTATAATCATGAATCTTTCATACTTATTCATTACATCAACGAAATAACTGGTACGTTACATGGTAAAAAAATTCCAGGCCAGAGTTTCTGTGGTGCAAACTCAACAAGTTAAATTATCATGGAAATATGAAAGCCAAAAACATAATCTAATTATTACTATTTGCTAGTAATGGAGAGAGTTTTTTTTTTGGTTGAAGTGGGAGAGGGGGGAGAGAACATAATTAACTTGATAAAACTTGAAAGATTAAAAAGCAAACGAGAAAACACACAAATGCATGAGTTTGACTAGGATTAATATGATAAAAGTGAGTCTAAACAAGTTTTAGACCCACGCAGTATCATTTGCTAAGCTCCACACCATTGAATTCATATACTAAAGGTGGCTGAAATAGATAAGACTGACTCTTCTGACCTGTAATAGTTTCATGAGCTGAGGTGATCACAGCTGTGTCGTTCTGAAGCAGAAGGAGTAGTAGTAGTAGAAGAAGAAGAAGAAGAAGCAAAGCAAAAAGGCAAACAGTTACACCTCAACTTGAGCCACAGCTTTCTAAGATAAAGAAAGACCTTGCCCTCACATTCCCCATCAGTATATACTGCAAAAGAGTTAAATAAAATAGAACTGTTAAACTGTTGAAGGATTTAAGATTCTCTCTTCCACACAGAAACCAAGGCTTTGTTGCATTTGGGGTTTGAGGCATGCGAAACAAATCACAGTGCCTTAGCCAATGTGAGTCAAGTTTTGTGAAAGAGATGCCAGAGACAGGTCCAGCAGTGCAGATATATTTAATTTGAATATAATAAGCACATAATATTATTTATATATAAAAATAACTATATGATTTTTGAGGATCACAATGCCTTGCATTGCTCAAGACAATCATCAGAATAACAGCTTGGCCTACCAAGGTGAATCACATGCACCCAAGAATTACATATATTACAAGTCACAGTTGTCTCAATTATGTGCCCTGCATAATACATATATGCACCACTATTATATATTATTGTTATTGTTTTGGTCTGAAATACACCATTAGTATGAACTATGAAGGATCTTAAGGTGGCATATCTGGCCCACCAATAAATAGATCAGAATGGTACGATAAGTGGGTACCACTTGAAACAGTCCAAAATTTAAGAAATGGCCACAGGATCTAAAACCCAACTAGGTCAGATTTACATAGAAAAAATAATAATATTAAGGAATAAGGATAATGGATTTATCTACCTGTACAATGTAAAGATTGATATTAGTGGTTGAGCTAGGGTTTAGTGGACTTGTATCACCACCCATGAGGAAGAGCCAGCACAATGATACAGCCTTAATTGGCCATGTGAGAGTGGTAGCATTAAAATATTAATCTCTAAATAAATATCAAAAGAACTCGGACCCTACATATAGCTAATTAAAATCATGCATAATATACTTTTAAAAAAAAAAAAAAAACTCTATTATTTGGCAATGGATTAATCTCCTTTTGTTTTGGGGGGAGAATATTATTTGTCATTGTTAACGCTGTAGCTGATTGTACAGACAGATTGGAAGAGGAGGAATCCAAGTTCATGAATTTGCAAGCAAATTGGATTTGCTCAAGGTTATTAATCTAATCATCATGTAAAAACTTATAGTGCATGTCTAGTCGTATTTAACTATTTTATCAATAAGAAAGATTCTTCTCTATCTCTTAAAACTAATACGAAGAAAGGAAGGATTATCACATGCCCGTTGGGCTTAATGGAAGTTGCTGATAAGAAGTATAATACTACACTTTATATATAATACATTATTATGTATAACCAAAAAAAAAAAAAAGTAAAAAAAAATAATAATAATGAGAGAGAGAGAAAGAGAGAGGGAGAGGTGGACATGGTAGCACGCGTTGCCGGTGTGAGGAGGTGCAGTCGTATGGGGCGGTGGGTCCATTGGGTTAAGCGAAAAGGCTGAGCCACGGGCTTGCGCTGTTGTTTGGTCCCACCAAATGGCAGAAAGAAACTGGCAAAGGATCAGAATGGGAAAAAAACAAAGGAATTGTCAAATTTTTCTATTGTTCAACAGAGTACAGCAGTCCTGAGAGAAAAGACGGTCCTAGCATTGTGCCACTTGTGTGTCTCAGGTTCTCATAGCATGACGCAATGGGGTACATGATAGCTGCCATGTTGATGTTGGTGTCTAGTGCATCTTCGCCCAAAGTCATCACGCATGAAAATTATAAATACTTTATCGGATGTCCTATCACCTATCAAATTCTGAAATTATTAGGTTCTATATACTGTTATATTTCTACAGTCTACACATGAGGACCCCGAGCAATGAACCCTATAGGAGGATGTTCAAATATACTTAGAACTTGTCACGTGACAATATTCCATCTGGTCTAATGTACAAGATAGACTAGACGTACATGTATTTAAATATTTTTTTTTAATTTTTTAAAAAATATATATAGATAAAAAAGTGTATAAAAATACGTGTAATATTTAAAAATTAAAAACATGCATTTAAGAACAAGTACCAAACAGGCTCTTAGCCTCTTTCTTTTTATAAGATATTTTTCAATTTAAATTGTCGTCAATTGAATTTTTCTTTTTTGGTGTTTAGTTACGTATTTAAAAATTCTTGAAAAATCATTTTATTTTTTTTGTGCTGGGTGATATGTAAAATGCGATTTTTTTCCTTCATTTCAAAATTTTTGTATCCACAGCCCAAGCCCATTACAAATTAATAATAAAACATCTAAAAAGATTATAAGGAAAAAAAAAATAGCAAATGATCTATGGTGATGGCAGATTGGTAGCTCACCTTCACGCTGATGATGTTAGATGGTGATAGATCCTTACAATTATGCTCCTCCACCAATCATTTGTTGCAAATAGATAGTGCTTATCTTTGCGAATAATAGCTTGCTAGTCATATATAACGACCCAAGAAAAAACACTAGTCACATCTGCACTATAACTCAAAAGCACTAATCACAATTGAGGCTCTTTGTAATTTATATTTATACAAATCTAAAAGCTTAAACGTAGTATTTATTGTTGCTACGCTCCTGTTAAGTTACCTTATCCTCCATGTTATGCCACATCATTATTATTTTTCATATTTATTTTTTACCTTTAATTTTTTTGACAATATAAAATATATAAATACATTGACTTTACAAATTTATCTTAGGCGTTTTTAACTTTACATATTCACCTACTTTAATTTTGATGTTATAACTAAGTATTGTCTATACATATTCCTCTTAGACGATTTTAATTTTACATATAACTTTGTCCCTTTATCTTCCTTTATTTGGACTTTTATTTTTTTTCATCTTCTTACTATAAATTTGTCACTCTCTCCCATTTTATGCATATTTTTCCCACACAAAAAGGTTATTTCTCGTCCTCTCTCTCTTTCTCACTCTCATTTTTTATTGGATTTTTTTTATGAGGTTTGTACTCCCATTGTCTTATTATTGACTAATTTATACGTGTTACTTGATGCAAGTATTTTTTTTTTTATCATTTTATTAACAACACAAAATAGTTTTAATGTTGTTGACCAAATTTAGGGAAAATCATATTATAATATGTCCATGTTTTGTGTTGTTGTCAGGTTTTAATTTATTTGGAAAACAACTAGATAGTTTGAACAAAACAATGAAGAACAGTTAATGCAGTTGAAGAATATGGTATTTGTGCAGTATCCTTTCATTATTTGTAAATATTTTATTTGACAAATTAGTAGCAAATTGTTTTGTCTTTATTATATGATATTTTTAGATATATGCTTGAGTAATTATTTTAAGCATTTACGAATATTTTGTATTGCTCATATTCATTATCTCATTTGAGGTTTTTAAGGAAAAAAAAACCAATTTTGTGTTTAAAATTATTTATTTATCTACTCATTTTTCATATGTTGGATTAGGTGTTAGATTAGATTATGACAGTATTAACAAAAAACTTCTTATTTTTATAATAATAATAAAAAATCTCTAAATTTCCCCTTTATATTCTTGGTTACAATCATTATATATAAAGTTATAACCAACACTTTTTTTCTTGAAAATAATGACATATTTCTATTGCGTCACTTCAAAATCTTATAAAAATTTTTGAATTTGATTATGCATTGGATATTTGGCTTGATCACATCATGTTTGAAATGTTTTACATATTCGGAAGAAGAAGTTTGACTTTGATGTGATTTTTATTTTTCCCTTTCTTATTTTGAACTATAATTTTTGTTGATTTTTTTAATAAGTTTTTTGGTGTTTTAGATTGTACCGTAGATATAAATGGATTTGAAAAAGTTTTTTTAAACTAAAAATAATAATTTTCAAATTTTATATACTTTTTAATGATACACAAAATGTTATAAATAGTTTTTATTAAAAAATAATAATATTTTTGCTACCTTTTGAATTCTTGAGAAAAATTGTATTGTTTTCATTTTGGTACAAAAAAATTATATATATTACATTTATGATTGTTCCTATAATAAATGAAAATATGATTATGAAATACATTACTATTTATTAAATTAGTCTAAACTGCAAAAAATAAATTTAATGAGATCATCCTAAAAATATTATCACGCGCAAAGCGTAGGTCAGTGACTAGTTGTTAATAAAACTTGAATCTACCTAGTAAATACCCAATGTGTGACTCATTACACACCCACACACATCACACAATCAATCAAACTTAAATCCCTAACGTCCTCGTTATCACTTTGTGGGGTAGTGTCTCTAAGCCCACACGAGGTTACTAACCTGGTTTTGATACCATATGTAATTACCTAAGGAAAAGCGCTCGCCACATTTGCATTATATCTCAAAAGGATATCGTGAGCCCACCTCTTCGTCGACCATCACGAGTCTACCTCTTCATTGACCATTAATCTAGACTCCAACGACCACCCTCTGTGAGCGAAAAAGAGAGAAAAGAGGTGTGGAAGGGGACTGTGAGAGAGAGTTTTAAGGGGATGTGCAAGCAGGAAAGAAAAGAAGTTCACACGTATTATTCCATTTTTAAAAACGCTTTATGGTTTTTTTAAAACCTACCTCAAAGTGCTTCAATCGACTCTAAATCAATCGAGACTCGAGTTTTCAAATTTAAATACCCAATTTCCCAATCATTTAGTCATTTTTCTCTCTTATCTCTCTCAGCTAAGTCTTGACACTTAGCACTCAAACTTTCAAAATCATGTTTGCTTGCCCCCAGTTATTCAAGATCCCCATTTTCTCTCTTGGTAACTTCTAATCCCTCATCTTTTTATTGATTTGCATTAATTCATCGTGACGATCCTGCATTAGACCTAGGGTTCAAATATTCATATATTTCCATCTTTTGGCATTAGATGAAACGTTGGTTAAGGGGATTTGTTACAACTGGGGATAGATTCTCTTTATTGTGAAGAGAATGTGTGTTGGGTATGGGTTTTGGTTTCAACAGATATTTTAGTTCTACCATGAGTACCTAGGTTGTGCACATTGGATTGTTCATGGGCTCTATTGTTTCTCAAGTATTCCAAGGTTCATGGAGAGACCTTCGAAGTCTTAAACCAATGTAAAGTGACTTTATTCCCTCCAATCCACCTCTCCCTTTTCCTTTTGCTGGCTCATTTTCTGTGTGTGGGCTTGATCCACATACCAATAGAAAAGAGCTTAGATTGTGCTAGACTTAGTGGGCCTGAGTTGGTTAGTATTTTGGGCTAGCTTTTGTTAACTTCATGGGTTACCACAATGAATTTTGGGCTTAGGCCATCAATGCATAGGCATTTATGGGCTTTATTTTTTTTTATTTTTTTTTAGAAAGTGTCCTCTTTACCTTCGTACTAAGGAAAAATTATAAGGTGCTCATGGTGGACAAGTGATATGGTCCACAATTCTAGTAAAAAACTTTCACTTGTTTAAAATTATGGAGTTTTAAATAAAAACTAAATACTGACTCAGCAATTTTAAATAAGTGGAAGTCTTTTACTAGAATGGTGAACAAATGACGTGGTTCATCATGAGGACCATATAATTTCTCCAGACTAAGACACTAATTAATTTTTTATGTAAGCGAAAATTGAATCATAAATCTCTTATACAACCATCATAGACTTTACCAATTGAGTTAAAAAAAAAAAAAAAAAAAAGATAAGATAGAAATGAAAAAATAAAACAAGTAAACCCTTTGGGAGCCCCCCACAATAAATTTCCAGTGTGGACCACAAACAAGTTAAAGGTAATTCTTACTTCTAAGGAAGAAAAACATGGTGGTGAGACGACCAACTTCTCTATCGACCCAAAACAACTGGAAGAAAAAGACATCATGATTCATGAGGTGACAAAGGCATCTTCAGGCCTTAATTAATTTGGACTCTTGCACCTTGAGGACAACATGGTCTTAAAAGTTCTCATTGCTTTTTGGGAAGCTTGCTGTAGGAAGATATTTATTCATAGGGTGATCTTCGAAGGAGACGCTATTGGAATATAATTGACCGCCCTTGGAAACAAGGACGTTCATCCCCATTGGTCTCTTGATATGTAATCTTAAAGGACTCTCTCTTCTGTCAAAATTTAAAAAAAAAATAAAAAAATTTTTTTTTTCTTCCCTTTTGTTAGGCGTGAGGCAATACCCTAGCCCATCTTCTGGCCCAATGGGCAACCTTTTGGTATCATTCTAAGCCGATCATCATGTCTTGACCTCCAGCTTTGGTGTCTCAAGCTTTGGGAGCCCAGAGGTGATCTTCTTTTGTACCGTTTTCCGTTTCTTTTGCAATAAAGTATGTTTATTTAAGAAAAAAACGGAGCCCTCCATTCTCTCAGAAAAGATATTCAGCCACCTCGGGTTTGTTTGGGTTAGCTATTTCAAAAAAAAAAAAAAAAAAAGTGTTTTTAAAAAATAACGATTTAAGAATGTGCAAAAACGTGAAGAAGTGTGATTTTTATTTTTCACAATTAAGTGATTAGATAATATTGGTCTAAATTTGTTGTTTATGGTGCAAATTATTAAAAAAGACTTAATTATATTGTTAAGGCTATCTTCTCTCGCTCCTTTCTCCAAAAAAAAAAAAAAAAGTTCTTCTCTCTGTTTGTTGATTGTGATTTTTTTTTTTTTTTTTTTTGCAGTCAATGTAAAATAGATTATTATATATATATATATATATATATATATATATATATATATATATAAAACCGAAACCTTTGAAACTCTCACAATTTTTCACATCATCATTTTAATTTATAAAAAAAATTAATTTTTTAAACTAAATAATAAATACTACACGAAACCTTTGACAAACCCGACTATAGCCTATAGGTTTTCTGTGAAACACGAAAACAAATCTCTTCCGGAAAAATATTGAAAACCCCAAACACCCTCCCCAATTTTCTTCTCTCTTTCCCACCCATGACATAGCCACCGTTGTTCATTGCCATCACTATCAACCACCATAGCCATCAAGTTTGTATCTTTGCCAGTACTCTCTCTGTTTAACTTCAACCCGATAGTTTTAGAAAAACCCCAATATATTTGGTAAATCCTTCAATCCATGGCCCTCTACATCTAAATACTAACACACAAAAAACCCTAGATAATACATTCTAAATCATCCTAGATCATTATTTAAAAAATAAAAAAAACAAACAAACAAATTAAACTATATTACTGTGTCTGTGTTGTGCACTCGCACCGCCAGTTGCTCACCGCATGTCCTCCTCTCAACTCAAGCTCCAGTCCAAGCCAGCACCATTCATATATATCTCTCTCGCGCGTTGTTTAGTTATTGTTAAGTGGTTTACTGCTTTTGCTGTCTTTTATTTGACTTTTGAGAAACTGTGTGCTATATAAACTTACTACTCTACTTCAACAATTTAAGTTCCTTTACTTCTAAACGTGTGGCTATCTATTAGTTTCATTAAAAAAATAAAAATAAAACTTGTGGCTGTCAAGTTTAAAGACAAACTCCAAATTTTGTGTTTTTTTTTTTTTTATAAACTGCATATCCATTAAACTTGAAAAGAACAGACAGAGGAATCTCCCTTACAAACAGCCTCAAGGGAGGGTGGGAGATTTCCATTATTGAAACAAAAATCTAAATTGGAGTTCAAGGCAAATTTAGCAGTTTCATGGGCTGCTGAATTACCAAGTCTCTGAACCCAACTGAACATTATATCAGAAAAGTGAGAAGCAAGACTACAAATATTACAGATAGTAGTGGCTAAATGCCAATTAGGTATAAGCTCAGAATTTGACACTCCAAATTTTGTGTTGTAAGCTCTTTGTCTGGTATAAAAAAAAAGTTTAAAGTTTTACCGTGTTTTTTTTTTTTTTTGAAAAGTTTTACTGTGTTGTTGAGAGAAAGAATGTTATAAATAATCTATATAGTATATAATAGGCTATAATATATATGTATATACAAAATCGTTAATGTATTTATACAAGGGTATGACTTTTGAGATAAATACAAACAATTACTTAATAATAATTTGATTGTTCACACTTTGTGCATATTCTTTATAAAAACAAATGTTCAAGTTTCAAAAGCTATTGTCAATCATCTTTTCAAAAAGCTAAAAATGTATTTGTTGAACCCCTAGAAAGCCTAATGTTTGGCTTTACATCAAGCTTTACATCAAGTTTGTTTTAGTAAACAGAAGATTTAGCAATAGTGTTTATTGAAATTATTGATAGTGTATGATTTGCAAAATAAATTAGAGCAAAAAGTGGACTTGTGTAGTGAGGCTGTTGTATGTTTTTTTTTTTTTTTTTTTTTTTTTGCAAAATTGAATTTGAATTTTGGCCTTGAGCCAAGTAAACATACAAAGGTTGCAATCCTCTTTGCAGATAGTTTCCCCATTGTCTTTAACATTGCTTTAGTTTCCAACATTACACTTTTAACGTAACATTACAAATTCTTTTTTTTTCTCAATCTTTTTTTCTTTTAAATTCTTGGTGGACAAATTAGTCTTTCACTAATTCTTTTAGGCTTTTTTTTTTTTTTAACGTGAGGTTGGTTAATTATAATTTTATTTAACTATCCTGTGCATCGCACGGGTTAGCGACTAGTTATATTAATGAAAATACTAATAACTCATGGAGAGAAATACATTAAAATGTTCACAATCAACAATATCCATACTAACCAAGAATTATATATTCAATGGCATCTTTTTTTAATGTAGAAAGACCTAGAATTATTCTTATAATTATAAATGATTTTGCTAATCTTAACGTGGTTGTCTCCATAATAAGAAGGAGATAAAAAAAAGGGGGGGGGGGGGGGGGAAACTTGGCAGTCAACTGAAGATCCCTTTTATTTACTTTACTCAATAGCTCAATGCAAATTTTAAGTTTTAATTCTCTCTCTCATCTCTCAAAAAAAAAAACTCTCTCTTCTGTAATTTTTTTTTTCTCCTCAATTTTAATCTCTCAATTTCCGTCTCTTTTGCAATTCTGTGAAATTTTTTAAAAATGCTTCATTTTGCTTGACCGAAATTCTCCATATTCATACATTGATAATTTCATTTGATTTCATCCTTGATTATAACAAAGGATTACAAATGATATTGAAAACAAGTGCGATTAGACAAGTATTTTAATTTTTGGTGAAAAAATACAAGTAGTCCTAAAAATTTGAGTTAGGTTCTTTTTTAGTCCTTAAGGAATGCAGCAGTTGCTGATGACAAGAGTATTGAACAAGCTGAGAAGACATCAGCTGCTGATGATGAGGAGTACACAAGGGTTGTATCAAATGGTTCAATAAGCACAGAAGTATTAGAGATGGTTGAAGCTATGCCAGATCACGAGTTCTTCATCCAATAGCATTGAAAAAGTTAGTTCCGTAAATCCAGGAGGCTGTTGCTCTTGGACTGCCACGTGTACATATTCTGGTAGATTTAAATAACAGAATTTGGCGCCAATTGTTAGGCGGTTACATTGTACTGTGTATATAAACAGAGTAGAGATATGTATTATGTAATTCAATTCATTCCTTGTAATTCTCTCTTCTCCATCAATGAAACTCTCTCAATTTGTATTTAGATTTTCTATCTTTTACATGGTATCAGAGCGACTAGCACAATTATACTGATTTCCTAGTCTCGTTTTTTGATTCCAAAAGATTCTCGCTTACCAAACAGAAATCTCTTCAAGAAAGTTCTTGAATTCTGATCCACAAAGACTTGATTCATCTGTATATTGAAGAATCTTTTGTTTTTCTTTTTCAATTTCATTGAATTTCATTAGAAGTTTCATACAAGCTCGTGAATAGCATCAATGGCATCAGAAATTTGATTTTTTTTTTTTTATTTCTCAACTAATTATAAAAGCACCAAGTTTATAATTCCATGACCTTGCCATTATATGTGATTTGTTAAATTTTAACATGTAAGCAACAAAGCTATGTAAGAAATATAGTGGTTTGTTTATAATTTTTTACAGGCTAAAATGAAAATTTTCAAACTTTAGGAGCTAATTAAAATAGAACTTAATTGGCCTAAAATTTAATGAGCAAATGTGTTCTTTTTGTCTTAGTTTTTTAAATATTTAATAATAAAATTTTGCTTAAAATAAACTATATTAATAATTTTAATCTACTTATAATGAGTCATATGTATTTTCCAAAAAAAAAAAAGTCATGGCAAAATTATGCCATACAACTCAAACCCACGACATGCAAACATGACTTGTACTGTCCAACTTTGATTACTAAAACAATTCTTATGGTATATTATTAAAATAATATAAAATAAATAATGAAATTTTTTTAAAGTTAAAAAAAAATAAATAAATAAAACTTCTTAGTAGAATTTTATTCCTATTAATGTTTTTTAAACATAAGGATGTAAAACATTTTCAGCTCCAAAGAGAGTATTTTTTTTTTTCTTGATCAACAGAAAATTACTTCAATTAGGCCAAGAGTTTTTTACCACCCAAATGCCAAAAAATGTCTTAACACCAGAACCAATGGGCCTAATAAGTCCCAACTAACAAACACTGGTGCCCTGTGGCCTCTCAATGAAAATGACCTAACAAGTAGGCAAGGTTGGCTGTGTGTAAAATAATTGGAAAACAATATCTTGTACTTCCTGCTTCTTCTTTTTTGAGCTCACATTTTCCATATTGAGATTTGTAATATGGTTTAGCCGTCTAGGTCAAAAGATGTTACTGAGACCCATTTTAGCGAGTGATTAAAATTCCTATTGATGGCTGCATTATTAGTATTACCCAAATGCAATCAATGCTTTATTAAAATATAAAAAAGTATTACTCAAATGCAGCATGTTGATGACCAAAAATGTTTTCCAAGACAAATTGACAATACTTTTTATCCCAACTTTTCTTTCCAGGTTGCCGACTTGATCACGCTACTTTGTGTGACCCCTTTGAGATAAAAAGGAAGAATCTATCACTGTCTATGATTCTATGTCATGTGGTAATTCATCTTCGTGTGAAAAGTTAGTATAAGATAATTGGAATGGATTTTCAAACAGCTAACATGTAAAATAACAGAGGGTTGAAGAATGCTAAAATTCTCATTAACTGAAAAATGATATTACAATGAATCAAGTAAGTAATAATTAACAACTAAGCTATTTAAGTATTTATATACAATCAGAAAACAGAGCATGGCTCAAGGCACTAAACTAGCTAACAGATATTTAACTAACTAACTAGTAACAGATTGACAGTTGTTTCCCATAATTGATTTCTTCACTCCCGTAGCATGTGTGACTCGTGTGAGCTCATTAATCAAAACTCCCCGTTTTGATCTTCTTCTGTCCTTTGTCGTTTCACCCTTAAATCTGTCTTTACCTCTGTCGTTTGCAACTTGTAAACAACAAGCTCCTTTGTCTTCAACACTCCCCCTCAAGTCCAGAGTTTTAGGCTCTGGGACTTGAAAGAAGGAAGCTACCTTTAATTGCTTAGGCATTACCTTCAATAGCTTAGGCTGAAAAATGTCCTTCAATCCCAATTTTTTTGACAATCTCACAAAGGATGAAAAACCCAAAGCTTTAGTAAAGATGTCTGCAACTTGAGAATTTGTAGCCACATGAAAGGTCTTAATCATTCCCTCCAAAATTTTATCTCTCACTAAATGGCAGTCAACCTCAATGTGTTTAGTTCTTTCGTGAAAAACTAGATTTGTTGCAATGTATAATGCAGCTTGATTGTCACAAAACAACATAGCTGGTCTTGAATGTTCAATCCTTAAGTCCTTCAATAATTGCAAAACCCAAGTGATCTCACAAGCTACACTGGCCATGGCTCCATATTCAGCTTCAGTCGAAGACCTTGAAACAACTCTCTGCTTCTTTAATCTCCAAGAAATCAGAGAATCCCCTAAATATACTGCATAACCTGTGAGAGATCTCCTTGTATCTAGGCATCCAGCCTAATCAGCATCACAAAAGGACTTGATATGCAACTCTATGTTACTTGGAAAGAACATACCTTTACCTGGTGACCCTTTAGTGAATTGGAGCACCCTGTGAGCTGCCTTCAAATGTGATTCCCTTGGCTGTGATACAAATTGACTCAACCTATGCACTGCATAAGTCAAGTCAGGTCTTGTCAAGGTAAGATATAAAAGCCTTCCAATTAGTCTTCTATACTGACCTGGTTCCTCCAATAACTTGCCTTCATATTTGGATAATCTCAAGTTTTGTTTCATGGGAAACTTAACTGATTTGCGCCAAGAAAACCAGTGTCCTTGAGTATTTCCAAAGCATGTTTCCTCTGGTTGAAACTGATTCCTTTTTCAGTCCTAGCCACCTCCAAACCTAGAAAATATCTCAAGGAACCTAAATCCTTTAAGCCAAACTTATCATCAAGTACTTTCTTCAAATTGTTGACACAAGCAACATTATTCCCTGTTAAGAGTATATCATCTACATAAACCAACAAAACTGTGAATGAAGCTCCTTCTGTATGAGTGAACAAGGAGTAGTCAAACTTGGATTGCACAAGTCCCATTTGCAAAATAGTTGAGAAAAACTTCTCAAACCATTGTCTAGATGCTTGTTTAAGGCCATAGAGACTTGTTTAATTTGCACACTAAATGCTCCCCCTTGCTGTGAAAGCCAGGTGGTAAACACATATAAACATCCTCAATCAATTCACCATGAAGAAATGCATTATTGACATCCATTTGGTGAAGAAACCACCATTTCACAGCAGCCAAGGATAAACAATCCTAACTGAAACAGATTTTGCAACTGGTGAGAAAGTTTCAGAGTAGTCCAGCCCATGTTTTTGAGTAAAACCCTTTGCAACAAGCCGAGCCTTATATTTCTCAATGGAACCATCAGGCAAGTACTTAACTCTATAAACCCACTTGCAACCTATGGCAGACTTACCAAGAGGCAAAGTAGTCAAGGTCCAAGTGTTATTCACCTCTAAAGCCTCAATCTCTTTATCCATGGTAGCCCTCCACTCAGGAAACTGAACTGCTTGTTGGAAGGAAACAGGTTCTGAAAGGGTGGTGGAGATAGCCATGACAAAAAAATAGAAGGTAGGACCAAGATGTGAATAACTCAAATGGTCTGAAAGATCATATGGCAAACCAGAACTAGGCTTAGTACTAGCAAATTTACAAGAGTAATCAGACAAGTATGAGGGAGGATTGTGTGATCTAGTTGATCTCCTAAGAGGACTGGGAAAAAGGAATGTCAACAATGGGATTGGAATCAGTAAGAACAACTGCTTCTGCAGAAATAGGGTCTGCAGAAATAGATGCTACAAGAGAACCCAAATCAAGGACTGGTTCTGTAGGGATAGGAAGAGAAGTAGATGGAGGAATTGATGAAGAAGATGGAACAATGACTGAATCAAAAGAATCAACTGTACTGTGAGGAAAAACAAAATCATCCAAATAGGAAGTGGAAGGTTGAGAACACTCAGTATAAGGAAAAATGTGTTCATAAAAGACAATGTCTCGAGAGATATGGACAGAATTGGATTGAATATCAAGAACCTTGTAACCTTTAATGCCATGAGGATAACCAAGAAACACACATTTTCTGGCCCTAGGTGCAAACTTGTGCCTATTATGAGATAATGTGGAAATGAAACACAAGCAGCTAAAACTCCTTAAATGGTGATAAGAAGGAAAAGAATTAAAAAGCATTTCATAAGGACTCTTGTTTCCTAAAGATTTAGAAGGAATTCTTTTGATGAGGTGAACTGCTATTAAGATGCAGTCATCCAAAAACACAAAGGGGTCTTTGATTTAAACTTCAATGCCCTTGCAACATTAAGGATGGGTTGATGCTTCCTCTCAACAATGACATTCTGTTGAGGAGTATCAACGCATGATAGTTAATGCAAAATACCATTAGAGTGAAAAAAATCTTTTAAGAAAAACTCTGTGCCATTGTCACTTCTAATGGTTTTGATCTTGCAATCAAACTGAGTAGAAACCATTGTTGCAAACTTAGGAAATAGAGACTGAGTTTCAGATTTGTGTTTAAGCAAGTAAACCCATGTACATCTAGTAAAGTCATTCACAATAGTCAAAAAAATATTTGTAACCATCAATAGTACTAGTGGAAAGGGATCCCATAGGTCACAATGTATCAATTCAAAAGGCTTAGTAGTTACATGAGTGCTAGAAGAAAAAGAAAACCTTTTTCGTTTTGAAAAATAGCATACATCACAGCAAGATGCCTTATTTGTGACATCAATATCTATAAATTGCTTCAACAATTGAGGTTTTGAAAAAGAAGGGTGTCCTAATCTAGAATGCCACAAATCCGAAGAAGAGATGTGACTGACATTGTTGGCAAGAGCATCTGAACTTGGTTGATGAATAGAATCTCGCAACAAATATATACCATTGCTTTCCTTACCAAGACCAATCATGCTCCATTAAGCAGGGTCCTGGATGAAACACCATCACCAAGAAAAAAGGCAACAAAGTTTGTTCTTAGTGAGTTTACTAACTGAAATAAGATTGAAACTAAAGGATGGAACATATAAGACACCTGTGACTGTGAGTGTAGAAGAAATTTTCACAGTGCCAATGTGTGTTACTACAGCCTTTTCCCCATTTGGTAAATAAACACAAGAATGGATAGTAGATGTAATTGTGGTGAGTTGAGACACTGAGTGTACCATGTGATCAGTGGCCCCAATGTCAATGATCCAAGTGTTAGACTTAAAAACATGTCTACCAATGACTTGGGCTGAAAAGATAGAATGAGATAAATTGGGTGGAATCCAAAAGGGATTACCTGAGAAGTTGGAAGAAGAGGATGAAGCAGAAGCAGTTGTAGGAGATTGAGCAGCTGCAGTAAGTGGAAGAACAACATCACTAATACAACCTGTGAAGCAATTTGAGCACCAATGCCATTTTGAGTACCAAAGCCTGAACTTGATGCTGTATGAGCCTTCAAAAAATTGAGAAGTTGTTCACATTGAACCTGAGAGATTGGACATTGAGGCTGAGTGGATTGTTGACAATTCTGAAAACCAAGACCACCAAAAAAACCTCCAAGAGCTGGTTGTGAAACACCAAAAAGAGTCTGCAAAGCTGTCTGAAAACCAATATCTGACTGAGTAGCACCACCAGATTGAACACTGGGAAGACTATCAAAACCAAAACTTCCTGTGACTTGATTAGCCATAGCCTTATTTCCACCTTTTGGTTTGTACCCTGGAGGGTATCCATGAAGTTTGTAGCATTTATCTGCTATATGACCAGTGAAGGCACAATAAGTGCAAACTGGCCTCTCCTTCCTGAAGTTGCCTCCTTTACCTCCATTGTTTCGAGCATGACCTTAATTACCTTGAAAAGGTTTATTACCATTCACATACATAGCAACAAGATCCAATTGCTGAACCACATTAACAGTGTTGCCTATACTTCTCCTCTTCTCTTCTTGCAAGATTAATGAACACACCTTGCTAAGAGAGGGAAATGGCTCAATCAACAAAATCTGTCCAATTATATTACCATAACTGTCATTCAACCCCATCAAAAAACGGAAAATGTGTTCTCTATGCTAAGCATCCAATTGTGATGACTTGGATCCACAAAGACAAGCACAAGTACACACTATAAAAGGTTGATAGTTGGCAAATTCATCCCACAAGGTCTTGAATTTGGTGAAATAGAAACCCACCGAAAGTGAACCTTGTGCAAGATGAGAGATTTCCTTCTGAAGCTCGAACATTCTTGGAGTATTTCCTTGGGACAACTTATCCTTGAGATCTGTCCATAGGTCTTTCGCAGAATTGATGCACATCACACTTGCCTTCAGATCGGGGCTAAGTGAATTAGTTAACCAAGAAAGGATTGTAGTGTTGCATTTGATCCAAGAGTTGTATATCAGAGAAGTTGGATCTGGTTCAGGAATTGAACCATTCACGAATCCAAACTTGTTTTTGGAACTTAAGGCCAAAAACACTGATCTCGCCCAACTCAGATAATTCTCAGGACTGGTAAGAGGCTGAGAAGTCAAAATCAAACCAAGATTTTCATTCCCTGGTAGAAAGAAAGGATTATTAGCAGACTCATCCGCCATTACTATACTCAGAGGAGGTACAGTTGAAGAAGAATGATCACTCTGTGATTCAGAAGCCATGAAAACTAAAGAAATCGAAGAAAATCAAAAGAAAATTTCTGTTTGGCACGAGAGAAAATTAGAGAAAATTTGCTCTGATACCATGTAAAACAATAGAGAGTTGAAGATTGCTAAAATTCTCATTAACTGAAAAATGATATTACAATGAATCAAGTAAGTAATAATTAACAACTAAGCTATTTATATACAATTAGAAAATAGAGCATGGCTCAAGGAACTAAACTAGCTATCAGATATTTAACTAACTAGCAACAGATTGACAACTGTTTCCCATAATTGATTTCTTTTCTCCCGTAGCACGTGTGACTCGTGTGAGCTCATTAATCAAAACTCCCCGTTTTGATCTTCTTCTGTTCGTTGTGGTTTCACCCTTGAATCTGCCTTTACCTCTGTCAGTTGCAGCTTGTAAACGACAAGCTCCTTTGTCTTCAACAAAACAATAATATTGTTACTTGATAAGATGGTTTGGGCCAAAGACAAACAGTACTCTTTAGTCTTTAGTGAGAATCAGAATATAGTGTCATTTTGTTGAAATTACCAAAACAACAGAATACTTTCTATATCAGTCAAGTGAAAGCATGATAGTTTGGACCTTTGATCTAGCTCGTTCGTGAGCTACCCATTCAATCATTTATCAAGCCAAACAAAAGGTTTAATTTAAGATAAGCATTGCATCTACAAAATTTCTACAATATTTTCATAATAAATTTTAGATAATAAATTATTATTGATTTTCATTTAAATCTACTGCTAGAATTATTTTTTTACCTGTCAGTATCTGTCAAAAACAATCTATCATTTAAAATTTATTATGAAAATATTGTAGACTCAACATTTCTTTTATTTTTGAACATTAGACTCAACATTTCTTTTAATTTAAACACTTCCAGACGCAAATCTAAACTTTCTCCAGGTACGTTAACTCATCTTGACGAAGCTAACTACTGTATCAAAATAAAGTGGAAACATTCAGGATTAGACGTTTGATCTTAATTATTCACAAGTTGCCTTTTTTCTTTTTCTTTTTTTTGCTCTGACATCATTCAGAAGTTGACAATGCCCGGGAGATTAGGCAAGAGGACAATCTGATTTGATAATTTTGATGAACAGCTATGACATGCATGTTTTGCCAAAAACAACAATAATGATGATTATTAAAAAAAACAACAGCAATAATGAGATATACTTTCTAACGGAACCCTCCGCAAAAATAGCTTGCAATTTGAAGAATTCAGAACCCACCCAGTTGCTTCCCCAATAAATTTTTATTTTTAATTTTTTAAAAAGAGTAGAATGGAAGGGAACTAGGTTTGGGAATTGGGATTCGTCGAATGGTAATCACTTTTTTCTTTTTGTTTAGTTATTGCAATGTTAACAAGTACCCCCTAGAGCCTTTTTTTTTTTTCTTCCCTTTATTTCCTGTTCTATTTGCTTTTATTTTTCTACTATATATTTTTCATTAAATTCAAAAATTGTATGAATCCAAAAGGCTTAAAAGAAAGACGACAATGATTAATGCATAATGGATCACTTGTTCCTGACCTTCTTCTCTACCAAAGCCTAATTTGATATACAACTTTGTTCCCCTCTTTTCCTTCTACCTTTTTTTTATAATAAAAAAAAGAGAGAAGAATTTGGATTAAAATAGAGGAAAGTACGCAAAAGAGCAAAACTAAGGATTATCAAAAAATAATTTTAAGGGATTGTTTTAGTAATTTTTAAGACTTTATAATGTTTATGAGATCTTGAATTTGAAATTTTTTACCAGCATCTTGAGAGTTGGAACCACTCTCAAGAAATTTATCCGATTACACATGCCTAAAAAAAGTCAAATACTCAAAAATATGCTTTATTTATCCAAAAAAAAAATCTAAAAACTATTCCTTACCATATCTTCTGTCTGTGGGCTCACAGTGGTGTACTAAAATCTAAGATTAATTTTCATATCTTCTCTGTTTAGTACTTTAAAAAGAAAGAGGAACGTGCCTGAGTAGGCACAACGTTATCTACACTAGTGGAGCCTCACCAAGCGCTAGCAGGGTCCCCCCAAACTGAAACCCCACAAAAAAGAATACATTAAAAAAAGCTTTCTTCGATAAACTATTTGCCGCATGTTAAGGCTACAACGTGACACCTAACAGTATTCTCTCTCTTTCTTCTTTTTTTAACAGAGTCCGTGAGAGATTCAAAATTCAAATGGCGATCAGTGATCTCCGTTTCAACCTTGGAATCAGAATGTCATCACCGAAGCTTTTGTGTTTTTTATTTGTTTAAATTTTAGAGTACTAGAATAGGGTTAACAAAAAAAATATTTTAGTAATATAGAGTGATAGATTACGTAAACCGGAAGGAAACCTTCTTGTTTTATTTTATTTAATTATTTTTTGAGTAAGAACAATTAATGTTCATTCTACTTTCTACCATATTTGAAATGATAAATATATAATACTTTAAATGTTTTAAATGAGAATATGCTGGAGAGCCTCTCAAAGCAGTCTTTGATTAAAACATTATCTTTTTTTTTTTTTTATACAAGCTGGCTCCTTTTTTTTTTTTTTTTTTTTAAACAATTCTGACCCTACAATATATAAATTTACTGAAGTGAACAATATCACCTTGACTGACAAAAAAAATTGGTGAGGGTGCAAACTTAAACCTCATAAATATAGCGCATTGATGCTGCAGCACCACCATTACAAGTGATGACAAACTGGGTTCAATCAATTTGGTGACAAACATCTATCAATGGACCCGCCAGGGATGTGGTTTACTAGATATGATAATCTAGGCTATCTTGCTATAACTGGGATTCGTTAGAAGCACAATGGATACAATTATAGTATGTTATTTGAAGTTTAGACAGAGAGAGAGTAAAGGGTTCAAGGGAGAAGGAAATTTATCCTTTCTATATATTTGGATGTTTTAAAATTATGTTGGGATAAGCGAAATATATATTATATTTTAAAAATATTTAAAATTAAATTCATGTGACCAAAGCCGCGGTGGTCACCATATAGGTCCATTCCTAACTAGAGAAGAAATTCCTTCTATGTATTTTAATTTTTAACTCTTTAATATAATAGTTTTGCTCTTTTATAATAATCTTAAGTTTAGGTTTTTTATTCAACGGTTACCTGTTTTTTTATAAATATAATATAATTTCAACTTATAACGTTCATTTTATAATAATTTTAAAAACCACCTATTTGACTAGTGTTGTTTTGGTGTAGTTTATTTTGTTTAGCAATTAAATACCTTAGATAACAGTATATTTGTACAATATAAAAAAGTTTTAAATAAGGAACTAGGCTAAATAAGAACAATAAAAAACTAACTTATAACGTTTATTTTATAATAATTTAAAAAACCACCTATTTGACTAGTGTTGTTTTGGTGTAGTTTATTTTGTTTAGTATTTACCTTAGATAACAGCATATTTGTACAATATAAAAAAGTTTTAAATAGGGAAATAGGCTAAATAAGAACAATAAAAAAAGAAAAAGAAAAAGTAAAAAGTAAACGAAAAAAAAAAGAAGAATCTGAAAGGGAAAATGGCTGGTATGTTCTTTTAGTAAACACATAAAAAGAGCATTGCTGGCATGCATAATAGAGTTTGGAAGCCAACAGGAAGCAGCCATGCTGTGGTCAAACTTTTAATTTAAAGTTAAACTCAATGGGATAAGGTTTGGGAGTTGTTAGTTTATTATAGTTAGAAAATCAACATACGTAATTGCTAGCTAATAAGCCTCAAGTGGAGGTGCCCAAAAAAAAAAAAAAAACCTTCAAATTATTATTATTATTATTATTATTATTTGCTAAGACAACGAGCAGATCAATCGGATGATTCAACTAGGAACCAAAAAAAGTGTGTGAACAAGAAGCAGTTACTCACTGGCATAGCCAAACGTTAACGTTACTTTTAAAAGTAATCACATTATTTCTTCTTCTTCTAAAAAGTCATCACATTATTTTTTTGATTAAAAAAAAACGAAAAAGACACTCTTGGTTGTTCAAAAAAGAATCTAACCCAACTGGCTTCTGACCTCGACCAGTTCTTCTGTATTGTCATCTCCCTTATATAATTATAACTCTGTGCACAACTCCTTCCTCCATTGTAAGTTGTAACTCCAATTTCTTTGATCAAAATGGCGTCTCGGTTCAATCTCATAGTTGTGTTGTCACTTTGTCTTAGTTTGTGCCTCTTCCCAACTCCAACGGCTAGTCTACAGCAAAATTACTATGCCAACATCTGTCCAAATGTGGAAAACATTGTTAGAGACGCTGTCAAAAAGAAATTTAATCAAACGTTTGTTACAGTTCCTGCAACCATTCGTCTCTTCTTTCATGATTGCTTTGTCCAGGTACATATATATTTCGATGCTATAAGAACAAAGTTTTTTTTTACTTTTGTTTATTTATTTGTGGTATAGTTAGACTAAATATTACATATGCTATATATTAATTACATGGGTTTTAAAATTCGTGCATTGTGTTTTGTTCTATATGATAGGGTTGTGATGCTTCGGTGATAATAGCATCCACTGCAAGTAACACGGCGGAGAAAGATAATACTGACAATCTCTCATTAGCCGGAGATGGATTCGACACCGTCATCAAAGCCAAGGCCGCTGTTGATGCTGTCCCAAGCTGCACTAATAAGGTTTCGTGTGCGGATATTCTAGCAATGGCGACCCGAGATGTCATTGCACTGGTTTGTTCACCGTTCTTACTTTACTACATTTTTTTCATAACAATATTCTACATATACAAATGTATCTATCTTGCACTAGTTGTATTAGTATATTATAAGTTTTAAGCAGAAATGGTCGTTGTTTGTTATATATTTTTTGTGTAGTCTGGTGGGCCTTCATACGCGGTTGAATTGGGAAGATTGGATGGGCTAGTTTCAACAGCTGCAAGTGTAAACGGAAAGCTGCCACAACCAACCTTCAATTTGAACCAGCTCAATGCTTTGTTTGCTGCTAATGGGCTCTCTCAAGCGGACATGATCGCTCTCTCAGGTATGACACAATTAACGTCGTTTTTGTCTAGTGGATCACACATGCACACACGTGAAAGGATTACGTGGGTCCAGCTGACTGGATCAGTACTGTTCTCTCGTGATGGGGTTGTTGATGTTCTTGGCAATCACTGATATATTATTATTATCTTACTGACACCATAAATTTTCAAATTTTCTTAATGATATATTTACTGACATAATAGATTACAACATGTGCATTTATATCATTAAATTGTATACTTATTATAACTGCCGATACAAATGTTCTAAATTTTTTTTATACCAACCAAACATGACTATGTAATTTGTTATACCCATAGACTAATCACATTTATTTAAATTTCAACTATTGCTATTACAAGTTAACCCATGAGGTCCTGAGGTTGGCCTAGTTATTGGTTTTATTGTCATGCTATGTTGCTAATTCATACATAAATCTAACTACTTTAATGTTTTACTTGGCGATAAACCTATATTATCAAGTTCAATGATTCAAAATCTCTAACCATCATCTTAGAACTAGGAACACTTTAAGAAATACTTTCATGTAACTACATGGTGAGTGACAACCACACGAGATTCTTTTATATATTTACATGGTTTGTTTGGGACAAATAAATTACACCCAATAAAATTTCACAATTTATGGAATTCTCCGATCACGTCTCTAAGCAACACACATGATATTCTGCCTGCATATGCACAATTAAAGTCTAATATGAACCGTCATCACAAATTCACAAAGCTCATAGATTTTTATACATGTTGTGTTCTTGCAGCGGCTCACACGGTTGGATTCTCTCATTGTAGCAAGTTTGCTAACCGGATCTACAATTTCAGCACACAGAATCCGGTGGACCCGACACTAAACAAGACATACGCGACCCAACTTCAAGGAATGTGCCCACAAAATGTGGACCCCACGATCGCCGTTAATATGGATCCAAACACGCCTCTGATCTTCGATAATATGTACTTCAAGAATCTAAAGCAACACATGGGCCTTTTCACTTCCGATGAAGTCCTCTTTACAGACCCTAGGTCCAAGCCCACAGTTGATGCGTGGGCCTCAAGTTCGACAAACTTCCAAAAAGCCTTTGTCACTGCAATAACCAAGCTGGGTCGGGTCGGAGTCAAAACGGGTAGCAACGGGAATATTCGTCGTGATTGTGCTGTTTTCAATGGAAAAAATTAAATTAAATTTTTTTTTTGCTAAACCAATTGAGAAAATTAATAAAAGCAAAAAAAAAAAAAAAAAGCGCAAAAATAAATTAAAATGTGAGTCAAGAGTCGAGATCGAGACGTAAGAAAATCATGCTGGCAAGCATTATTTTGCACACCAACATTTCCCTTTCTTTTTCTTTTTTTTTTTGATGGGACCAACATTTCCCTTTCAATTACATTTGATTTGTTCTTCTTTTAATATATATTTAACATCACAGCTCATCTTGGGACAACAAAAATATACAGTATTGTATTAATCAATCACTGCTCTAATAATTGAGGAACCATCTAAGATGGTTTTCGTTAACTTCGTGCGTAAGACTTTGTACATCTTATTAATTATGATCAACGGTTTTGTTTGTGAACCCCACATCAAAATCATTATCTCTATGTTTGATTTGTCAAGATTGTTCATTGTTGCATGTCATTAACTTTATTTATCTGCTAAAGGATACGTGTAGCCTTTATAAACAATGGGGTCTTTGAACCACAAACAATGAGACACCACAATAAATACTATTATTATTTAGCTACTGCTTTGTTTTAGCGACTATTAGATTATCACTTTAATTCTATATTTGTGTCGACTTAACTAACAATATATACCATTTCAATATAAGTTGAGTAAGGCGGGGGACACAAATTTTGTCATAACTTTGTGTCACAACTCGTCATGTAGTGAGTTTTGATTGGTAAATATGCATCCCTATGCGGCGAGTTGTGATATAAAATTGTGTTAAAGTTGATGTCCGTAGCATTACTCATATAAGTTCATATATGTGTTGTAAATGTAATTTTTTCACGAGTATTTTTATAATTGTTGATGTGACAAGTTACAATATAGCGGAGTGAGAGACTAAACATCGTAACCCTGTATGCTATAGCTGTGTGGGGTTGTGTTGCGCCAAATTTGTCAAATTACTATGATCCTCAACTCCTTGATTGATCCAAATCACATCATTCCGAAAGAATTATCTAACAAAAGGAAAATAAAAAATAAAAAATGCTGGCCTCGATTTTTATTTTTAATTTTTTTGGTTCAAATGTCTATCTCCAAATAAACAAATAAAACCACTTTACGCGTGTTAATGCTGCCAAAGTGTTGTCTTGGAGCTTGGAAGGGAAAATCTGTATTATTTATATATAGACAATGCTAATCAGCTTACGGCACTATAAAATAATTTTGCACCGAACTATCTTTGCTTTAAAGGGAAAAACTGCATAATTTGCTCTTCTAAAGCCCATGAAAAAAATCAGTGCAAGGCCTGATTGTTTGTCTAAGATGTGATTTATGTACGCTTGTCTATATTTTCCAGTTATAGCTCATTTTTAGCTTCTTTGTTAAATTATAGCTCTAGGTGTCGATGATTAATTGTAGTTTTGTTACTGCTTGAAAGGTTGTAACTTGTAAGTATTATCTTTGTATTGTATTAATGATTTATTTACTTCTAGAGTTCTAGTTCTTAATATATATTTTTTTAATATGATAGTCATAATAAAAATAGAACATTTGAACTCTAAATGTATTCTTTTTTTTTTTTTTTTCTTTTTTTGCATCAACTTTTATCTTTTAGTTTTTATATGCAACTCTTTAAAACCTCAATTTTTTCCATCTTTTCTTACTTTTCAATTTTTTTTTTTGAAGTACAAGTATATTTCAATACACTTTTAACAAAAAATTTCAACAAAAGCTAAATAAATTGTTTCAAACCAACACTTAGGGTATGTTTGGATACTATTTATTTTGACTCTAAACACTATAGCAAAATAATTTTTAAATGTGTGAATAGTGCCGCGCATGAAACCCATTTTTAATGAAAATTTTGTTGAAAAAAGAGGTTTAAAAGTCCCGTAAACAATACACGAGACCCACTAAAAAAAGCATAAACGCTCTTCTCAAAAAAAAAAAAAAAAAAAAGGGGGTGAAACGCAGAAACACAGAAACGTGGCCTCTATCCAAACATATACTTTAGTATTGCTTCTTTGACTATTTACGTATTCCTCACTATTCTGTACCTACCAGTGCTAAACACTGCACTAGAATCCATCACGTGGAAGAGCCCACCGATTTCTAGTTTAATGTTTTATGATTCATACATGAGGTATGTAAGTCCCGTAAACAGTGCAAGAGACCTACTAAAAAAAGCATAAACAATCTTCTCAAAAAAAAAAAAAAAAAAAAAAAAAAGATGAAACGCAGAAACACAGAAACGTGGCCTCTATCCAAACATATACTTTAGTATTGCTTCTTTGACTATTTACGTATTCCTCACTATTCTGTACCTACCAGTGCTAAACACTGCACTAGAATCCATCACGTGGAAGAGCCCACCGATTTCTAGTTCAATGTTTTATGATTCATACACGAGAAAATTCCAAAATATAAATAATATGGCTCGAATTCAGACACCTCATTGGCTTATTATCTTTTGGACCAATTAATCAGGCAACGAACGGATTCATTCTCAAAAGTAATAATAAATTAATATTTACATTATTCCCTTCGAAGCAATTGGCCACCGACTGCCTGAAGTAACTTCTCCCCTAGAGATTTACTACTTGTGTTTAGTTTTTATTTGTTGGTTCCGTTTTCATACAATGAATTAATGGTTTTTTTTTTAGTTTTTACACGATTCTCAAAACAAAACAAAACAAAAAATGATTGTTTTTACGTTAACCGGTTCTTTTTGTTAAATAATTTGATAGTTAAAAAATAAAAATTTGAATTTTAAATATTTTTATTCAAAATATCAGAAGTTACCAATTAATTGAAAGAATCAGTTTGCTACCCTTTAATTTATAATTTAATTAATTTCTTTTTCTAGGTACAATATTTTTTTAAAAAAAATAATATAATCAAACCCAACTTATTTCTACCCCATTACCAATTTTAGTCTAGAGAAGAAGGTAAAATATCTTACACACTTGCTTACATCAATATCCGTGTAAAGCTTCTCAAAAAAAAAAAAAAAAAAATATCCGTGTAAAGAAAAAAAAGTCCATATTTTAAAGTATGAAATTGAATGTAAAAAAAGAAAAAGTGCATGACCATCAAAGAAACAGTAATGTGGATGAAACAGAGGAAACATCATTTGTCTTTTTGAATAATATTCATTTTTCATTTGACTAATAATTAACAATGTCCGAATTTTTTAACCTCCATATAATCATGATTTTGGAATCTTAATTGCGATCTCCGAACGTGAGCGTGGCTGGCATGTTCCTGAGCGAGTAAATAAAGAGCATGGCTGCATAAAGAAATACCAAATGAGCAGCCGTGACGTGGATATTCTAAGTTCTTCTTGGCGGGCTTGTATTCGCTTTTTGGTCAGTATACCTCACCCACCCTTTTTCTCTTTGAGAATACTACGTAATATTCTCAAGCAAAGAGAAAAAGGTTGGGTGAGCTTTGGAGTTTGGACCACGTGAACTTCTTTTTTTGTGTGGGCACAAGCCACGTACAAAGACCACGTTTGGGATTTAAAGTTTTAACTCAAATATTTGGAATTTTGGACGATATAGTACTTATGGATAAGATGATTTGAGGCGGCTATACGTTAAGGAAGGCAACGATAATATCAAAATCAAGCTCACCATTTGAATGATAATTATTATAATAATAAATAATAGTAATAAAATTCTTGGCTAGCTGTGGGGAAGCTTGTTATTCAAATGCTTCAACTTGTGAGCATATAGCTCTTCCTTTTTTTACCTGAATTGTGACCACATTTCCACTTCTATATATATCCCTTTCACTCCAACCATTTATTCAAAGCCTCTCATATATACATTCTATAAAACTCCCTCATCTTCTCTCCCTCTTCTATATTGAAAAATCAAAACTTTGGAAACTTTGGGGTTTGGCCAATCAAATATGGGTCGGTTCATTCTATTTGCTGTGTGGTCACTTTCCCTAGGTTTGAGCCTCTACCCTTACATGGCATCAGCTCAGCTAAAACAAAACTACTATGCCAATACTTGTCCCAATGTTGAAAACATTGTTAAAAATGTTGTTCAAAAGAAATTTCAACAAACTTTTGTAACAGTTCCTGCGACCCTTCGTCTTTTTTTCCATGATTGTTTTGTCCAGGTAAACACAAAAAAACAAAGAGCAGTCTTTGTTAAATCTAACCATCTCCTTTTTTATCTCCATTTTTTCTATTTTGTTGTTGAAATCATAGGTATATATAACATCAAAATCTCAACTTTTGTTTTATGTTTAATTTTGTTATAGGGTTGTGATGCCTCAGTAATTATACAATCCACTGGAAGCAACAAGGCCGAGAAGGATCACCCTGATAATCTTTCTTTAGCTGGAGATGGATTTGACACTGTGATCAAAGCCAAGGCTGCAGTTGATGCTGTCCCAAGCTGCAAAAATAAGGTCTCATGTGCTGATATTCTCGCCATGGCAACCCGGGATGTCATTGCACTGGTTGGTTCACCATTCTCATTGAATACTACAGTAGTTTCTTAAATTTCTTGGTCATTTTTGCGACTTGGACAAGTTGCTATTTTGTACTATGACTAGGTGTTGATTGCTGGTATTTTCTTCTCTTCTTAATAATAAGATGGTAACTAATAATAATGATGATTGACATTGAGGCAGGCTGGTGGGCCTTCATATGCGGTTGAGTTAGGAAGATTGGATGGCCTGGTGTCAAAAGCTACAGATGTTGAAGGGAAGCTACCTCAGCCAACTTTCAATTTGAACCAGCTCAAATCCATGTTTGCTGCCCATGGACTCTCCCAAACCGATATGATTGCTCTCTCAGGTAAGGCGCGTCTCCCACACGCTCTCAATCATGGTGTCACAGAGTTTCCTACATAACTAGATTAATATTACAGTCACAAAATATTTTACAACATTTTATAAGTTGTTGATGTGGCAAATTCTTTTTGGTTTTTATCTAAACTCACTACTAATATTATTTTTTTACTTACCAATAACTACTTCCTACATCAATAGTTTGTAAAAAAATTTGCGACTTTAGCATCTTTCATGTTACATGAAAAAATCAAATAATACAAACTATTTCATAAATTTTTTTTTGCCACATTTGTGGTATGACTAAGTGTGAGTAGTATAGAAAAAATTATTAATCCATGTATAAGTGATAGGCAAAAACTAACAATTTATCACGTCAAAATTGTGGTAAATAAATTGTTATCTTGTTTTTGATATTTATTGAAGTGCATGGTTTTAACTCCCTTAACTGATACGTAGTACAAAAAGCATATCAGAGAGACCTCAAAATTTTTTTTTTGAGGGGAAAGAGAGACCTCAATTGACACCAGAAATTGAGCTTTTATAAAGCATTATTTATTATGAATTTATGATGCATGAACATGAACTATTATCAAGTTTCTTAGTAATTCTTACTGTAATACTAAAAAAACCAATTGAATTTTAATTTTGGTACAGGTGCGCATACCCTTGGATTCTCACATTGTAATAGGTTTGCAAACCGGATTTACAATTTCAGCCCTCAGAACTCAGTGGACCCCACGTTGAACAAAGTCTATGCTAGCCAGCTACAAGCAATGTGTCCCAAAAACGTTAACCCTTTAATAGCCATCAACATGGACCCAACTACGCCCAGAACCTTTGATAATGTATACTACAAGAATCTTCAACAAGGCAAGGGACTTTTCACCTCGGACCAAATACTCTTCACTGATAGCAGGTCTAGGCCCACGGTTGATACTTGGGCAAGAAACTCTGCTTCATTCCATAATGCTTTTAGCACTGCCATGACCAAGCTGGGCCGGGTCGGAGTCAAGACTGGAAAGAATGGGAATATTCGCAGTGATTGTGCCGCTTTTAATTGAGAATACTTTCAATTACACTCTACCGGGAAAATTCCAAGTGTAAAAGGCCAAAGCTAAAATGGTAGTATATATATTATATTATTATAGGAAGCACAACAGATCAGCATTAGCAATTTGTAATTTAATTTGCAATTTAAAATATTAGTTGTTGTGTGGAATAATCAATAATGCAATATTGGAATGGAAGGCATGGTGGGCTTGAATTCATTGAACAATGTTTTTCTCATTATTCCTTTTTTTTTTTTCTTTTTTTTTTTCTTTTTTCTCTGTTCTTACTTATCTAATATGGGAAATAAAAAAAGGGAACACAACACGTTTAAAGAGTGTGTGGATTTAGTGGACCTATTTCCAAAACATGTTCCAAAGTATCAAGGGATAAAGTTGCTGTCTGCTGCTGAGAAGGATGACTGTATTTGAAGAATTTGAACTACGTTGGCTAGTTTAGTAAAAGCCTGAATGACAGCTCGAAGTATTGGCAGCACGTTAAATAATGTACACTCAAATTATTTCTCCAAACAAAAATGACAGAAACCTTCCCTAGATGTGACAAAAAAACATTAAAATATTTTTGTGCATATATAGTATACTGGTTTTATTGTCATAGAGTCAAAGAGCTCGACTCAAAGCCAATGTCACGAGGTTTGATACTTCAAAATTATTTGGATCCTTGTTAAGGTGCATTTCAAAGTGCTTATTAGCCAGTCATTTTCTTTCATTAACGTCCTATTTAATATGCATTTACAATTAGGCACCCATGTTGAAACTTCAAAGATTTATCATCAAACAATTATGTCTGCTCACAAATACACCCGACTTCTTCTCCTAAATGAATCTCGTAGTGAGACCGAGACCACGTCGTCATGTGCAACGGAGACATGCATCAAAATCTGTCAAATTAATTGATGCCATGGTCAAGTACAGTTAAAATCACTCTTAACTCGTTTGATTGAGTCCACAATTACAGGCATCGGAAAAGTATACGAAGTAGAACTGATGAAAATGTTGTACTTGTACCTAAATAAAATCACATTTTCGTCGATTAAAGTTGCATGTTACTGTTTTTTTTGGTTGTTGAAGAATAAGATACACACGGTGAATTTCTGGCCGGGAAAAAAGAAAGCAGTACAACTTATCTCAAATAATACGAGAATGAGACAAACATCACATGGCAGCACGTTGTTAGAAATCAAAATCAATCCCAATCAATGAAACTAGTTGTCTATAGCTGGGCCGAGTGCTACTGTTTTTTCATGATTTGTCCATGTAGAATTGTACACACTGAAAAGTACCCAATGGAAATTGCTTAAGACACACGTAACGATTCATTCATGAGCTTTTCTCGGAACAGTTTTTCCAAGCCAAAAAATCTAATACCACAATAAATAAAAAACACAATTTTTGCCACATTTCTAACTCTGATTGGTGGATAAAAAGTCAAAAGGCTAGCGCAATAGTGTAAGAAAGTCGTGGCTGTGGGTTTGTTTGTGGAGTTAGAGAGAACTCCAAGCAACTAACAAGCAGCAACAAAAAACTTTTTGCTTTTCATTTTAACACTTTCCAGTTTCCACTAGTATATTCTTGTTTGAACTGCTTTTGTGAAGCAAAAAAATGCAGATGAGCTTGCAAGAAAATGGGCCTGCGGTCCAGCTCGCAGCAGGACTTTGTAATTTTTGATAGGTGATCTCCGGCTTATGCTGTTTTATTGTTATTTTTTGACTTTCGGTCTTTTTGGGTTTGTACTATTATAAGCTTTGTCCTTAACTCGCCTCCTGATGTTTACTTGATGAATCCATTGTTGCAAAAATAATAAAATAAAAATTTAATGTCTTGCTTTTCTATTTGAAATGTCTTAAACTATACATTAACTTTCTAAAAACTGAAATTTCTTAGTGCTTCTTCAATTTCTATATTACATACTTTATTTTTTTCACCAGAAAGACAAGATTTTTATTAAAAACCGTGCCACTTCCATTAGTATCACTATATTGTTACCATTTCTCATAACGTTTAATTTAAATTAAAACATTTATATAGAATGAAAGGTACATTACTGTATTATGTATTGTATAAGGATAGAACAATTTAAAGAGAAACCCATCAAACCTCTCCCATTTTTTTTATTAGACGTGAGTTTTAAAAATATAACCGTATGATTGTATATTCTAATTATTTCCTCTATTCTTGCAAAATTTCAAGAAGATTAAAGAGTAATAGTTATATCATTAATCAAATGTTTAAATTTCAAGTTTTTTTTTTTTTTTTTTTTGTCTAAAATTAAGCATAAAAAATAAATTTATTGATCAAATAATAAATAACATCTTATTTGAACAAAATTTGACATACATGTTAAGAATATAAAAAGTTCGCAATTTAACGATTAAATTTTCAAAATTTACATCTAATAAAAATATATAAGATGAGTTTAAAGAATTTATATCCCAACAAACCTTGTCCACAAGGATATGACATGAAACTCTGATGTGCCAGCCCAGCCATCTGTAAATGCGGCACTTATAAAAGTCTGTTTGGATACCGCTTATTATTGAAAACTGAAAAAACTGTAGCAAAACAATTTTTAAATGTGAATAGTGCCGTGTGGAACCCAGTTTTAAAGGTTTTTTTGTTAAATTCCGTACTTATAGATCCCGTGAATAGTGCACGGAATCCACCATTTTTCAGCAAAATGCAGAAACTCACGTTCAACGTGCGTTCCAAATGCACACTAAGTGAGCATTTGGATCATGTCCACGTTTGGACATTTTGCGTTTCAGCCTTTTTTTTTTTTTTTTCTTGGGACCAGCGCCTGGTGCACTGTTCATGAGACATGAACAGTGCATCAAAGCATATGAACAGTATTTTTTAGTGTGAACAGTAACCAAAAATTATTTTTTTATTATTTTCAGTTTTTAGCAAAGTAAGCGATATCCAAACGCACTTTAAATGTCAAAGACTCAGGTACCTCGAATTCAGTCATTCAAGATTCTCAGCCCCACTTCACAGATACAAATGATATTCCCTACTCCGATCTTGAATGAAAGACGTGCACTGATTGTTTTGACCATAGTAAGTGAAAAACAATCCGGAGTTTTTGAAAAGATGAAAACTTTAAAAAAGTTAAAAAGTAAATTACAAAATTAGCGCCACATATTAACTGTTATTCACTTTGGATCACACTAAATTTTTAAGAAAGCAAAGCTTAACCTGGTAATCTACTGGTATCCCTTTGAATTCAAAGCAGAAGCTGTCTCCAATGCACCTTCAATGACAAGATTCCTGCATTAAATTTCAAATAGAAAGTGAGTCAATTGTAAAAGTTAAAAAGAATTTCCAATCAATGACATTTTCCATTGTTAGCAACAGACATGGAACAAACAAAAGGCCTTCAAAATTAGACTGTTCACTCCTGTAATATTCCATTTACAAATTCTTTTTCCTCGACAGAAATAAGCAGAAAAGAGGAGGAACAACAAGTACAACACCATATTGAAAATGATTGAGATTCACAGTTATGAATACAGGCACAAACTATTCGCAAACACAAAGTAGAGCAACCAAACTAATTAGATGAAACAAAAGTGTTTCCAATTGCAAAAGTGGTATATGAAAGCAACTGAAAAATGAATTACAAGAAAAGTAAATAATATCACGAAGAAGAACAAGAGAAAGAGACTCCTAGTAAACATGATAGTTCTTACTGGAGCACTATTTCATAACAATTTAACACTGGGAAAAGGTAAAAAAGTTTTTTGGGGGGGGGGGGGGGGGGGGGGGGGGGTGGGTTTGGGGGAGGACTGTAGAACTTATAAATATAGTTCTTGAATGCTTCTCCATTCCTCTCTCCCTGTCATTTTCCCCAGCAAGTTAACTTCAATGAATGAATTTTATCCAAGAAAACATAATTAAGGACCAATTTCAAGGAGGGGAAAAAAAAGATCTGAAAAGCAAAGGAAAATCAGAAGGGGCAAACCCTTCTATAACAGAAGGATGCCAGCTTTACAGAAATGATCTAGATGAATCGCTTCCAAGAAAAATCTAGAGGAATAAACCCCTGATGAAATACCTAGCACAGTGGGATAAGATACCACATATTAATGGTTTGATAAGTACGCCATACAGTATAGAGAAGCCTTTTAGGTGAACCAGCTTTAAAGGATGGGAAAAGAACAAAAGTTTGGTCACATACCATAGAGACAAACTTCTTTGCAAGCCATGCTACAGAAGATTTGTTCTAAACAAATTTTTGCATCATTGCAAGTCCCATTTCATTACTTGGAAAGACAACAGCAACAAGCCAGACTGTTAGACCAAGAACATTACAATCCAAAGCTTAAGAAGACTTGAAAACTCTCCAATTCAATCGTAGACCAACCAGAAAACCCATTATTACTCCAGATTCTATCCGTCTTTTTTTCACTAGCAATCAAATATGTACCTAGTGGATTTTGAACCGATACATCATCCTCCACCTAGCTCTTACAAGAGGAGTAGATGTCATTTGAGCATTTGAACTAGACCTTGTTGGCCTCCTCTCATTTATTTACTTTTTAGTAACCCAATACTTTTAATCATGGTGCGAACATAGGAGTATGACATATAATAACAGAGAAAAAATAAATAAATTGAAGCGTATTAACATTGAAAATGACAGAAAAGAAACTCATTTTAAAAGTTAAATAACGGCTCACTACCATATCAACTTTCCTCATAGTTGCACTTCTCTTGTAATGGCTTCCTTTCGGTCTATGGGTTCATGATGTAATCACCAACCTGCCAACAAAGAAGAGAGAGCAGACATAAATGGGTACCCAATCATGACTCTGGTTTTGCTTATACAATACCTTTTGGCACTTGCATTGCAGTGAAGTTTGGTCTTCTCTAGAGTCTCAGATCGATGCTGAGCAATGTTCTTTGCAGGTGTGTCTTAAAGTGAATACTTTCAGTATCAGCACAACAAAGTTCTAAATAAATAACAAATGTATAATGAAGCATCACTGGATTACTAATTTCCATAATTTTTTTTTTTCATATGTGATTACTAATTTCTATATTGATCCTTAGACTAATGTCCATAGTTGATATTACTTTTCATTAAAATAGAAAACAGTAATAGATTTCTGTCCTCCCTGATTACGATAAACAGCAGAAATGTTTTTAATATCAATCCAAAGGATAATAAGAGCTAATCCAATAGAGGGAAAATTCCATCCTACAACTAAATAGGACCAAGGTGACTGAATGTCAACTGCTTAATCGTCTAGACCTAGACATGCAAGCACAATAAGACCACCAATTTTGTGCAGTGAAATTCAGGTAGACACCATTCCACCACCAAGATATTTGTTTTACTTCATAAATACAACAGGCACAAGAATCTAAAACCAGACATCTTCCAAATGTTTATGACTTTTTGTCCCTCCACATCTGATGTTCAAGTTTCAGCACACCCAAAACATCCATTACTTGCTACCTGCATCATCATCAAGGATGGCTTTGCCCCTCTGTGTTTCTTTTACCCAATTTTCTGTTCCTTTGGGTATTTTAAAATTCTATAATTTTAATGTTTAGTCCCCCACACCACCCCCAACACCAACCACACCCCCCCCCCCCCCCCCCGGCGGGTGTGGGGGTCCAAGTTTGACCTCAAGAGAGGAAGAGAAGAGGGCTGGGGATTTACAAGGGCACAAATAATTGTGCCTTCTGTACAGAGAGAGAATATATATTTTTAATTATTATTATTATGATTTGTAATTAGTTATACACTCACCCAATGAATTTTGAACCTACAACCTTACCCTCCACTTTGGCAATTTAGGTGTAAGGCCTTCATCCTTAACTTCTTCAACATAATTGCTCTGCATATTCGTGAGTGTCTGAGTGCCTGTGTGTGTGTGTGTGCGTGTGTGTGAGAGAGAGAGAGAGAGAGAGAGAGAGAGAGAATCAAATACTAAATAAGTTGAATAACAATTGCCACAAAGAGCACTCAATCGGATCTCATGGGATAGGTAATTTTAGAACAATTGGCCTGGAAACTTTAAAGATGAGCTTGATTAACTAAATTAAGGCATAATAAAATGAAATTAGAAAGAAACCGTAAATATTAGAAAAAGAAGACCACTGACCTATTCATTATATCAAGATTATTACAAGTGTTGATATGTTTACACTTTACCATGTCATGGTGTCCCACCCCAAAAAATCAGCACTGAAACCTATATACAATCTAATCACCTTCGTCCAAAACTTCCCATAACTTTTACTAATGTACTTCAGCGGTGCTTGTAAAAACGACAAGGTCAAGATCAGTGTTAGAGTAAATTTTACAGTTGTATTGTGATAACTCATTGTCACTTTGAAATGAACCCCAAACTTATTAATTTACCAAAATCATGTGCTAATCAGTTCCAATTCATTCCTCTGATGCACGCAAGCAAATCTTCTCAAGTTCTGTCGGCCAATCTTCTCCAAGTATCTGGGGATTCAATTCCATTGCAACCCGGAAGTCTGAAATGGATGCAGGCATGGGCTCACTTTGTTTTTGTACATATCTCACAGGCCACATCCCATTTAAACCAGGTACAGGAGGACTATGTCGTTGGTCTATGTGTTTGTGTACAGACCTGGAACTAGCAAGTTCCAAACAGGGCTTTATCAATCTCTTCAGATAAACTTCAAGACCATTGTTCAACAGGTTGGCACAGTCCACCGAGATTTTTAATCCCTCCATCTCCAACCTCTGCTCCAATCTGCTCCTCAAAGAACTGGTATCAGGTAGCTCACCACTGTTCTGACAAGTCTCAGTGGAAAACGCAGATGCTAATCCATTACATAACACTTTCCTTGTCCCTCTGGTATTTAAGGGGATACCAAGTGGAGCTCTAACAGGGCTCCTACTATAAATGCTTGGGCTTCCAGCAGCTTGATCAACTTCTTCCCCATCTTCCACAGAACCAGGGGGTCTGCTACCCAAAGAAAGCAGCTCTGTAGCACTTTGCTGTTCTTGAAACTTGGGGATTGAATCTTCACAAGCAATACTATGGTTCTTCCCATGAGGCCCAAGAGGACTTGGCCGGTCCCTACACTTGCGATCACGAAAAGTTGGGGTCCTCCCCTTTCGAGGCGACTGCGGAATATCTCGGCATAGTGGCTGAACACCACTTCTTTGATAACCATTTGCCACTTTAGCACCACAAGAACCTTCTACTTTGTCATCCCTTGATGGAGGAGTCTTTGCAAGGCATGCATTTTTAATGATTGATCTGATGAGATGATTATGAAGCCGAACATTTTCTCTCCCAATTTTGTCAATGCAGAGTTTATTGAAGTCAGATTTGCTAATCTTAAGACCAAAAAATCTTGCCAGCAGATCAAAATACTCCTCTGCCTTCGGGCGCCCCAGCTTCCTTTCAATCTGAGACTTTATCTCTAAAGCGTCTATCCGAGCAAAATGCTGACCCGCTGGCATTTTGGTTTCCGAACTCCTCACTATCATCAAAACCAGAATTTCAGCCAGATACCCAAAAGCCAAAAACCCTATTCAAATCTAAATAACCCTCTCAGTCCACATCCTAATTCAAAAACTCAAAAACCCTTTTAACTTCAACGGTCTTTTTTTATTAGCAAGTCAATTTCAGGGAACAAAGTCAACATTGCCTACTGGCTTAAACTGAATTACTAAAACTTTAACAAAAAAACCCAGATTGTAATTGAGCTGAAAAGGCAATTACCTAACTTTAAACATACAATTCTTTCAATTACAGAGTAAACTTAGAAGGGCAACTATAACATACAATTACAAACAGCTTTCACTGCTCAACATCGATCTCACATTAAAAAAACCATAAATTTTACTAAATTAAGCTTTTTTATATACTTTTAAGTAAAATTTTCGAGTTCCAAACAAGACCCAGTTGAGAATTTGATCAGAAAAATAAAACCCCAGGAAAGCAATTAACACAATGAACCCAATAAACCAAGAAAAAATAAGTAAATTAAAGAAAAGGAAAAAAACCTGAATTCAAAACTGAGGGATTGAAATTGCTTGAGCTTCAATGTAGTCACTGTAATTCTTGGATCACTTCCTCATAAGTATACTTTTACGAGAAAGAAAGAAGGAAAAATTAGGGCTCGTAATCGTAGGCAAAGGCAACGAAGAGGGCCACTTTTCTTTTCGGAAGGTTCTTTAAGTCACAGGAGTCAAAGGGCACGTGCGTTTATACAAGTGTGAATAGCTGAGGATGTTTGGTTTCGTTGTTTCTTTGGTGTGCCAATCATCATAGGATTTACACAGTACTTTGAAGTCACACGTACACACACACAACACAAATGCTTGGCCACTTCCCAGCAGCCACCAAATTTTATTTTTTGTGTTTCCGAAAAGTGCATAAAAATTTGATGGTCACAACTCACACGATTCAGAAGTCAAAAGCACTTCCAAACAGGGGCGGTGCTAGTCTATATTCAGGGGGTTCAAATGAACCCCCTGACTTAAAAAAAAATAAAATTTATATATAAAAAATATTTTTTTTTGTTAGTTTAGTACTTTAATTTATTTTTAAAAATATTTTTGCACACTCTGAATTAAATTTTGCATATCTTTATTACAAATATTTCAAACTCTAAGAGTAAAAAGTAAGTGTTTGTGAATTATAAGTGTCACTTTTTTTTTATAAATTTATATTATGTGTGCGAGTATGTCTAATATTGTTTGTGTGCATTACTTTTTATTATAATGCTATTTGTGTGAATTATGATGTGTGGGACGTTTGTGTGTACAATATAAATATAATATAATTTAATAATTAGGAAATAGAAATGGTTTGTTACATGTGTGTGTATTGTCATCGTGTTATAATAACTTTTTGTTATAAAGTTAGTAAAATTTAAGAAAAAAAATTGTAAAGCTAGTGTTTGTCCAAGCATTTGATTGGTTAAGTAAACACGTAGTGTATAATTTTATGTATGAATGAGTGTGGTTCTGTGCATTAATAATTAATATAAAGCTAATGAGTTTAGTTTAGTTATTTAGTTTAAAATATTTTTATAAAAAAAAATAACAAATAGATAATAACAATTGCATAAAAATAAAAATGTTAGATAAACTTAACAAAATAAAATAGTCATAGGCTCATAGCTGCCCACATTGGCAATAGATACTCATAGTGAATTATCATATAACAATTATTAAAAATTTGAGAATTTGTAGAAGAAAATTGTAAAACTTCATGTATTAATTTTTTTTTTTTTGTCAATAACTTGATATATTCAAGTTCTTTTTTTATTCAAATTTTTTAATGACCCCCCTATAACAAAATTCCTAGAGCCGCCACTGCTTCCAAAGTCAATGGGTCAAGATGAAGCCTTTAAAGCTGTTCGGTTGATTTGTTTTTGAATTTTATAAGTTAATTTTATTTCATTTTAAGTTCTTTTGTTTTGATGTTAAATATTTACAAGAAAATATTTTACACATTTTATAATGTTTGTTTTATTGTAAAATATTTTATAGATAACCGTAAAACTCAAGCAAGAATACATAAAATATTTTATGCTCAAACAAAGGTTAAAAAAGAAAACGGCCCCTTCTACCAAAGTCCCTCTGCCGTTAAGAGATTAGGGTTCTTTCCCTTTTCTTTAGGCAGTAGTAGTTTTTGTCCCTTCTGAGAAGGAGATTTGTTTGTTTCTTGCCTTGCTTTTGTTTGTTCGGTCTAATTTCTCTATCCTCTCAAGTCTCCAAAGGGGTATCTCGAGACTAGTGGAGTACTTTGCTTCGTGGGGTCTGTGAAACACTATTACCTTTTCCTTATCTAATCTCTGCTCCTCCTTCTTATCGGTCTTCTTCTCAAGGGCCTTTTCCTCAAGGAAGATTTAACAAAAGACTGGAGTAAGTTTTCTCTCTCGAAGAAGGAAAATACTAGCTCAGAGAAGGAAAATACTGGCTTTACTCTGCCACGGATCCAAAAGTCTAGAGCATTTGTTGTAGCGGCAAAGTTTCTCACATCCCGGTTCTAGTAATGGAGGTCGTGGTTCGCACCTTCAAGCAGTTATGGATGTCACAAAATGGCTTCAAGATTCACAATCTGGGCAACCATAAAGTCCTATTTGAGTTTGATAATGCCCATGATGTGGAAAGGATCCTTCAAAACCAACCTTGGACTTTTGACAAACACCTTATGGTCTTGAAAAGATACGAGGAAGGTTCAAAGGTAAAAGATCTAATCTTTGATAAAGCCTGGTTTTGGGTTCAAGTGCACGATATCCCTCTCAGCTTTATGTCGAGAATGGTGGAGGAAAGTCTGTGTGACACAATTAGGGAGGTCCGCAAGTGCCCTGAGTCCACAGAGGATGATGGTGGAAATCTTTTTCGGGTTCTAGTAAATATTGACATATCTCTCCCTCTGTGTAGGGGGAAGGTAATTACACTTGAGAATGGTGAAAAATCGTGGGTTCGCTTTTAGTATGAGAGGCTTCCTAACATGTGGTACTGGTGTGGACGCCTAGACCACGATGATAAACAATGCAAACTGTGGTTTTAAAGTAAGGGATCATTGTCTTTTGATAAACAACAGTTTGGTTCGTTCCTAAGAGCTGCTCCTTATCAAAGAGGGAGTAAGAATGTATTTTATGTACTTGGGTGGTTTGAATAGGAGACCCTAGGGAAGGATAATGGGGAGACAGCAGCCTCAGGTGCAGGGGAGGATGGCTGGCCAAAGGGAGACTCGGCGGCACCCTAACCCTTGGTAACGAAATTGGGAGGTAACACCACTAACTGCAACTCTCTTTCTCATTTTGAGTCAGCCACTATACTAGGAAAAGATGAGTCTTTAGGGGAGGTGAGTGTTGGAATTAACTTACCCCCGAAGCAGTATCCCACAATTTTCTCTGAGATGGTTTCTAATGATTCTCTTTTCCTTTCCAAACTAGCTGAGATTGATGAGGGTATTAGGAAGTTTGATTCGGTTAATAATGTGGAGGGGGCTACGTCTTTACCTAAGGCAATTTCCCCTACTAACTATAGTTGTCCCCAAAGCCTTATGAGCACTCGAAACTTGGTGCTTCCTTTTGAACCTACTACGTTAATTCAAAAGGAAAATCTAGACCCCCAGGTTTTATGTGACATCACCAATATCAAAGCTTCTTCTCCCCATGCACCTATCCAAGGGAAGTGGACACGGCTTGTGAGGACAGTAGGTACAAGCCCATCTCTTCCTGAGGAGGGTATTATTCCTAGTTTGGGGAAAAGAAATCAGGATGACAGTAGAGTTCTCTCGGAGTTACCAAGCAAAAGGCGTTAGGTTTCCAAGGGAGATGGTCCCCAAATTAAGATATTGGCGAAAGCTGGTCACCAGCTCCACCAAATGCAATGAATCTCCTAGTTTGGAACTGTCGTGAGCTTGAGAACCTACGTACAGAGAAAGAGCTTGTAAGTATTTTACGGGCAAAAGATCCCTCTGTCATGTTTATAGCCGAGACATGGGCAGACGAAGCAAGGCTAGACCATACACTTAGTTACATTAATTTTAATCAGAAGTGGGTGGTACCAAGAACTACCAGAGGGGGTGGCCTAGTTTTGTTATGGAAAAATTCAGTAAACTTGAAGGTAGTTGGCTCCCACAGATACTATATTGATGCTATTATTAATAAAAATGAGAGAGACAAATGGAGGTTCACAGGCTTTTATGGTGAACCCGATGCACCAAAAAGGAATAAAGCTTGGGCCAAGCTCAGAAGTCTGAACAGTAACCAAAACATTCCTTGGTTGTGTGCTAGCAACTACAATGAAATTACTAGACAAGAAGAAAAGAGGGGAGAAGCTTTAAGAAGTTTTAATCAGATGCAACTTTTCAAAGACGTAATTGATGAGTGTGGGCTTATGGATTTGGGATTTGTGGGTCCAAAGTACACGTGGAGTAAACATTTTGAGTCTGGTCAGTCTATTTGGGAACGCTTGGATAGGGGTTTGGCAATGAACAATTGGTTTTTACGGTTCCCAAATACAAAAATCCACCACCTTCACTATTACTCTTTAGATCATTTACCTTTATTTATTAACTTGTCTGGCTTAAAGATTCCGAGGAAAAGGAAAGTGTTTAGATTCGAAGAAATGTGGCTCTCAGATGATAGGTGTGGGGAAACTATCGAAGCTGCTTGGACAACTACTGAAAGTCCGGATCCTAGTAGTGCAATTTTAAAGAAGGTAACTAAGTGTGAACAAGACTTAACTTGGTGGAATAATAACTGCTTTGGAAATGTGAGGACACTGGCAGATAAGAAGAAATTGTTAGTTGCTGCAGAAGTGGAAGCAATGAGAACGGGGAACAACTCACAGGTTCGTCTATTAAAAGCCGAGGTTAATGTTTTGATCGATAGAGAGTCTAGATTGTGGAGCCAAAGATCTAGATTTTTGTGGTTGAGCAAAGGAGAGAGCAACTCAAAATTTTTTCACAGTAAAGCCACCAAGAGATTTCGGAAAAATTAAATCCTAGGTATTCGAGACCCTACTGGGAGGTGGCTGAATCAGTCAAAGGATATTGGTCAGGCCTTTATCAATTATTTCACCTAGCTCTTCTCTTCCTCTTGTCCGGCTAGCCAGTGTGGAGCTCTAGACAAAATTTCCCAGGTAGTAACTGAAGAAATGAATGCTAATCTAGTTGGTGTTTTTCATGAATGGGAAATCTTGGATGCTGTTAAACAAATGGCGCCATTAAAAGCCCCTGGCCCAGACAGAATGCCTCCGTTGTTTTATCAAAATTTTTGGCCTTTGGTGGATAAGGATGTGACTAGTTCTGTCCTCATGTGGTTGAATTCAGGTATTTTGCCCTCTCCCATTAACCACACTTTCATTACTCTTGTCCCCAAGGTTGATAGTCTTGAGTTGGTAACTGAATTTCGTCCTATAAGTTTATGTAACGTTTTGTACAAAATCTTCTCAAAAGTCCTAGCAAATAGGCTGAAGAAGTTTCTGCCTAACCTTATTACTGAGCACCAATCAACATTTGCAAAAGACCGGCTTATTACAGACAACATCCTAATGGCTTTTGAAACATTACATTGCATGAAAAATCAAAGTTCTGGTAAAACAGGTTTTATGGCCCTCAAGTTAGACATGAGCAAGACCTACGATAGAGTCGAATGGACTTACTTGGAAACTCTCATGGTGAAAATGGGTTTATGTGCAAAATAGATTACTTTGATTATGGCTTGTGTGAGATCGGTCACTTACTCGATTTTGATTAATGGAGACCACCAAGGCCTTATTACTCCATCTAGAGGGATTAGGCTAGGTGATCCCCTCTCTCCCTTCCTTTTCCTCTTATGCATGGAGGGGCTGCATGGTTTGATTGAAGATGCTGCTAGATTAGGTAAGCTTAGGGGCTTCTTTCTTTGCAAAAGAGGCCCTAAACTAACACGTTTTTTGTGGACGATAGTTTGTTATTTTGTAGAGCTAATTTTGGGGAATGCAGTAATATTCTAAAGCTCCTTGGGGAGTATGAACAATCATCAGGCCAAAAGATCAATCAGCAAATCTACCTCTCAAGTAACTAAAGATACTATCAAAGGACTTTCAAGAGTTCAAGAAATCAGGTTCTATGAAAAATACCTTAGGCTTCCATCTCTAGTGGGAAGAGGTAAGAAGGCTAGTTTCAATTACATCAAGGAGCGAGTTTGGAGAAAGTTGCAAGGTTGGGAAGGTAAGCTTTTATCACAAGCTGGGAGGGAAGTTTTAATCAAGGCAGTAATCCAAGCCATTCTGACCTTTGCTATGGGGTGTTTTAAGCTCCCTTTGGGCCTTTGTCATGAGATCGAAGCTATGCTCAAGAAGTTTTGGTGGGGGCAACGTGGTGATAGAAGAAAAGTCCATTGGATGCGATGGGATGTTCTTACCAAATCAAAACTAGTAGGTGGCTTGGGCTTTAGAGATCTAATTCATTTTAATGATGCACTTTTGGCGAAGCAAGATTGGAGACTGTTGAATAATAAGGAATCACTTTTCTATAAGGTTTTCAAGACCAAATTCTTTCCCCATTGCTCCATTTTAGATGCTCAGGACTCGGCTTCGGGCTCTTACGCTTGGCGAAGCATTCTTAGAGGAAGGGATGTCATCCTTGAGGGAGCGTGCTGGAGGGTTGGCAATGGCAGATCCATTAAGATTTGGCAGCACCATTGGTTGCCAATTAAACACCCAACTAGAGTTTCTTCCCCAGTGTTGAAGTCTATGGAGGAGGCGATTGTTGAATGCCTAATTAATGCTGATACCAGAAGCTGGAATGAAGAGATGATTGATGGTATATTTATCCCTCAGGAGGCTGAACTTATTAAAAATATCCCTCTGTCCCAGTTTGAGGCGAATGATTCTCTTTTCTGGCCTCTATCTCCAAATGGGCAGTACTCTTGCAAACTGGGGTATCAGTTTCTAAGAGAAGATGTGGACTTCAATCGGCTTGAAGAACCTCCAGATTATGAAAAAGGCTTATGGAAGGCTGTCTGGTCTCTTGATGTCCCAAACAAAGTAAAACATCTTATTTGGAGAGCTTGCAAGAATTCCCTCCCTACTAAAAGGAATTTAGTCCATCGGCAAATTATTAATGAACATTCCTGTGACAGATGTTCAGGTGGTAGTGAAGATATTCTTCACGCGGTGTGGAGTTGCTCTGGGCTTGATGGGGTTTGGGGTGCTATGGTATTGTGGGGGTTTCGGGCTCATACTTCTTTCTAGTGCTTTGGTGAGCTTATGGCCTGGATTTTGAATAATGACAGAGCTCCGGATTTGTTTGCAATGTTTGTTTGGTCCATTTGGACTCAACGGAATCATGTGAGCCAGCAATCTTGTTGTCCCACAACCCGGTTGGCTCAGTTTGCACAGGAGCTCAATGAGTTCAAAGCAATTAAACCAGCAGCTCTTCCTCAGTGGCGTCAGCAGCGAACCTCTTGGTCTCCCCCTGCCTAGAATGTCTTCAAGATTAACTATGATGGAGCACTCTATTTAGACACAAACAAGTCGGGAATTGGTGTGGTTATTCGTAATGGAGACGGCTTAGTGATCGCAGCTTTGGCCCAACCGCTAAACCAAGCTCTCAAAGAAGTGGAGATTGGGCTCTAGCTGCTTCCCGTGCTCTTGAGTTTGCTACTGACGTTGGTCTTGATAATGTTATAGTGGAAGGTGACTCATTGGTAGTGACGCAATCTCTGAAAACAAAAGATGTGGGGCTGGTTGCTTATGGTTTGTTGATCAGGGATGCTTGTTCCTTAGCAGGAAATTTCTCAAAAGTGTCCTACTCTCACATAAAGAGAGAGGGCAACAAAGTGGCACATGGTTTAGCTAAGTTAGCTATTAATTTAGCAGAGTGTGTTATTTGGATGGAAGAAGTTCCACCTTCTACCTATCATCTTGTACAGGCTGATTTGGCCCCTCTAGTTCAATAAAGTCTAATGTCTTCTTTCTAAAATAAAAAAAAAAACAACAACAACAACAAAGGGTAAAACATTTTATTTATTTCTCTCAGCCTGCTCTCTCGCTCATCTGCTACAAACCAACCCTTCTTGTACAGCCACACAAAAAGACCATTGATTGATGCCACCCATTTAAGCCACCCATCTGAGCCACCCACAATCGTCAATGTTGACCCTACCAACAGTCACCATTGGATTTCGAAAGGGAAAAAAAGTGGGTCAATGGGACAGAAGTGGCAACGTTTCAGGAGAGAAAGAAAGTTGGTCGATAGGGTTTGGGCGTTGTTTTAAAAACTAGACTAGACCTGCCAGTTCAAATGGGAACCGGGCATCAATCCAAACCAATCAAAAACTCGGTTGAACGGTGAACTATGGGCAAAATTGGTTTCTTGACAATTCTAGTTTTTAAAACCATTGGTTTAGGGTCCAACTGTTTGGTTTGGTGAAGTTTAACTTTGGACTTTGGTGGACGAGATAGCATTTGTTGCAGGTTTATTGTGACTAGGTTCAAATCGAGTTTGGATTGAAAAATGGGACTAGGTCCTTGATGGGTCAATTTAGCGGCTTGTGAGTTTGATCAATGCAAATGCCAATTTGCCACCCATCGTGACACAATGCTAATATGGGTTTATGGGTGGTTGGGTTTTATTATTTTTTTTTTGCATTTTGATTTGGATTTTTGGGTAGATGGTAGAGTGGATTTGGTTAAATTTATGCTGAGCTAGTGGTGACTGTGGTGAATAGATTTATGGTGGTGACACTGGTGGCTAGGTTTGTGGTGGATGGTGGTAGCTAGTTTGTAGTTGTATTTTCAAATGCTTTGGTCACACCAAATATTTGAAAATGTTGGCCCTGAAAATGTTTTACGTATAAAATATTTTACATTTGAAAACATTTTGCTCCAAAACAAAAGAAATGTTAGTATTATAAGATTTTGATGAAATTAGTATATTATGTCAAATTGTGTAAATCGTAATAAAAGACGAATAATGACTTTAAATAGCCTAATAAAAGAAAATTTTAGACAAAAATGGTCCCCACTTGTAGGGGTTAAGTTGGTTTTAGAGCCATCTTGAATTGGGTTAGGTTGAAGATTTCTTTTTTCTTTTTTTGAAAAGGCAATAAATTTTTAGGGTATTTGGACCTTAAATTGTTTTCAACCCTTATTTTTAGGTTCATAACACAATGGAAGAACCCTTAATCCGTAAAAACATGATTGTTAAATAAACCATGTTACTCATTAATAATTCAAATTGGCAATTAATAAGACCAATTACATGTATTTTTAATCACATTACCTATTTAAATATGACCTTATTTAATTTTGTTTTAGTCGTATGACTTATTTAAATGATTTATAAAACCATAAATATGTATTAAAACATATATGATTTAATACATGTTTATGGTTTTATAAATCATCACATAATGGATTGAAGATTCATTTGACCAAATTTAGGGGAAAATTTTGTCCTCTCAAAATTATTCTTTTCAAAATGTAAATAAATTAACTAATAAATCTTTGGGATATTGTTTGGTGGCTTTCTTTTCTTTTCTTCTTCTTTATTATTATTATTATTTTTTTTTCTGAAGTGAATTGACTTTCTTTACCAACTAAAAATTTACAATGTGGACTCTTCCTAAATAATACTCCAAAAGACTTGGTCCATAACGGCAAAATTCAATACAGCTGAGACATTCTCCTTTTGAGCCCATTTATCCACTTCATAGGCCATCCTATTGGCCTCTCTGGGCACCCAATTGAACGAGCACAAACAAGGATTGGGAAATTAAACCCCTTTTCTCCTAACTTTCGAATTATTATTATTCAAAAGTTTAGTGAGAAGGAGTTTAAACCCTAGACATTTTGGTTGAAAATTTTAAAAGGTGCTAATTTTGCTACATGACTATTAACAAAAGAAGAAAAATAGAATTTGCAATTAAAAATTATCATTGAGTTAATTTGCTTCACAAACCCAACAATGTTTATGAAAAAATTTAAATTTGTTCAATAAATTAATTAACCAAATATGAATTTGAGCCTTTTAACCTCAAGTTCACTTTATGCTCAAGAATAAAACAAACAAATCAAGATTAAGCATTATATTAGCTAATTTATATAGCAATACATGAATCCGATAAATATTGTTTCCACCATGGGGTTGAATCTCAAATCACTTCCTACAATGGACAAAAGATACCACTAAACTATTGTTGAGGCCCATTTTGGCAAAAAGAAAAAGCTCAATGGCAAGAAAAAACCCTACAATATAAAAAGGGGTGAAGAAAGAAGAATCAGCAAAGTAAAAAAAAAAAACCATTAGGCTCGAATGACTAGAATAATGGTACACAAGCCCACAAAATAGTAAAAGGGCCCCAAAGAAAGCAAATGGGCCCAAGGAAGCCCCAAAGAAGGAAGTAGGAAGACCATGGGAATCGTAAGAAGTAGAAAGCAAGCAAAGAAGGGCCAGAGAAGCCCAAAGAAATGAATTAGTAAATAGGGTTGGTTCAAAGGCCAATAAACCTAAAAGTAAAGGATATGGTAATTGGGCCGGGAAGTCCGAAAAATTTAGCAAAAGCCCATGGGAATGTAAGAAAGCAGGAAAGAATGAAACGGACCAAGGATGCCCAAAGAAATAGAACGGGCCGAGAAAGCCCAAGATGATGTGGGAACTGACCCAGCAGAAATACTGGGTAATGTAAATTGAGGGAAGAAATAATATATGGCAGGCTTAGAGGAAGCCCAGCAAACAAAAGTTAAACAATGTCATGGCAGGAACAATGTAGTGGCATAGTAGGAGTACCAGTCTGCCCACGAACTAAGGGTGAAAAGAGATAGTGGCCGAATTGAAAGAAGCAAAGGCCCACATCCAAGCAATATCTAGCCCAAAGAAGAAACAAGATGCGAAGATGCAAAAAATAAAGACTCAATTACTCACCCACGCCACAAAAGGTTAAGCAAGTAGCAAAACACACAACAATACCAGGCAAACTCATAGGCAATAGCAAACGCATGAAAACCAGACAAGCAATGGACTCACATGGGAATGGAGTATGCACAAGACTCAGGCACCACTAATCTGTACCCAGTCAATACAGGGGCAGTGGGTCGTGGGTCGTGGGTCAAAGATAAGAAAGGGTTTGGTCTGGCGGTGGGGAGAAGGGGGAAATATATTCTAAGATTCCTGCTCAAGCTCTTTTGGGGGAAATGTCTTGCTGAGATGACATACCACCCAAAAGAAACAAAGATGAGCTGGAATCACTAGGTGCATGCTATAGGAGTTAGTATGAGAGATTGTCCAGCCCTTATTTGGATGAGAATTCCACAGATAGCAAGAAAATAAGACAAAATTCCCTTTGTCTGGGACTAGGGCATGGCGCAGCCAGTATAAGGTAGTGGTGGTGGCTGGGCAACCAGCAAACTAGTGAGTAGTCTGGGAAGGACACCCACAACAAGCCAAAAGTGATTGAGGGGTAAAATGGTAGATCTAACCATGGCAAGCAATATAAAAAGGCTTTAGCCGTGCACAGTGAAAAAACAACAAGGAAGAACGGCAAGAAACATAGAAACAAAGAGAGAAATAGAAAACAAAGAAAAACAGAGAGGAAAAAAAAAAGAAAAAAAAATAGAGTAGTAAGGAAGTAAGAGTGTGAGGAGTGATAGAGCATACACCAATAGGCTACTCACTTCTCTCCCTCTCAATAGCCCATTCTCTAGCAAGCCAAGAGTTTGAGATTTAGCCATTTAGGCCCATTTACCAAAGTAGGCAATTCATGTGACAGAATCTCCCTATGGGGTTACCGACATTGGAAATTGGTTCCTTCTTGGACTTAAATCTGCCAAGGGGCCAAGTTCAGCAAACTAACCCCCTTCCTTCTTTTATCATAGTTGTTCAAGTACTAACGTTATTTTTTCTGTTGCTTATTCATTCATGTCATACTCATATTATCGTTTATTTTTTGCAAAATCGTTTAAACACTATCTTTGGAACTTTAGTTAGAATATTTTAACTATCCTGCTGTATTATGTTTCTCTTGTCATAACGTTTTTGTGACAGTATTTCCTGCCGTTGGCATGTGACCAAGATCTCTGCCAAGGGTCTTAGCTTGCGCGCAAGCTGGGCTTAAGGTGAGTTTTAGTTGAGCCAATCCCAACTCTTTTACCTCAGAATCATTGGGCCATAGTACGGCAGGAGCAGTCCAACCCAAGATATAAAAAAGACCCACCACAACTATAAGGTTATTGATAAAGGTCCAACTTTAGAGTAAAATATGAAGTGTTTATATATAGAGGATTAATAAGTCAAATATTGTTATTTTGTTTTATATGTAACATTTGTCAATGAAAGGATTTATCTTATGTTTTTTTAATTTATGAGTACGAATAATTAAATAGAAAGAGAGAAAAGGATTTGTCAAATACAAAGGATGTGATTCTTAAAAGAAAAAAAAATGTATGTGGGTGTCAAAAACTATCTAAAGCCTGAGCCTTTGATTGTTTATGATCGACACAATTAATTTGTGAAGAATGAGGGATAAGTAATCCACAACAAGAGATCTGAACAGGAGGGGAAAATGAATAATATGTGCTTGTTATTGAATAGAAATGAAATCTATTTATTGCCGAGGATACATGCATCCGAAGACAAATACAAATTCTCTCAACTATTTCTCTATTCTAAGTTTTTCTACCCCTTTCATGTGTGTGTGCTAAGACTCTATTTATACCTCAAGTCCTTCTTCCTAGTAATGGGCTACCATAATGACGGTCAGAAAATACTTGTCCAATCAGGTGTCTCCTCCCCATTTTTTATTATAAAAGTGGACTTTTGGGATGTAATGCATTGTTCAGACCAGTTATTCAGTAACAAATGCAGTTGTATCAGGTGGAAACATCTAATTGATACATGTGACTGTTGCTTCTTTTAGGAGCTACCTCCCCAGGCTCCTTGGACGCCTTTCATGGGTTTAGACTTCTCCTCGACTTTGTCATCAGCTAGTCATCCTTCGTTGAGATTGTCCGAGGGGTTATTTTTCATCGATGTCCATCAAAGGTTAGGAATTCCTTCCTGGGGTAGGCCCTTGATCCCTTGATTAGATCTAGACCTTTTCTTTCAAAGGATATGGGATGAGCCTAGTCCCTCAAATCACCTTATTCTTTTAGTGGGCTCGTGATGCACGACCTGTGGAACATAACCAAAGGACATCTCCCCTAACGTATAGAATACAATTACTATTCCTTTGAAGAGGAGAAAATTTATGTATATTGACTTGAAAATAGATTATGCTAAGTAATCTACAACATAGAAGGAAATGTCTGACCAATTCCTTTAATTACCTCCTAATTGATACAACCACTACTCTTTTTGTTTAACTTGTAGACTACCCTTTTAAGAATAGATTATAGAACTTATCTTATAAGGAGTCCAAATCTTCTGTACAATTTTTTCTATACCACTCTATGCTCCACAAATTAAAACTTGACACATGGCTATTTATTTAATTAATTTTTACTCTTTTGCATTTCTTATTTCAGTCGCTCAAAATAAAATTAAAAAACAAAAAACAAAAAACCCAAAACATCTCACTGTCGATCCTCCACCACCAAAGTTCGCCGGCGGCACTAACAAAAGATCGCCGGCGACATCAAAGCCAGCCATCCACCACCACAACCAACATTCATTTGGATTCCTATTCTTTTGTCTAATCTCCAAGGCTCTTAAGCTTTCAACTCCTATTTTTTTATCTAGATCTGCAAATTCAACACACAAAGTGAAATGAATTTCTCTGGAAGTTTGGCTCTTTATGGTTTGTTGGGTGGGCTAAAATGTTGGTTGGTCATTTTTCTGATGGAGATCTTATAACATTAGTGGGTTTTTGGTCTTTTGACTTGCTAAAACTTGTTTGGGATTTAAAGAAGACAATGTCTTTAAGGAAGCCAAGGAAGCAGTGGATATGGGTTATAGATTCGAAGAAGACAATGAGCTGATTGTGTGGTCTGCTGGCAGAGGATAACTGCGTTGATGACGCCAAAGACCTCTTGTTAGTTCTGCCAGTGAGGATTGGTGGTGGCGAACTGGTGGCGGTAGCAATGGGGATCTGTTGTGGAGTCTTGGATTTTTTTTTTTTTTTTATCTTTTTAATATTTATTTTGAGCAACTGAAATAAAGAAATGCAAAAAATTACTAATTTAATTAAATATGTTGACATGTGGCAAGTTTTTATTTGTGGAATATAGAATGGTACAGGAAAAGTGGTACAGAAAATTTGAACTCATCTTATAAGAAGAAATTATAAAGTCTTCTGGTGGACCACGTCACTTGTCCACTATTCCACCAAAAAACTTTCACTTGTTTAAAATTACTGAGTCAGTAATTAATTTCTGTTTAAAAAAGATTTTCTAACTAACAATTTTAAACAAGTGGCAATTTTTTAATGGAATGGTGAATCATATCACTTGTTTATCATGTGGACCTTATAATTTCTCTCTTATAATAGCATTCACATCGCTCTCAACAAAATTTTAGTTAGACTAATTCAAAAAACTTCACTTTTGCTACTTTAACAAACACACACGTATATCAGCCTTAATAATTATTTTTTACTCTATTTAAATACAATTTTTTCTCTCTCCAAAAAATAAATAAATAATTTTTATTTTTTTCTCTTCCCCACCCCAATGCCACGTTCTCCTTCACAAAAGCATCACTCCTACCACCAAACACAAACCCACCTTCTCCTTCACAACACAAACCCACCTTCCATCCAAAAACACACCACTACCACCACCAAAAACACAGATTCCTCAATCAAAACACAATCTAAATGCCTTAACAAAAAAAAAAAACACCAACGACCCACCAAAACCACAAACCCACCTCAGCAACCCAGGCCCAGCCATAAGCCAACCTTTGCAACCTCAACAACCCACCAATGCCGCCAAGAGCAAGATGGTGAGGACACAGTGATGAGAGAGAGAACAAGTGAGAGAGCAGAGAGGAGAAAGGGAGAGTGAATGGGTGAGAGAGTAGACGGAGAGAGATAGAGAGACAACGGGTCTACCACATTAAAAAACAATATTTTTTTAGTTTGACGATGAATACTCCTCGCTGGAAATGGCGTGAAACTATTCATTTCTAAAATTTTCGGTTACTCTGAGAAGACGGATGCGTAAGTTTTTTAAAGCCTTTAGCTATATTTTTAACTTATGGCTAGTTTGACTAGACTGATGAGAGCATCTCTAATGGTTTTTTTAAAGCCAATTTTAGAGAATCAACACCTCCAAAACCCCCTCCAACAGCTTCTCAATCTCTATTTTTTAGAGTAGAGTTGCTACAGTACTTCTTTATAAATAGAGAATACTATAATTTTTACTATTCATCCTTCAAATGTTTTTTTCTATTATAATAATCATGTATTGAATAAAAAAATGTTAGAAAATGTGTAGTTGTTAAAAAAATAATAATAATGATTAAAGAATGAATAAAGAAATAATATTTAAATAAGATAGAGAATGGAATAAAGAATCTGTTAGAAATTATATTTGAAAAAGTGAGTAGTTAAAGGTAAAAGTCAATATTTATTTTCCAAACAATACAAAAATTTAGAGTAGAGTTGCTACAGTACTTCTTTATAAATAGAGAATACTATAATTTTTACTATTCATCCTTCAAATGTTTTTTTCTATTATAATAATCATGTATTGAATAAAAAAATGTTAGAAAATGTGTAGTTGTTAAAAAAATAATAATAATGATTAAAGAATGAATAAAGAAATAATATTTAAATAAGATAGAGAATGGAATAAAGAATCTGTTAGAAATTATATTTGAAAAAGTGAGTAGTTAAAGGTAAAAGTCAATATTTATTTTCCAAACAATACAAAAATTTAGAAAAACTGCTAGAGATGCTTTGTGAATGCTCCAACTTAAGGTTTTTTATCAGCACTTTCTCATATATATATATATATATATATATATATTGTAGGGACTCAAATTGTCTTGGACCCTGGACAATAAAATTTGTAGAGTGTGGACGTAAAAACTAGACCCAGTGAATAGAAAAAGATGTAGTTCTGGCGCAGCAGAAGGAATTTCCAAGGTACTGAGGGACGGATGTTCTCTTTCTTTTTCTGGGCGCGGTTTTTAGTGCTCCTCCTTTCTTTTTTCCAAAAAGTCCTCCTTAGAGTATTTCGACTTTACCTTATATACTACTTTCCCGTTCTATTTTCACCGTACACGTGTAAGTTCCCTTCTGGGAACTCCTTTCTGTCCCATCCAGCACGTCCCGGATCCTCCGCTTGGTGGTTATAAGGCTGCTTGGTTACTGTTCAGGTATCACCTCCACATTAATGCGGCCAGAAAGTTAGGTGGGATGCATTTAATGTGGAGGCAGCAGGCTTTAGGAGATATTTGTTACCTTTTCTGGTTCCTCCTTTGATCAATATTCATTCAGTTTAGTTTGCATGTAACTTTGTGAAACTCCCTAACAACTAAGATAGTTACATCAACTTCTAAAGCCGGTTTGAGAAATGGATTTCATCCTCGGACAGGGGAGTGTCCTCGGACGGAGAAGCATCCTCGGACAAAGGAGTATCTTCGGACGGATGAGTGTCCTCGGTTTGGGCCTTTGGGCTACAAGCTCACTTTTTATGGACTCTGTCAGTTTTTCGGGCAACTGGCCCTACATATATGAATGTGTGTGTGTGTTTCATTTTGACTTTTGAAGTAATACTTTCACAGTTTATTAATTTATTAAAGTAGCCTGCTTCTCATCTGTAATTCCAACTTAAAAATAAATAAATAAATAAATAAAGATATCATATGATTTGAAATTTATGTTACGTCGAACTCACATGGTCACACAGCCAATTTTTGGAGTTTTTCAACAAAAGTTAAAAAATTGAGGGTTTGTTTTTTCAGCGACTTTAATTGTTAGTTCTCACCAGCTCCTATGTAAGTCACAGATGTACTACGTAGGATTTGGGTTGGATGGGATTAGTTAAAAGAGGAAGCTTTTCTATCTGACCAGAATTTAGCTAGCCAGATGTAATTCTTTTGTTTCTCAGTTCGTTTATACTTTTTATAATGCTTATCTCTATCAATCATTCTTTATCAAGGAAACGAATGCATAGAACATATGGATAAAAGGACAAATCATGGAAACGATAAACATGTGGTCTCTCAGTCTTGCAGCTGTAGATATTCTTACGTCCACCTCCAGGATCAAGGGACCACAAAAATTTGAAGAGTTTGCCAGGCAAAAATATATTTGATATGGAGGATAGATTCGGAGAGAAATATATATTCAAGCCCACTAGCCAGACAAAATGACAAAAAACAGAAAAAGAAAAAAAAAAATATATATATATATATATATATAATTTTGTACTTATATAGTGACTATCACGCCAAAATTAATGAAGATAACAAAACTTTATACTCATATAGTGACCATCACATTGAGAATGCACGGTGATAACAACTAAAAAGGTTAAAGTAACTCAGCTAATGCTGACTACTTGCTAGAGACTGAAATCCGGGAGCCCGCTAATTCCACGTCAAATTGATTGTATTGGAAATGACATAGAACAAGCCATTCAGTCTCCCTTTTTATCACAATACAGATTATCAAAGATTCACAAAGGATGACTGGAACAAGTAACTAGGAACTGTGACAAACAAGCAACAGATGTAGCAAACAGCAAAATGACCTATGGTATGTTTCACTATCGAGGGGAAGTCAGTTATGAACGCCCACTAATCGACGGTCTAACAAAAAAATCGATTGGTCTCTGTCATCTTTGGAATTTTATAAGCTTAGGTGATCAGCCTGTTATTCCGGACAATCTCCATTGAAATCCATCTATTTCATCATTCATATAAAATATTATAAATGTAAAAGTATATCCAATATTACCTTATTTAGTGGGTTTCAGTTAACTCAACTGGTAAAATCTTTTATAGTTAAATTAAAGATCTGGGGTTCATCCTCGCTTACACCAAAAACTGATTGGTGTTTTGGTCTGATGATAAAGAACTATCACCAGAAGCAGATGTCATAAAAGAGAAAACACATAGAATTACAAGATTCAGCCTAACAACTTAAGTCCACGAGAAAAAGCTCTAGAAGCTACATCTTTATTATATGATCATATACATGGGTTTTACAATATAATTGAGCATCTTAGGCTAATACACAGAGGAGACCACATAAACCCAATATTATTGGGCCTATTGGGTTAATACACATAAAAGATAAAATAAACCCAATATAAACATATCTTTAAAACTATCCTTCAAACTCGAGGTAAAAGCTTGATAATGTCTTGAGTTTGGAATATAGATTACATGAAGATCCCTTGAAAATATCTTAAAAGTGACTTTGAAAGTGATTAGATTGGATGAATGATAAATTGGGTGCAATGTTAAATGAATTTATAGGTAGGTTAGCCAACTTCACATATATGGGATGCAAAGATTCCAAAATTGAAGTCTACACAAGTAAAAAAAAAAGTAGCAAGATAGGCCTAGTTGGATAAGGTCAACCCTGGTCAAAGTCAAATTCAACAATCAACTATTTAACAACTAGTCAATATTTTAGTTGTGTTGGATATAGGTCAAGACCTTGGTTAAGTTCGAGTCAAACTGAAAAGAGGATGTTACTGAGGTGGCATGTGGCATGTCACTAACGTCGTAGGTACGTACTAAGGCTGAAGAGGCAAGACCAAAGGGTGATACATGTAAAGAAAACATCATTGATAGGCCAAAAACGTACTAACCCATTGTGATGAATTAATTGATTAATTAGCTAAGTTTATTAATTAATCAAATTAACATGCACAAACAAATCACCAATTAACTAAAGTATGCAGCGAAAAAATAAATTAACATGGTGATTTGTTTACAAATGGGGAAAACCTATACAGCAAAAACCACACCAGGTGATTTTAAGGTCACCACTTCCGAAAATCCACTATTATCAAAACAAGATATTACAAGTAAAGGAATCCCAATACCTTATACCAACCTACAGTTGAACCCTTACCTCAATACCCAATTGGACTTGTTCTGTAGTAACAATCTCTCCTTTCAATGCACGACTCTCAATATGTGACTAACCAATTACGTGGATCCCAGTATGCAACTTGACAGACTTGCATGACTTTAACACTTGAACTTGAAACCTTGTTTCTTGAAGCATTAAACACATTCTAAATCTACTCAATTACAAGTAAAGTGTGTTTTGTCAAAGGATTAGCCAATTACATAAAATAGTGACATATGTTCCTAACAATGAACCACATATGTCCTAACAATCTCCCCCTTTGGCAATCCATAACAAAACCACAACAAACAAATGAGATATGAGAGAAGTCATAAATCACTCAAGTCATATTCACTTGTTAAATACAATAAAATCTATCCTAACACAAACTCTTGAAAAACTTTACAAGAATAGAATTCATGGCAAGAAGACTTTAACAACCTATATTTCTAAAACACTTTAAACAAAACTCATTAAGACATCTTAGTGTGAAACAGAAATAAAAAATTACATAGACTTAATAAGAAACATGTGTATAAAAAAAGAAAAGAAATAACACATGGAGAGATAGGTGAAAGAACTTTAATAACAACCTCAAATTTGTGTGTGTGTGTATATATATATATAAACAAGTACAAAGTCTGCTATCACAATATGATCACAAGATCTAAGGTACATGAACAACGTATCTAAAATAGAAAGAAAAGAAAAAGATACATAAAATCCTCACTACATCCCTCAATATACACACTCCCCTAAAAACCATCTCTTATGCTAACCTTTCCCTTATGAGAATGACTATTCTCATATCCAAAACTACTCCCCCTTTTTGTCATGAGTGACAAAGGGTAAGAGTATTAAGTAGACATCTCGTCATCACTGGGCGAGCTAGCATCCTCATCATCATCATCGTCGGAGTCATCATCATCGGATGCCTCGGGAGGAGAAAAGGGAGACACTACGAAGCCACCAAGGCAAGCCTGCCATTTGGCAATACGGCCGACACAGGTGTTCACCTGAAACAACTCATCAGTGAGAGTATCAAGGCGAGCATCCATGCGTTGAAGCTGCGCCATGATCGTATCAAGAGTCACACCACCCGCAAAAGAAGAGGGAGTAAAGGTGGATGGAACAGAAAGAGAGAGAGGAGCTACCGTACCAGACCTCCTCGAACGTAGCTTTGCTTTACTCCGTTTAGCAATAGCGGCATCAATGGCACACATAACAGAGAAGTGGTCGAAAACGGGAAAGGGAACAGAAAAATGGCGTAAAATCCTCGTGATAGCCGTAGGAAAGATGAACTTATCACGGGTCGTCGTATCCCTAAACACATCTATGATGGAAAGAATAAAATGAGAGGGAAAATCTAGAGTAAGATGCTCTAAAAGAGAAAGCAAAAATCGAGCACGGGGCTCGATAATAGAGTTATAGTGAGAAAGAGGATGCAAAGTAAAAGTTATAACCATGTTCATGAACCTAGGACCTTTAGCAAAGGTTGAACACGGAGTAAACTGACAATCACCCCAATCAGAGGGACGCTCACAAAAAGTTGACATAAGCTCGTCTTTGGACACAGTCCTTAGACAATCATAACCGGGATAGTCAAGATGCTCTTCCCTCAGAACACAGAACATGTCGGATACAATATCCTGTGTGACCACAATGTGCGTACCTCGAATGCGAATAACAAAAAGAGGTACTGAATAATCAAATCTATGCATGTTAGAGTAGAACACCTAGATAAGCACAGATGGACAAGTGACCGGGACGTCACACAGTGACTCTTAACCCCTTCTATGAATGAGAGTAGGTAGGTCAATGTCAAAAAAGTCCGACAAAATTACTTAGCGTTCTGAATGAACGCCTCATCGAGAAAAGTTTTCCGAGAAGTCCTTACGGACCTTCTCATCACAGAACTGAATAGAAAAAGGAGTGGGGTCAGAGGAAGTGGATGCCCTGGAATGAAGAGGGTTCCGAGAAAGAGCAAATTTTCATTTAGGTGCCATGATGCAGCTAACCAAAAGAAGGAGAGAGAGAGAGAGAGAGACAATTAGAAGAGTACCAACAAAATCAATATATCAAAATATGAAGAATTGAAGGTATGTATGCATGAAAATGTATGAGCATGTGATATGCAATTAAAAAAACATCATGGGTTCAGCACAATCCAATCCTACCAACACACAATCAATGCAACAAATATAACACGCATCTATAATGCATGTAAATATTGTTATAATGCAAGTGAGATGCAATGCATGATGATTTAAAACCATTTAAGCAAAACTCATCCCAAAAATTTCGCAAAAATTTCATCAATTTTGAAAAACCCCAAAGTTTATCAAAAATCCCAAAAGTTAGGTCAGAAAACATGAAATGCATGATAGAATGAGTGAGAAAGATCATACCAGTGAAGAAAGAAGATCTTGAGACCGAAAACTAAGTGGGAATGAGGTTTAGAGAGAGTGAGAAAGGTTTAGGAAGGTGAAAAGTCAGGTTTTGTCGAGAGAGATCGGGGAGAAATGAACCTGGTATCGCGAGGATCCTACTTATGGGAATCTCATAATTCTCGACAGATCGAGAGGTGTCGAGCTTTAAAGGCATGGATAGATACAGCTATCGAGCAACTGTCTAAAGGTGTCCACAGCAAAAACAAGCTCGATGGATCGAGGAGCTATCGAGGAGACAGAAACTTTCTCGATAGATCGAGGAGCTATTGAGAAGCTGTCAAGATTGCGATAAAAAGAAGCTGAAAAGCTTGATAGATAAGCTAAGTGTCAAGGAGCTGTCGAGATTGCTTAAAAACAGTTTTTCAAGAATAGAAAAATACAGACATGAATGCAATCAATTATGCAACTCAATCAAGGATCCAATCAACACTTTAATCTCTCAAAAACATCTCTCAATCAAGAAAAATGTAAGCATATAAATCCCAAAACACACACACACACACACACACACACACACACTAAACAAGTCTAACCAATTTTATATTTCAAAAACAAGTTGAGACAGTTTAGTGAGCATACATAGACACAAATATTCTTTGTGATTACCAAATCACATTATACCTGCACATGTATCAAAAGTAGCAAAGAATATTGCGTGTTGTGTGTAAAAATTATCGCAAGATTGCATAAGTGTCTACATGTTTGGACAGTTTGAAATATGAGTGAATCACTTTAACTCACACACAATCATAACTGTTTGATGGGGACTATCACCTTCGAGATACATCCTATAACTCCCACATCTCTTAGAATACACGCTTGCAATCATCTATAAAAGCATTTTGTTCTTTTTTCTTTTTATTTTTCTTTTGTATATATTTTTCTTTTAAGCAAACCATGCATAGGCATATAAAAGAGAGAAAAGAAATACCCAATGATGTTAAGTATTTGACATTGCACTTTTGTTATGCCGAAGCATACGGATGTCATTTCATGATTGGCGGGTAACAGTAATGAGATAGTTATTTATGTCTTTCTCTTAGGATTTTCTAGTCCTTCCCATCAAAAAGAGTGATACGAGTGTTAAATACAAGAAATTACTTAATCTTACTCATTACAAACACGAGTCACAAAGCTCACTTGCTTAGTTGTGCATAGAGATGCTCATTTAAGGTACAAAAGATACAAAGTTTAGAAAACTTTATTTCAATGGCCATCAAAGGTACACAAGTACCAATGTACAGATACACACACTGTTTTTGTATTTTTCTAATTTTTCAAATTTTTTTTAATTTTTATATGAAAAACAAAACCAAGCAAAACTGAAAAATAACCAAACAAAAACATGTTAAACAAAATAAAGCAGTGCATAAAACTAGACTGACTCAAAACAATAAAGCAAAACACACAAGTAATGCAAAAAAAAAAACAAGAAAGGGAGAGAGAGAGAAGAAGTGACAGAATCACTTGGAGCCCTTTTCCTTCCACACCTTGGAAGAATCTTTTCGTTTAGAGAACCCTTAATCCGGCGGTGAGGGGGAAGAGTTAAACCGTTCAAGGTCGAAAGGAACATGAGGGCTTTGAGAAGATCTCCAAAAGGAGCGAAAAAGGATGGAAGCTGATTCTGATCTCCAGACGCGATCATGTTGTTGCTCTTTTGAGTGGCTAACCACTTATGGCAATTAGGTCGAGTATGTCCAGCTGCGCCACAGTGATGACAGGAATGCTGCTTTTTCTGTTCCATTCTTAGGCCTAGGGTTCTTAATCTCTTTCTTATCAAGCTTAGGGGGTACTCCTAAGATAGATTTACCCTTGTCTATGTTCTCACTAGCTAATTCATTTTTAACATCATTGTTTTCAGTTTCAATATTATTAGCAAGATGAACAAAAACAGTAGCACTAGTAGGTAGCACTAGTAGAAGTAATACTAGGAGAAAAGAAATCATACCCTAAACCGGTTTGATCAGAAGCAGATTTCTGAATACTGAGCATCTCATTGAGCTTAGAGCTTGAAGTCCTTTCCAGCTGAGCTTTGACTTAGAACAGTTCTACCCTAAGCTTCTTGGTCTTCTCAGCTAAGAAATTATTCTCAAATCTCAGTGCTCCAATAGCCTAATTTGCTTCATCAAACTTTGTAGAGATTTCTTCTAGCTCAAGCTCCACATCACTAAGCTTCTTGTTGGCCAAACTATACAAATTCTCATACTTTTTTGAGACCTTGTATAACTTTGCATAGGCTATATGGATGTCATCTTGTTCATCCATCTTCTCAAACTTGGACTCCACCAATTCCTCTTCTTCATCCACATCTTCAACAATCCCTTTAGTAGGATTTACGGTAGTAGTAAAGGCATTTAGGATTCCATCATCCTCATTATCAAAACCATCCTCAGGCTCAGTGTCACTCAACGTAGCATCTAGTGTCTTGCTCTCCCCAATGGTCTTAAGATAAGTAGGACACTCTTGTTTCATATAACCAAAACCTTAACACCTAAAGCACTTTGGTCCTGAGGGAACAGTGTACTGACCGCCATCCTTAGCATCATTCTTCCTTTTATCTTGGCTCTTAAACTGAGAAGAACTTGACTATCTACGGTCCTTGTCGAAGCCCTTTGCATTAGCATTCTTCATAAACTTCTTGAATTGCCTGGTGATGTAGAACTTCATCTTAAAATCTTCATCATCAGAAGACTCATCAGTATCACTGTTCTTGGCCTTCAATGCCATGCTTTTGCTCTTGCTTGATTTCCCTATCCTCGTCAAACCTAACTCATAGATCTGCAGATTTCCAACCAGCCCTGTCAAAGGAATTTTGTCAATGTCCTTTGATTCCTCAATGACAGTGATCTTGGCATGGAATCTCTCACAATCTTGGGTTCAGGAATGGTTTCCTCAAGATTAAATGCTAAGTTTACTATGTCCTTGAGCTTGGCATAGAACTCATCAAACGACTCATCCTCCTCTATCTTGATCTCTTCAAAGCTAGTAGTAAGCCTCTGAAACTTTGAGTCCTTGACAACCTTAGTTTCTTCATAGGTTGTCTGGAAGATAGTCCATGCTTCCTTTGCAGTTTCAGTGGAGGATATCTTCTTGAGCTCCTCATTCGTGACTACACTGAATAGAGCATTCAACGCCCTGCTGTTGAAGTTTGCCGCCTTGATCTTAGCATCATCCCATTCTGCTGGTGCTTCTGTAGGCTTGGTCTAGCCTATCTTCACAGCTTGCCACGCTTTCTCATCTAAAGACTACAAGAAAGTTCTCATGCGTACTTTCTAGTATGCATAGTTAGTGCCATTAAATAAAGGAGATATAATAAGAGACTGTCCTCTATCCATAACAAACAGGGGTCAATGGATCACACAGCAAAAATTAAAACCTAATCAGAGTGTGCCTGCTCTAATTCCACTTGATAGGCCAAAAACGTATTGACCTCTTGTGATTAATTAGCCAAGTTTATTAATTAGTCAAATTAACATGCAATTGTATGTGGCAACACAAACAAATCACCAATTAACTAAAGTATGCTGCGAAAAAATAAATTGACACGGTGATTTGTTTATGAATGAGAAAAACCTACACAGCAAAAAGCCCACCGGGTGATTTTAAGATCACCACTCCCGAGAATCCACTATTATCAAAACAAGCTGTTACAAGTAAAGGAATCTCAGTACCTTATACCAACCTACAGTTGAACCCTTACCCCAATACCCAATTGTACTTGTTCTGTAATGACAATCTCTCCTTTCAATGCACGGCTCCCAGTACGTGACTAACCAATTGTGCAGATCCCAATACTTGACTTGATCACCAACTTGAGAAGGATGTTGGCTGCAAAGTTCTTTAGTTCATCCAGACGATGAAAATCATGAAGTTGCTTGGTCACAAAACTCTATGGTGTACAAACATAGCAGCTTCTTGAAGAACTATGGCAAACTAAGTTTCCGGTCACACTATTCTTCACACTTGTAGAATTTTTTCTCTTATGCAACTTTGTAACCTTTTACAGCCCTAAACTAATCCTTATATATGTTTAGGGTTGTGAGAAAAGGAAGTCTAAACATACACTCACGAATTGGATGAAAAACAGTCTTTAAAAACTGAGTTTCATAAACCTCGACAAATACCCTATCTATCAAGCTAGCTGTCAAGCCACGGACTGCAGCAGCTTTTAAACCTCGATAGATGCTAGCTGTTGAGCTTTAAAATCCTGCACTTCATTCCTTGATTCTTAGATAGACTTGCATGGTTTTAATACTTAAACTTGAAATTAACCTTGTTTCTTGAAGTATTAAACACATCCTAAATCTACCCAATTACAAGTAAAGTGCGTTTTGTCAAAAAATTAGTCAATTACATAAAATAGTGACATATATTCCTAACAATGAATCACATATGTCCTAACAATCATGATTGATGTCATCGATTATGTACCAACACACGAAGCGCGAATCGCGTGTTACAACATGTGACTAGAGATTTGATCCAGATAAGAATGCATGATGAGATCTACTGATGCACGAGTGCATGACAAGAAAGGCAACGCGTTAATTGGTAATTTTTCCTTGTTGGTTTTTTTCTGGCTTTATTCTGTGTCAATTTTCTTGTAACTCTTTCAATTATTTCTTTGTATTTTGTGGGATTTCTTGTACATGAGTTTTGACTATATTAGGTGAATATTTGCTCAAAAAAGTGGATTTCGGGACTGCCTCACAAGTTGCTCAGGACTACAGCATCCATAAGAGATCATGCGAGGAGCACATGCTGAGATTCAAAAGTTGGTTACAACCAGCTATCTAACGGGTAAACCAACCTACGAGTGAGCAGCGAGACACTTTGCTAGCTGTTTTTGTGTGCTCTCTTCCTCACCTTCACCCACACTATATATACCCACATTACTCATGAAATTGTAATAAAATTTTCTCAGAGAAAACCCTAGAAACACTATTGGAGAGTTAGTAATTGTGAGCCTATAATTTACCACACAAATCTCTTAGATTTTCTCTATTCCCTTCCGTCTCCAATTTCCATGAGAGGAGCTAAACCCAAAGACAACCCACACACAATTTGAGTGTTGAGTGTGATTTGGATCATTAAGAAGCATTTATTTTTTTTTGCCATATCTTGGTGGTGCAATCGGTTGTTGTTGCGAGATCTAAAAAGCTTGAGAAAAATGACTCGGCGTAGTCCATTGGTAGCAATAGCTTGGAGAGCTTAAGTACAATGAGTAGATTATTTGTTCATCCTTGTATTTCAACTTATTCTTATAGTGGATTGAATCGGTTTGTCAAGCAGGTTTTTTCGCTAGGTTCTCCTATTTTCTACTTCAATAATATATCTGGTGTTATCTTTGGTTTGCATCCCTTTACATGTTGCCCTTAATTTAATTGTTTTTTTCAATTATGCTTATCTATGCTTTATCTTATAGTTTCGGATGATTAATTTGTTAATTACCTAAATTTTGCACTAATTGTGATTAGCTTAAAATTAATCAAGCTATAATTAAAACTTGGGAGTCTTAAATAGCATCCACAAAGATGGGTTTTTGGCAAAGATAGTGGTGGCCATGGTGGATATGTGATTTTGTAACATTGGATTATTGGGTGGAATATTTATGGTGGTGTTTTTGGCGTGAGGATCTGCTAATTTGGCAGATTGATAGAAATTGTGATGGCTTTTGGTGGAGTAAAAAGACAGAGATTCTTAAGGGACAGAAACAATTGTAGGCCATAAAAAAAGTGGCTTTAATACCATGTCAAAATTAATGAGAAAATTGTAGCGTGAGAGAATAAAGAATTTTGTGGTTTGGTTTGACGGTCTACGTCTACGAGATAAAGCTTAGGCAGCTACATTCTTATTGTGCACTCAATTTGATGTTTAACCGCGAACCCTAGCAAGGCAATATATAAAGATTAGGAAACTAGAATTAGGTATACATGAGCTTTACAATATAATTGGACCTCTTGGACCAATACACATAAGAAACCACATAAACCCAATATAAATATATCTTTAAGTCTTTAACACAAATCATGATAAGTAAAATTGGCATGTACTAACAAATATTTGCTTAGTACCTAACTTATAAAGGAGTAAAATTTACTTTAGCGTTTGACCATAGCACATAATTATAGAGCATATTCCATTTTCTTATATAATAATGGGTCCAAATAATTAAATTTATTAGAGGACATGTTGTACTTACATTACACCTACTATTCATATAATTTTATTGTACTCCGAAATATTTATAATTTTCCAACCGTAACACATTCTCCAAAAAGTTTTGAAGTAAAAAAATAATTAATCACAAATGCACACCATCTTCTCTTAGATTAGAAACGCTCGAAAATGAATGACGCATAATCACAATTCACAGGGAACAAAAGAGAAGAAGAGTTTTTTAGGTTACTCGTTATCATATCTAGATGAAAAGGTATCAAATTATTGGCAACCTGACAAAAGCCTTCATAACAATAAGCTCTCATCTATTCTTAAAACTAGTAGAAGAAGAATTAGAAGCTAACTTAAGAACAAATATTACAAACTAATTAAGTCGAAAGAAAATGTTCAAGCAAGCACCCAAGCTGTGGCAAACAGAACATTATGTCCTTTCCATGTGAGCACAAGATCTTCTTCTTCCTTCTTCAATCCCCACCCAGCTGCATGCTCATCTAGCATGGTCTTAACCTCCGAGACTGCATCCTCACCAAAGGCAATGCCGCGAAAATTGGCATTTCTCATTCGTTGCACCCACCGGCTTTTAGGCTCAAGCCTCTCTACCCTCTGAAAGCCCTCATGTGCTATCACATTCTCAATTTTCCAGCAAATATCGGCTTCATACCACAGCCTCTGCATACTCCCCCGCGGTAGAAATGAGTCCATTGTATCATAAGGTATCCATAGATAATTAAATGCTGACCTTAACCTACACACCAAATTATTTGATGTAAAATCTGCATCTTCGTCCACTACAACAACAATGGTGGGGTCTAAACTTCGAAGCGCTTTGAGAAACATGGTTCGAAGAGAGGAACTCGGTGAACATTCAAAAGCATAAAGGCTTGAATTTGAAGTGGGAATTGCTACAAGGGTTTCTTCTGGAATGTAATGAAGCATCATGTGGCAATTAATAACTAATGCCTCATTGCTTTCTGCGTATAGATAATTTTGCACACGAAGTTGTTCGATTAAGTTGGCAAACCCGTCTTTATAACTTGAAGGAATCACTCTAAATTCCATCATAACATTCTTAGACCTAGCGAAATTAACCAGCTTTGAACCCAATTCGTCGTAGGAAAGGTCAAGGATGGGCGGGACGTCTTCTAAGGAAGTGACTACGGTGAGCTTGAGTAGAGGAGGGACCTCGTGACGATTAGCTATAGCATCAACAAGTGTAGGAATCTGCATGCAATGTGTCATGCTTAAATCAACAATGTGAATGGTTGTGTACCCTTCAACAGCATCTAGAATTGCTGCATTGGCTGCTGTGAATCCAAACCGATGCCAAGGAGTTAAGTCCACAAAGCTAGCAAGCTCAATAATTGAGAATTTGTATACGTCCATAGCAAGATTGCTATGAGCATTTGCCATAGCTGCTAGCATTTTGCAACTTCCACTGTTGGCTGCGCGTGCAATAAGAGCTCGGAGGAACCCGCAAGTAAGTCGTTGATTTGAATCGCCGTCTGGGGGCGCAATGTTGTTTAAGACCCATAGGATTTGTTGGGCTAGAGTGGCATCGTTGCTTTCAATTGCGTTGGCACAATGGACTAGTAGTTGCTCCAT